>JARHVA010008887.1:0-27500 GCA_037957365.1 Torreya grandis | reverse complement strand
TATATCATAGAAGAAGATACATTGAATATTGTTGTCCCTAGAGAAAAACCATGTGATGATAAATATGAACTAATATAAGATGGTGAAATGGTATGAGATCAAAATGATGAGGTGAAATTAGATGGTAAAATGAGTAGGATTTTGAAGGTAATTTCATAAATCATACAGGGTACATAAGTGTACATATCATGTTTATCAAGGCCTTTAAATCTATAATATTTCATTGAATGGCTCATAGATGTGTAGGATTATTGTAAGTTAAAGGACATTAGTTACCCATAGCATGTAAAGGTAACATAGATCATTTTTAAGTTTTATGCAGTGCTATGGTGGAGAGAGGTGCACATTGAGAGGTAGAGAAGAGGCAAGGACAATATTACCTAATGAGATTAGATAGTTGTGAAGATAAATTGAAATTTATTTCTAGGAGACTTTTAGATGGAGTTAATCAAGATAAAACCTAAGGAAGAATGAATTTATTATCAAAGGGTATAATGAATAATTATACAAGACCATCATCAAGTCTTGGCATGATAAGGATATATTGGATAAGTTTAAAACATACTTAAATGGGTTAAAAATCTAGATCCAAGAAGAATTGACGATTATTTGGATCCAAATATTGGAATAGTTATATAAATTTACACTTAAGGCATATGAGAATTTGTCAAAAATACTATAGATTTCCACATGAAGGAAATACATATTTATGCTTGGAGGAGGAAAGGATAGTTTTTAAATAATATTTCCAAGGTGATAAGAGGGTGGAATCATGTGAAAAACTCTTCAACTATAAGACCAAGGATAAATGGAAAATTGATAATCAGTATACAGATGAGGAGGATGTTATTTGTTTAGAGGATGAGTATGATTTTCTTGAGTAAGGGGAATATAATTCTAAGGAACATGCCATAAGTGTGGAAAATTTGGACACATGTTGAGAAAGTGTCCAAACTTGGAAAGATAATGAACACAAATACTTATTCAAAATTACATGTTATGCATGAAATTGAAAATTCAATTTGATCAACTAGACATTTTAGATATAAATTATAATGTAGAGACTCCCCAATGATGAAGAGAACATTGTTGAGGTTTAGAAGAGAAAATATAGTGATTCGGTGTGAAGGAAGAGTGTTTTTTCAAAATGTTCAAGTCAAGATGAAAATGTTATAATGTGATAGTGGATATAAATAACATGGATAGCTTATTTTAATTTTATGTGTTGTATAAAATAAATTTGAATAAGGTTGTACATCCAAACCCATATAATGTCTCATGGGTACTAAAAAGGCATCAATTGTTTGTGAAAGATTAATGATTTATGAAATTATATATTATCAAATACAAGGATAAAATTAGGTAAAACATAATTTTGATGGGCATGTTGCATGTGCCCTTGTGAAGTCCATACAAAATATGATCAAATGGATTTACATGATGGAAGAGTGTAAATTGTTTGCCTATACACTAAAAACAAAAAATATGATCTGGTTTTGTATATAAATTGATAAGAATATCATCACAATGCTACATGTATGCATGTATTAATGGTGACACAAAATGAATTTGTATGATAATTTGAAAAGGATAAGACATGTTTTGCACTCATTACTAAGCCAACACAATAAGAGTGTTCAAGAATGCATAAGGAGGAAGTGTTTTGTGAAGTGAAGGAATTAATAAAATAAAATATAGATATTATTTTAATAAATATATAAAATGGGTTTCTACCAATTCATAATATCAACCACCACATGGAATCCACACTTGGAGCAATTTTTCTAATAAAGATTTAATATTGGATGAATTTACAAGAAATTAAAGAGATGTAGAGACACATACCTATGGAAAAACATCATAGCCTAATTTCATTGTATATGATGTAATTTTTATCAAGGGAGTGTATATATGCATAACCACTGGGTTGATCCATAATAAATTCATTAAATAGAGTCATGATGGAGGATTGGAAAGACATTTTTGTCATTGGAAATATTTTTATAGTTAGTAGAAAGATAATATTGGCCAAGGATGGGCTTGTATGTGAATGAATATGTTTGAATATCTCAAGTTTTTTAGATGGTGAAGGGTAAAATTTATAACAGATCACTATAACAACATCTACTAGTTCATAAATGGCCATGGGATGACATCAACATGGACTTGGTGTCGGGCTCTCTGAAAAGACAATGAAAGATTATTATAAATTTGTAGTGGTGGATACATTATCCAATCTGGTACATTTGATTACATGAAATAAAATGAGTGATGTGATGTGATAAGGCTACATGTATTTATTTCCAACATATTATTGTATAGGGATAAAAAGTTTGTAGACCATTTTTTATGCACAATATGGAATAAGTTGGGAATAAGGTTGAACTTAAATGTAGAATACCATCCATAAAGAAAAAGACATACCAAGTTAGTAAATAAAATTATTGTAAATTTGTTGATATCTATTTGAAGATTAGCCCAAGTAGTGTTACATGGTGTTGAAACAAAAATAATTTTTTTGTAACAATTCAATCAACCCAAGCTTTGAGAAGACACCTTTCTAGGTTATGTATGGGATTAGTCTAATGAGAGTCACATAATTATATGACATAAGTATGGTGAAATAAATTAGGGTGAAAATTAAATATTTTTATAAATATATTTGTAAGTTAAATCAGGAAGTGAACAAAAGGTTAAATTAGAACAACTTGGAATATAAGAAGCATGTGGATGAAAAACTTAGAAGAAAAGATCTTAGATTGGGTTACTTCATAGTGGTACATTTTAAAAAAATAGATTCCCATGAGGAAATTTTAACAAGATAAAAATGAATAAATTACATCCATGCATAATACCATACAATTTTTATAGTAACACATAAAATATAGAGTTTTCCTAATAAAAACATATCTCCCATATTCAATGTGGTGGATTTTTATATTTATCATAGGAAAGATGATTGTGATTGAGAATATCCAAATGTGAATGTACTTAAATAGAGGGAGTAGTTACCAAAAAATTATAAAGAATAAATAAATGTCATCATGGAATCTAAGTTGATAAAGAGGACATGTGGAAGGGAACACAAATAATACAAGGTGAAGTGGGAGATATATGCAGTTAAATATTTGAACTAGATGGTTCTCATAGAGATTGATTTCTATGGTGATAATCTAATAAAATTTAACTTGTGAGTGGGACCTCATTAAATTTTTATTTACATAGGGTGTCTAATTAAAGAGCATCCCTAGAATATAGTAATCCTAATATGAATAAGAAGAGTTTTTTAAAGTAAAGGGTACAAATATAAAAAAGGATTAGGTGTAGAAGGTAATGCATATAAGTAATGAAATAACTAAATGGGGAGGGATAAAATAGATGCCTCATATATTCTTAGATTTTTTTTAATCATATGATTACTTGATTTTGGGGATGCATAAGGTCACATTATATAGGTGTATAAGATTAAATTCTCTCACATGGATCACACATAGTATATTCACAAGTATGAGGGCCCATAAGTAAAAAAGCTATAATTATTGGAAATTTGTCAATAATGTCATGGAGGTGTCCTAGTGAGTGGATGAAGTTCCTTGTTAGTCTAAGTAACAATGAAAAAGTGTGTAATGTGCTTGTCTTAGAATTATTGAAGGAGGCTTGGTTGATCTTTAGTTTTAGCATGGTTAGACATGTTCAAGGATGAGTATGATGATTTAAAGATGTGAAAGGGGTCCTATCAAAATTAAATAATGATTTGAGTGCTTGTGTGTATAAGTGGAATTCATCTAGTAGTCCATTGTTTTCATCTAGACATGTTGGGTCTAGTGGTAGAAAATTTGAGTGGGTAGTTTGATGATGTCACCATTTCCATTGTGGATGAGTCAAAGGGAGTTAGTTATATGGTTGTGATCAAATTTGTACCTAGTTGTTATGAAGTAAATCTCAGTTGATATGACTAAGCATGAAAAAATATATGCAAGTGAAAATTTGGGCTCCCAGGCAGTTTGACAGTGTTTTCTAATACTTAGCAAAATTTGCATGAGGCAATAAAGAGCTGATTAAGTAGTTTCGTTATGGAATATCTAACACATGTGGACATTTTAGGAGAATTTGATCATAAGGGTTTATTAATTTTTATGCATATTTGATGTTCACTAAGTTTTAGGTCATGTGATGAAGCACATCAAAAGATATGGATGTATAAAGTTATCCTTCCAAGTATTTCTTGACATAGTTGGCTCTGTGGTAGAGAAAAATATAAGTGAGATAATTAATGGAACTATATCTCACACATGAGGGTTATAGGATTAGAATGATACATGGTTTTATTTTCCTATGTGAGGAGATTATATGGTCCAAATTTTAGATCATGTGACTAAGTGCAACAAAATTTATGGAGGTCCAAAGTTGGCCTTCCATGCAAATAAGCAATGGTCCTCATACTTAGTCATTTTTACATGATGTTAAAGATCAAGACCAGATAAATATCCAATGGTTTATGGGAATAAATACATCTATATCTATGTTGAAAATTAAGTCAAATGGGTCAAAGTGTTTCTTGATTAGTGAAGTTAAAAATCAAGATCATTAAAAAATGATCAACAGAGTGTGTTCATTCCAAGATGCCAGGATGCAATGAGATGGTGCCAAGTGTTTAGTATTTAAAATTGATAAAATATAAATATTGAGCTACTTAGAAGGATCAAAGATAATAGAATGTTCATACTAATTAATATTAATGGTGTGAATTAAATTTAAGAGGTCAAAGTTATAATTGTTAAGCATTGTTTTAAACCAAGCTCCTTACAATGAGATCGATGGTCCGCATCGAGTCAATATTGTAAGATTTAATGAGATGAGGTTAAATGATTTGAAGTTTAAAATTTAGTCATTGGCACACTATGAATTAAAATTACTATAATATTAAAAGTGCATGTTTTATCTAAAGACATGAGAGCACAAGATGATAGAATGGTGTTTGAGGTTTAACTATAACCATTTGAATTCAAATATTTGAATTTTACAAAGGAAAAACTAGTGCTCTATATTTTGGATATATATTTTGATACTAGTATAATTTTCTCATGGTGGAAAAATAAAAATTGTATAGTGAGATAAGGTACATTTGTAAATATATATTTTAATATTTTAAAGTGTATATAGTCAAAGTTATGAAGGTATAATGTTGACTATGTGTTTGACTGTGTTCTGCAAGTGACCTAAGAAAGATGTTTGAGCTTATTCTATTTTTGTTTGGATGTATCATGATGAATTTGCTATTGAATAATGTTGTAGACTCTATATATATTCTCTATGTGCATTTTGAAGGTTTTATCAATCATATGCAATATGAATAAAGGTTTAGAAGTTGACTATGTATTGTTTCATGGTGACTGTGTCCATAGAATGTTTTTTGAGTGAATTATGATTAATTAGAAGGGAAATGTGATGGTTTTTGGCACTTATCTCCATCATTTATAAAGTTTTCCTATGTTATTATCTTATTGATGAAGTGCTAAATGGTTGAATAGGTCTCCATGAGACCTATAAGAGTTACAATGGCCTAACTGAAAGATATAGCTCCTTAAGGGTGACCCATAAATGCTATGGAAAACTTATGAAGATTTATTTGATATGTGTCTTAATATGAGATATTAATTAAGGGTTAAGTCATGCCTAATTTCCAACCAAGGTAGTGATATTCATGAATTCTCTATAAATAGTGAAACCAAAGATGTTGGTTTCTAGACTTGGAGAGTTATGTGGATGTGGATCTAAGTGAATGAGAGAACATTTAAAATAAAATTTATATGTCAATGATGACCAATAGAGAGCGAAGAGGATCAGATATGCTTTTATGATGAAGGTGATCACATAGGTCATTAGACCTAGTAAGCCTAGAAGAGGAAGAATGAGTGAGTATGCTCAAGAGGTTGTTTGAGAGAATGTGTATGGTGATCAAAGGAAAGGTGAAGGATATATGTGCCCATTATATGAGTTGAAGAAAAATAAGTTTGATGATGGTCTGTATGACCTATAGGTCACATTTTTGATGTCATAACAATGATCTTGCAAGTTTCAATATTGAGTCTGATTAAAGGTGAAGAATGATATTCAGAGGTTCATGACCAAGTGTTAAATACATTAGTTCAAAAGTGGAGATGTTATATTAATAGGTGTCATTGTGGTAGATAAACATATAAGGGGGTTTTAGCCTCCTTAAAATTTGGATTTTGATAAAGTTCTAGTTGTTGTGTCAGCTCAGATAGACAGGTGTTGTATCACCTTGTGGGATTGTAGTCTCACTAAATAAGGGATGGTAGTTTCTTGATTAGTTGTAGCTAGTATAGATTAGATCTTATCATTATAGGAATGTATTCCATCTTGTAGGATTTAGTGTGTTTTATCCCCCAAGAGTGTTTCTGACATAAATGTTGTGTTGATGTGATGTATGTTCTTGTTCATGATTTGGATGTATGTATTTTCATGATTATGTTTCTAGATCAAGTTGATGAATGATGGAATGGTTTTCGAATTGAATTTGCATTTTTGTATACTAATTCATCCTACCTATCATTTTATACTTTCAATAATTTTTATCATAATAGGTCATTTGGAGGAAGCTTAACAGATTGAAGGAGATCCTAAGTAGCACAAGATTGCTAAGAAATTTAAGAAATAAAATCTTGAATTGAGATCAATGGTCAAAATTCATGAAGAATAGATTATTCATATTAAATAAAAATCATGTGTAAGGAAGGATGATTTGGTTAAATAATTTAAGTTGGATAAAGAAACTATCCAAGTTCTCAAAACTTAGTTAGAGGCTATATGCTCAATAATGAGAGCTAAAGGAGATGAATATGTTGAAATGAAGAATAATATAGTTTCCATAAAAGATGAGAATGAAAAAGTCATAGTAAAGATAGGAAAGCTTGAAAAAGAACTAAAATAATTGGAACAAGTCAAATAAGATGAAAATTATATCAATAATCTCAAGGATCAGTTAGGGGTAGCCAATGCAAATTTGAAGACAAAAGAAGAAAAATGAAGACATATTAAGACTCAGTTAGAAGAAGCAAATGTAAAAATTAGTTAAAATCAAGGTAAACTTGATGAAATGAAAATTGAGATAAATTTTTTAAAGTATGATCATGAACATATCATAGATAAGTTGAACAAACTAAGAAAGGAACATGAGAAGACTGAGAAAGTTAAGGAGAATGCAAGCTCTGAAAACAATACAAGAAGGTCTCTTAGATAGCCAAATGCTTCAAGGTATGATAGTTTATTTCATGGTCATTTTTATACATGTAATAAGTATGATCATAGAGATAAGGACTATATAAGGAAGTTAGTTAAGTATGGGCATTCATGGAGCTATGATAGAAGGATTTTTTGGCCAAAGATTGATCACAATTCAAATCTGTCAAAAGGTATGAATGATGTTATTTGTTTTATTTGTCATAAGAATGGAAACATAGCTAGATTATATCCAAATGGTGTTAAGAGGTCTTCAAGGTATGTAAAAGCATATAGAGCTCATAAAAGGTCTAAGAAAGGACAAAATAAGGTATGGAAACCAAAGGTAATCATTACCAATTCTTTTAGTTATAAGGATGATAAGAAAGTTGATCTAGAAGGATATGTTGTAAATCAAGATAAGATTAAGGTCCAAGTAGGTAAGATGGATACAGAAGATGAGAAGAGTTAGTTTATGTTATGAAGACCTAAGATAGTAAAGACTAAGGACACTAACCTTGTTGATTCCAAGAGTCTTGATGGACTTTTTTCCAAGGTGTAAAAAGGATCCAAAATGAAGGAAAGTCAAGAGTTTATGTTATGAACATTTATTGACAAATTTAAAGAAATGCATCCATTCAAAATCAATCAAATAATGATGCAAGACTAAAATATAAAAAAGGGCATGGAGATATGGGAATCTCCAATGTTTTTGGACTTGTAATCCCTCTATGTCAAGAGGAGGTGTCTCTATTGGAAATATTATCATTGATGTCAAAGGTCTTGCATTATTGTTGACAAAGGCCCAATAGAATTTATTGTCTAAAGGTGTTTGTAATGTTCATATTTCAGATAAATGTGTTGATATTTATTTAATATTAATGAATGTATTTTTGGTTTCATAAAGTTAAAAAGAAGGCCCATGAGGAAGTCAAAGAGTTACAAGGAAAAGATAAAAGAGGGAAAGGATGCATTTTCCAATTAAGAGTCACCTTGATGAATTTGAAGGGTCACCAATTGAATAAAAAAGAGGAAGGGAACATTTTTCCATGAGGAGTCACCTTAAGGAATTTGAAAGGTCACCAAGATAAATACTAAAGGATAAATGATGCATTTTCTCATGAAGGGTTACCATGTGAATTTTCAAATTAAAGGATTCGAAGGGTCATGCAAGTTTGGTGCCATTTTCCATGAGGAGTGAAGGCTCACAAAGGGTGAATGCCAAAGGTCATTTAGAAAGCTATAAATAAAGGATTAATAAGAATTTGTATTATGCAAGAAAGTTCATGGTTTGTAATTGTTGTATATAAGAAAAGAGGAGAGAATAGAAATAAAAATTATAGAGTTCTATCATTTGTTGAGAAATAAACTTTGAGAGATAGTTTTGTTTTATACACAAGAGGGGTTGGTGCTCACAAATAGTTGTTTCGTTGGTGCTTGGAAAAAGGGTTGGTGCTCTTGAAAGTTGGTGTTTTTGAACTTTATAATTTGAGTTGGAGCTCATTCATATACTTGAGATTGTTCTCTATGGTTTTTCCCACTTTGAGTTTTCACATAAAAATCTATTCTCTCTCTCTCTCTCTCTCTCTCTCTCTCTCTCTCTCTCTCTCTTTATATATATATATATATATATATATATATATATATATATATATATATATATATCTCATGTGGTGCATGTTGTTATTTTAATTTTATTATATATCTTGAATGTATGGTTAAATAGAGTTTGATTAAGTAAAATATTTAAATAATATATGATATACTGATTCACCCCCCCTCTCAGTATATTCCATGCTTAATAATTGGTATCAGAGAAGGTTATTTGGAAAAGAGTTTAACAACTTAAAGGTAGATCGAGGAAAACATGATGGCTAGATCACATGAAGATATTTTTACAAATAAGGAAACTTGTTTTGATGGGATAAATTATTCCTTTTTAAGCATAAGGCTGAGGACTTACTTGATGTCCCTTGGATATGACATTTGGTAAGTAGTGGTAGAGTAATACTAAGAGCCATAGACACTTGTAATTACTTTGAAAAAAAAGAAGGCAAGTGAAAATAATGCTAAAGATTTAAATGTTATTTTATGTGGTTTATGTGAACTAGAATTTATTAAAGTTATGAAATGCATATCTACTCATGAGACTTGGGTAAATCATGAGAATATTTACAAAGGTGATGGAAAGGTTTAGAAAGCTAAGCTCCAAACTTTTAGAAGATAGTTTGAGAGTTTGAAAATGGAAGAGGAAGAAAACATAACAAGTTATCTTTTGTGGGTTGATCAAGAAGCTAATTATATTCAAGTCCTTGGAGAAAAGTTAGAAGAATCAGTGGTGTACAAAATGTTTTGAGATCTCTACCAATGAGGTATGATGTAAAGGTTTTGGTAATCAAGAAGATTAATAGTCTATCCAAGATAAAAATGGATGAACTACATGGTATTCTTGCAGTTTATGAGATGTGGACCAAACAAGAGAAACCCTTAAAGAGGGAATCTAATTTCAAGACATCAAAGAAAGACAAGGCTAAAATTACAAATTCAAGTGACAACTCTAATGATGAGGAAGATGACAATGGAGCTCTATTCATCTGCAAACCAAAAAAGGGTACAACTAAATATCAACAAAAATTGCCATTTAAATGTATTAAATGTGGTAAGATTAGACATTTTATAGCTAAATGGCTAGATAAGAATAATAGTGAAAATGAAGAAGGAAAGTCTACATATAAGAATAAATTCAAAGGCAAACTCAAGAAGGGATTCAAGAAGAAGAGTTTATATTCTAAAGATCCTAGCTTAGTTGAAGATAGTGGAGTCACTGACTCAGATGAAGAAGAGATTCTATTCATGACCATACATGAATATGCATCCACAAGAAAAATTATAGAATGATCAAGAAGAAGAACATGATGAAGATGAGGTGAATCTAGAAGGAGAAATCATTTGTGCTTTAGAATAATTACAAGCTCTTGAGAAGAAGAATCAAATATTGAAGCTCCAGATCGAGAAAAATGAAAAGGAGTAAAAGGAAATAATTGAAGATCTACAAGCACACATTGAAGAAGCCAAAAATACTGAAGAAGATCTAATAGCTCAATTACAAAAATTAAGTGAAGAATGTGAAAGGTATATTGTTGAAATTGCCTCTTTAAAAATAGATCTTGAGAAAATAAATAAAGTAGTCAATGATAAAGTAACTAATGATTAAAAATTTAAGAATAAAACTAATATGTTGAATAATATATTAGTAATTTAAAAATAAATATCAGATAAGACACATATCAGATAGGAAAAGAAAAAGAGCTATATTGAAGCTATTACAAAAGAAGAAAGAAAAGGGGAAGAAGTTAAGAATGTAGAGGACAACTCAAACAAAGAAGGTTGGAAGGAATAGAGCCACAAAAGATAATCAGGATAAAAATACACAAATTAGAATAGGTTCTATTCTCATGGTTATTTTTTTTATTGTAATGGTTATGGTCATAAGAAAATATAATGTTAGATAAGAGCTAACAATTTTAGAAATAAGAAGGAAACTCATTTAGAGTCAAGTAGAAGCCACAACTCTTTTGTTCCTCTAATAGGCTTTGATGAAGAGGCAATAATATGTTAAAAGTGAAATAATTTTGGAAACATAACTTTGTATTGTAAAACCATGTTCAATTTAGTTAAGGAGGACCAAATTTTCAAGGCTCCATTTATGAAGAAGAATGTTTAGACAGGTTCAGGGCAGATGAAACAACTTGAAAATTCTATGTTAGTCTAGACAAATTTGCATGCAATAAATGAAGAAAATCCATGGTTCATTGATAGTGAATGTTCAAGGCACATGATAAGAGACAAGATCAAGTTCATAACTCTAAATAATATCAATAGTGTCATAGTCAATTTTAGAGACAATAGCACTACTAGAATAGCTAGAAAAGGTACATTAAGTTTGGATAATGGTATAATTAAGACTAAAAATGTTTTGTATGTTGGTCTTAAGCATAATATATTGAGTGTAAGTCAAATGTCTGATTAGAGACACAAACAAATTTTTTATGCAAAAAGTTGTGAAATTAGGAGAAAAGCTTTAGATGTGTTGATTGCAAATGCTTAGAGGATAGGAAACAATTTGTATATGTTATTAGATATCAAATGTAAAAAACATTGTTTGAGTTAGGTTGAGTCAAGTTGGCTATGGCACAGGAGAATGGGACACATAAATTTTGATAATTTTGTTTACATCAACAAGAAGCAAGCAGTTAGAAATCTTCTAAATATTACAAAGCCCTCCAACGCACTTTGTGAACCATGTTAACATGGGAAGCATGTCAGAAGATGGTTCAAAACAAAATAATACTCAAACACTTATATGTTAGATCTTATTCACACTAATTTATGTGTACCTAAGAGAACTCAAAGTACTCAAGGTGATAAATATTTCATGTTGCTTATTGATTATTTTACATGTATGACTTGGGTGATGTTTTTGAAAAACAAATAAGAAGCTTTTATCCACTTCAAATCATTCAAGGATTTTATTGAGAATGAAATTGATTTAAAGATTAAGTGCCTAAGATCATATTGAGGAGGAGTATTCATATAAAATAAGTTTATTGAGTATTGCAAAGACTATGAGATAAAGACACATTATTTAGTAGCCATAACTCAATAACAAAATGGAGAAGTTGAGTATAGAAATAGAATAGTTCAAGCGATGGTGAGGACAATGTCAAATGAATCAAAAATACTAGATAAATATTAGAGAGAGGTAGTAGGTGCAGTAATGCATATTCAAAATAGAGTGTTGTTGAGATTGAATAGTGACAAGACTCCCTATGAGCTATGGAAAGACAAACTAACTACAGTTGATTAATTTAGAGTTTTTGGCAGTAGATGCTTCATAAAGAGAATTGATGAAAAATTGGATAAGTTTGAATCTAGAATATATGAAGATATATTTATTGGATAATCTATTAAAATTAAATGTTATAACAAAAGAACCAAGAAGATTTATAAAATTTCAAATGTTAGGATATATGAAGATGTAACACAAAGAGCTAGTGATCTAGTAGACACTCTTGAAATCATTAAAGAAGAATATTTTAAAGAATTAGATGAAGATGAGAAGAAGGAGCAAAAGGACACCAAGACCCCAACCAAATATGCTTATAGAAATCATAGTAAGAGTGACCTCATTAGGAACATAAATGAAGGAGTTCATACCAAAAGTATGATGGTAAGTGAATATGAGTAAGTTAATTTTTATTTATTATCTAAAATTCAAGCTAAAACATTTTTAGAAGCTATACGTGATGAGCATTGAGTTAAGGAAATGGATGAAGAATTATATTAGATAAAAAAATGATACTTTGGAATCAGTTCCCAAAACAAAAGATCAAAATGTGATACGAATAAAATGGGTATTTAGAAATAAGTTGAATGAAGATGGTGAAGTTAATAGTAATAAAGTAAGGCTAGTATGTAAAAGATATGCTTAGATTGAGTGTATAGATTTTGAGGAAAATTTTACACCAGTGGCAAGGCTAGAGGCTATTATAATGTTTTTTGCATATACATTATTTAAGAATTTAAAAGTTTTTTAGATGGATGTCAAGTCTACCTTCTTAAATGGAAATCTAGAAGAGGAGGTCTACATTGAGTAGCCTGAGAGATTTATTCTCTCAAATGATAGTGGCCATGTATGAAAATTGAAGAAAACATAGTATGGATTGAAAGAAGCTCCCAGATCTTGGTATGCAAGAATTGATACGTACCTACAAGATTAAGGTTTCAAGAGAGGTTTTACTGATAGTAATCTCTACATCAAAATAAAATGTGAGCATTAATTTATTGTTGTGGTATATGTTGATGACATAATATTTGGAGGAAACATAGAAAAGATGATAAAAGAATTTTCTTGTAATAAGCAAAAAGAATTTGAGATGTCTATGCTTGGAGAATTTTCATTTTTCTTAGGGTTAAAAATATTTCAATTAGAAAAAAGAATTTTCATATCTCAAAATGAATATGCCAAGGATATGTTTAAAAAATTGGTTTTGAGGATTGTGTACTAGTTAGCACACCAATGGGTATAGGAAATAAGGTAAGGATGAATATTCACTTGGTATAGATCAATATTTGTATAGATCTATGATTGGTAGTATTTTATATTTGATAGCATCAAGGTCAGACATCATGCATGTAGTAGGCATGGTTATGAGGTATTAGTCAATTTGGAAAGAGAGTCATGTTCAGTTGGTGAAAAGACTATTTAGATATGTCAAGGGGACATTGGATTATAGATTGTGGTATCCCATAGGTAGGGTTTTCACTTTAATTACTTATACAAATTCAGATTTGGTAGGTAATTTGTATGATATAAAGAGTACAAGTAGAGGATCATTATTTCACAATGTTAGATTAGTATCTTGGCTAAGCAAGAAGTATAACTCATTATCACTTTATACAACTAAAACAAAATATATTGAAACAGTGTTGTGTTGTACTCAAGTGATTTAGATGAAGCAAAATTTAGAAGACATAAAAATAAAATATGATGAACCTATTTCTATTTTTTGTGATAACACAAGTGCTATTAATATTTCTATGAATCTAGTGATGCATTCAAGATCAAAACATATTCGTATCAGATATTAATTTTTGAGAGAGCAGGGGGAAGATCAATAGGTTAAAATGGAATATATCAGTAATACAAAATAGATTGTAGATATTTTCATAAAGGCACTACCAAAAGACATTCAAGTATCTGTAGGAGAAGTTGGGAGTAATTTATTTTACTTCTTACCATTAAAGATCAACATTAGTTAAGGTGGAGCTAAGTGTTATCTCTAGGATATACCATTTACCTTTAATGTTAAAGGGGGAGAAAAATAGGAAAATTTATAGAAATAGGTAAAAAAATAGGTATAGAAATAGGTACAGGAATAGTTATAAGATGCTACAGTAAGGGGGAGTTACTATATTTTTTTAGATGGTAATATGTGTAGGTTGTCATGTGTAGTACAGGTTTTAGGATGTGGCAATTTTAGTTTGAGGTTACCATCAATGACAAAGGGAGATATTGTTGGAAATATTGTCATTAATGTCAAAGGTCTAGCACTATTGATGATAAAGGCCCCATAGCATTTATTATCTACAATTGTTTTTAATGATCATATTTTGGCTACATGTGTTGATATTTATTTAATATTAATGAATATATTTTTGGTTGCATAAAGTCAAAAAGAGGGCCCATGAGGAAATCAAAGAGTTATGAAGAAAAGACAAAAGAGTGAAAGGATGAATTTTATAGTGAAGGGTCACCCTGAGGAATTAGAAGGGTCACCAAGTAAAGACAAAATAGGAAGGGTGCCTTTTTCTATGAGGAGTCACCTTAAGGTATTCAAAAGGTCACCAAGATAAACACAAAAGGGGAAAGGATGCATTTGATCATGAAGGGTCACCATGTGAATTTTCAAATGAAAGGATTTGAAGGTTCATGCAATTTTGGTGCCATTTTCCATGAGTGAAGGGTCACAAAAGGTGAATTCCAAAGGTCACTTGGAAAGCTATAAATAGAGGCTTGAGAATCCATTTGTATTATGGAAGAGAGTGCATGGTTTGTAATTGTTTTATACAAGAAAATAAGAGATAATATAAAGAGAAATAGTATAGTTCTATCATTTTTTGAGAAATAAACATTGAGAGATAGCTGTGTTTTATACATAAGAGGGGTTAGTTCTCCTATGGGCTAGTGCTCAAAAGTATTTGCAAGGGGTTAGTGCTCACAAATAATTATTGTGTTGGTGCTCAACAAGTGGGTTGGTACTCCTAAAATTTGGTGCTTGTGAAATTTTTAATTTGAGTTGGTGCTCATTCATATATTTATATTGTTCTCTGTGGTTTTTCCCACTTTGGGTTTCCATGGAAAAATGTAGTGTCTCTCTCTCTATTGTGTGGTGCATGTTATTGTTTCAATTTTATTGCATATTATGAATGTATGGTTAAGTGAAGTGTTATTAAGTAAAATATTTAAAATATATGTGATTTACTTATTCACCCCTGCTCTTAGTATATCCCATGTTTAACATTCTCTATCTAGGATTCAAGGAAACACTTGTCAACAAGAGGAAGCATAGTGGATACCAGTTGAGCTTTGGTTTTTTTTATAGGACAAGAAATGTCAAGAGAAGATGTGTTGGCTTATTATGAAATGACATGAATAAGTCCATTAATTTGAAGGATGATCTAGTTTGTCAAAGTGATGAAGAATGAAGTCATGTATGCAAGGTCTACAAGTAAGATATGGAGATATCCAAGTATGGAAGTAAGTATGTTTGCTCTAGATTAAAAAATTTCAATCAATAAAGAATCAAGGGGGAGATTTATAAGCTCTATGAGAATTTTATTAGGTATAAATATTACAGAAGTTTTATTTCATATTGGTGCATGTAAAGATGGGAGAAGTGTTGTGATGAGAAGTGTCTATGGGGTCAGAATGGGTTTTCTAGGTGGCTTAATGAGATTTGATGGAATGTCAATAATAATTTAGTGATAATAATGTTTTATTCACTTATTTGTGATGCACTCTAGGTTTTTTTATTATCTAAAGGTATGTTAAAGTCAATTTGGAGATTTTTGAGTGCTCTATGTTTTCTTTATTTTGATTTAAGGTTATGAAGGCCTAAAATAGGTTATAGGAATTCAATGTTACCAAAGGTATGAAGGATCAATTTTTGGTTTAAAAGTGTTTAATGGTTGTCTCTAGGTGTACAAGACATTTCAAAAGTGGACATTGACTGGAAGGTGCTATGTTATCCCTATTTATTTTAAGATTCTAGGGTTTTGGGCTCTGCTAGAAAAGTGGTTTATCATATGAGCTTAGATATGATGATTATTAATAGGTTGAATGGGATAAATGGGTTGTCAAAAATAGTTTCATAGAGATATGAAGGTTTGTGGTTTTTAATAAATTCAATTTTTTGTCAAGATGGAAACCTAATTACCTAGTAGGTTTGTGAAGGAAGTATGTTGTATATAATGAGATAGGTGATAAAAAAATTGGTGTTATTAGGGGGTCATATGAGAGTGATATAGATATGAAGTTTCATATCCTTAAGAGGTGTCTACTAAAAATTATTAGCTCTACAAGTTCTAGGTAGGGCTATAAGGAGGCTAAACATGCTTAGTGTGAAGAAGAGTGCCTTTTTGATAAAATTATCCAAAAGAAAAAGGCATGAGTATTTTAAGGTGATTTCTCAACATAGTTGAGAGCATGTTTTATATTTATTGAGTGGCATGATTTTTTGCTGGTGATCCTTGTGGTAGCTTGAGAGAGAATGCTAGTAAGCATGTGTGTTGGTTTTTCATGGTGTGTGTAGATATGAAGAAGCTCAAAAGGTGTAATTGATTAGAGTTCTTAGGGTGAGTCCCTCTTAGATGTTATTTTATGATTTCCATCATATTTTATTATATTTTGTGTGTTCTTTCTTCATTGGTTATAGTGCTTGGTTGAAGAAAGTGTTGGCATAGAGAAAGAAGAAGTTATCAAGGGAAAAAGCAATAGGCTCAAGGTAAGGGGAAATTTGTATCATATTTTAAAGATTTTACTCTCTTATTGGTAGTATTTTAAAGTCCTTAGGATCATTTGGTTCTAACTTTATCATTGTGTCAAAGGGGGAGAAAGTTCATATTGTGAGAGTGCTTGAAGAGAGAGAAGAAAGGTGAGTTGTATATTGATGGGTGTTAAATCAATGACAAAAGGGGATATTTTAAGATATTTTTAAATGATTTAATGATGGTGTCATGGAGATTTTCTAGTGAGTGGATGAATATCCTTGATAGTCTAAGTGATAATGACAAAGTGTACAATGTGTTTGTCCTAGTATCCTTGAAAGAAGCTTGGTTGATCTTTAGTTTTCGCATGGTTGGAGATGTTTACGGATGATTAAGGTGATTTAAGGATGTGTAAGGGGTCTTATCATAAGTGAATAATGATTTGAGTGTTTTTATACATAATTGAAATTCACTTGGTAGTCCATTATTTTCATCTAGACATGTTGGGTCTAGTGGCATAAAATCTGAGTAGGTAGTTTGTTGATGTCATCATTGCCACCTATGGATGAGTGAAAGGGAGTTGGTCATATGGTTATGATCACATTTATCCATAGTTTATATACACTAAATCTCAAGTCATGTGACTAAGCATGATAAAAAATATAATAGTGTAAATTTGGTCTCTCAGGTAGTTTGATAGTGTTTCCCATACTTAGCCAAATTTACATGAGGCAAGAAAGAGTCGAGTAAGCAATTTGGTGATGGCATATCTTAGAAATTTAAACATTTTAAGAGAATTTTATAATATGGGTTTGTTAATTTTTATACCTAATTTATTTATACTAAGTTTTAGGTCATGCATGAAAGCACACCAAAATTTATGCACATGCAAAGTTGGCCTTTTAGGTAGTTCTTGACATAGTTGGCTTTGTGATAGAGAAAAATTAGAGTGAGAAAATTAATGGAATTATATCTTACATGCATAAGGTTTCCAAGATAATATTGGTACATAGTTGGATTATTATATTTGAGGAGATCATATGGTCCAAATTTTATATCAAGAAACAAAGTGAAATAAAAGTTATTGAGATCCAAAGTTGGCCTTTCAGGTAGATAAGCAATGGTCCCCATCCTTAGTCATTTTTGTATGATGTTAAATATTAGGACTAGATGGAGATCCAATGGTTTTAAATTGATATTAAACCTATATCTATGGTTCATATTAATTCAAATGGTTCAAAGTGTTTATTTATTAGCTAATTTAAAGATCAATCTCCTTATAAAAGGATCAATAGAGCGTGTTGATTCCAGGATGTCAAGATGCAGTGAGATGGTGCCAAGTGTTTGGTGTTTAACATTGAGTAGAAATAAAGATCAATATTTTTCCATTGATAAATGGTGATTGGGTGTTCATAGTAATCAATATAAATGTTGTGCATTGAATTTAATATGTCAAGGTGATAGTTGTTAAGAATTTTTATAAATCAAGATCCTCACAATGAGATCAACGGTTCACATTGAGTCAATATTAAAATATTGCATGAGATGAGGTCAACTAATTTGAAGTTTAAAATTTGGGAATTGGCACATTATGAATTAAAGTTTGAATAATATCAATGGTACATGTTTAATCTAAATATACAAGAGCAAAAGATGATATCATGATGTTCGAGGTTTAATTCTGATCATTTGAATTCAAATATTTGAATTTAACAAATGAAAAACTAGTGCTTTGTATTTTGGTAATATTTTTTAATACAGATAGAATTTGCTCATGGTGTAAAAATAAAAATTGTAGAGGAATCAAAGGAACATCTGGTAATATAGATTTTAAGATCTAAAAGTCTTTAAAGTCAAAGTTATGAAGGTATAATGTGGACTATGTGTTTGATTATGTTTTGCAAGTGACTCGAGAAGGATGTTCAAGCTTGTTTTATTATTGTTTGGATGTCTCATGATGAATTTAATATTGAATAATGTATTAGACTCTGTAAATATGATATATTTTAATTATGAATGTTTGATCAATCATATGTAGTGTGAGTAAAGGTTTAGAAGTCGACTATGTATTTGTTCATGGTGACTATGTGCACAGAATGTTTTCTGAGAAAATTTTGTTTAAGAAAAAGGGTAATGTGATGGTTTTTAGTAGTTAAGGAGGAAATATAGATCATGTGACATGTTTCCATGAGTTTTAAATTGTTTCTATGTTCTTAGCTTACTTGATGAAGTGTTAAATGGGTGAATAGTTCTCCATGAGACCTATAAGAGCTACAAGGGCCTAACTAAAAGGTATAACTGCTTAAGGGTGACCCATAGATGTTATTGATGGCCTATGAATATTTATTTGAACCATGTATTTATATTATATATGCCTTAATGTTTAAGCTATTCCTAATGGCTGACCAAGATAGTGATGTTCATGAATGCTCTATAAAATAGTGAAACCAAAGATGATGGTTTTTATACTTGGAGAGTTGTGTGGATGTGGATCCAAGTGAAAGAGATAACCTTTGAAATAAAAGGTAAAATTTAGTGAGGACTATTATAGATTGAAGAGGATCATACATTCTTGTCTAATCAAGGTGATGAAGGTGATCACATAGGTCATTAGACCTAATAAGGCTAAAAGAGGCAGAATGAGTGAGTATGCTCAAGAGGCTATTTGAGAGAATATGTATGGTGAGTGAAGGCAAGGTGAAGTTTGTGTGTGACTAGTGGATTATTTAAAGGGTATAAAAGGTTTATGATGATGTGTGTGGCCTATAGGTCATATTTTTAATGTCATAATAGTGCTCTTGCAGGTTTGAAGATTGAGTGTGATTGAAGGTGAAGAGTGATAATCAAAGGTCCATCATCAAGTGTTGAAGACATCAGTTCAAATGTAGATATGTTGTGTTCATAAGTATTATTATGTAAAATAAACATATAATGGGGTTACAACCTCCTTTCAAGGTAAAACTTTTTAAAGTTCTAGTTGTTATGGTAGTTTAACTAGATAGGTGTTGTATCACCTTGTGGGATTGTAGTCTCACTAAATAAGGGATGTTAGTTCCTTGATCAGTTTTAGTTGGTCTAAATTTGATCTTGTCATTATAGTATTGTAGTCCATATTATAGAATTTAGTTATTTTTATCCCCCAAGAGGTTTTCCATGTAGATGTTATGTTAATATGATGTATGCTCTTGTTCATGCTTTGAATGTATGTTCTTTCATGCTTATGTTGCTAGATCAAGTTGATAAATTATGGAATGGTTTTGGAATTAAATGTGCATATTTGTATACTAATTCACCTCCCCTCTTAATAGATAATTTCAATAATTTGTATGAGATCAAGTCCTTTGGAGGAAGCTTAACAATTTGAAGGAGATCCTAAGTAACACAATATGGCTAAGCAATTGAAGAAATAAAATCATAAATTGAGATCAATGGTCAAAATTTGTAAATAAAAAATTATTCATACTAGAAAAAAGTATGTATAATGAAAGATGACTTGGTTAAATAAGTTAAGAGGGATAAGGAGACTATCCAAGTTCTAAGAATTTAGTTAGAGGCTACATGTTCAAGCATGAGAGCTAAAGGAGATGAATATGTTCATATGAAGACTGATCTAGTTTCCCTAAAAGATGAGTATGAAAAATTCATAATAAAGATATGAAAGCCTAAAAAATAATAAAAAGAATTATAACAAGTCAAAGAAGATGAAAAATAGATCAAAAATATCAAGGATTGGTTAGGGACAACTAATACTAATCTAAAGAGAAGAGAAGAATAATGCAAACATCTTAAGACTCAGTTAGAAGAAACAAATGTAAAAATTAGTTCAAATCAAGGTGAGGTTGATGAAATGAAAATTGAGAAAGATTTGTTAAAGTATGAGATAAATTATACTAATATACCCCCCTCTCAATAGCTACTTTCAACAATAATCCAAAGGGATAGACATGTATACCAACATGTGGCATAGGATCAATCTATATGAGTTATAATTAACATGTATGCTTATAAATAGACAACATAAACCTATGATTTATTTTTAGAAATTAGGAATGTTCCAATGCATGACTTTCAATATTTCAATTATAATCACCTCATAGGTAGTTGGAGGTTTCCAACCACCAACCTAAAAAAAGCACAAATTCAAATTTAAATAATAGTGGAAATACAATCAACATCAATAGAAAATAAAAATAAAGAGTATTATAGACAAATGGAATGATACATAAGCCTAAAAACTATTTAATGAATCATATAACAAGAATTTGACATAGAATAGCCTAGAACATTAAGAAAACTCTATTGAATTTTTAAACAAATAATCATGAGCCCACTAAAACTCTCTAAAAAATTATAATAAATAGAGCAACTGTGAGTTTGAGACTAGAAGACCCAAAGTTTTGAGTGTGAAAAGAATCCAAGTGTAAATCTTAATTTTAAAATAATCTTACATATTTTTATTGATCTCAAGATAACCATGTAGGTTTGTCTCTAAGCACATATATTGTAATTGAATATTAATTAATAATATTAACTCTTATTTCATGCACTAAATTCTTGGTTGTTTATTTAGTGTTTATCTTAGGTCCATGATCTAAGGTAGTTATTAACTTAATCCACCTAACCATGGTTGCACCCGTTTGGTATTAGAGCGTAGTTTGGTATTATAGACAAATGGAGAGTAGTCAATTGAAGGTAATTTCAAGAATAAAATGAATTTTAAATGTGGACATGTCATGTTTTTCAATATCTTAAAATGTTTAAAATCTCATTTTATATCTCATAAACATCAAGTAATAATTCAATTTATAGTATATTATTAACTCATAAAGTGAAAAGTAGTTCACACCAAGTGGAGGAGAAAGAGGTCATGTTAAAAGAATTTATCATGTTAGATAAGAGAGAGACATATAACACAACCTATCAAAAACATAAGATAAAGGAGAAATACACATTGGTTGATAAGGATACATGTGAGGAAGATATTATTAATAAAAAATATGGGATTATTTTTTCAATGAAAGGAAAGATATTTATAAATAATGCGATTTAAGTGTGGAAAAATTGGACACAAGGTGAGTGAGTTTCCACATGCATAAAGTGAAGGCAGCCAAAGACACAAGAATGATGTGCATGTTTCAAATGAAAGGGAAGAGTTAGTTGGATCATCAGCATATTAAAAACATAAACCATTGTCCCTACTAATGAAGATAACATTATTTAATCTATTGAATAAAAAATATATGGAACTAACATAGGGGAAGAGTATTTTCTAAATAGTTTTCAAGAAAAGAGGAAAATGTTTTAATGTGATAGTGGATAAAAGAAACATAGATAACATGGATTCATGAAATATGGTGGGTAAAATGGGTTTGAATAAGTTTTTTCATCCAAATCCATATAAGTTTTCATGAATAATTAAATTTCATAATGGGTTGGTGAATGATCAATGCCTTGTGAAGTTATATATTGGTAGATATCCAGATGAATTTTGGTGTGATGTAATGCTCATGGACATGTGTTATTTTATTTTTGTAACAACAAGTTAGTATGATTAAAGGTATGTTAATGATGTAAAAGAAAACATCATTCACCTAGATAAAGGAGGCAATAAACAAAAGCTACTTTTGTATAAAAATTGAGAAGGGGAGGAGTGAAACAATATGTGTATGCATGTATTGATGGTGATATGAAATGAATTAATGTTATAATTAGAGAAATATAAGGATTTTTTTTCCCATTACCAAGCTAAAATAAGCATATTTATTAAGGTAAAAAACCTAAGTGTCATATTAAGTGACACTACCAATTTAAAAATTCATAGATATTATTTTGACAAATAAACTGAAGGTGTTTCCATCAATGTGAAGCATCATTCATCACTTGGAATTGATACCTAGAGTGATTTTTCCAAATAAGGATTCATATTAGATGATTCTATAAGGAAACTAAGAGGTGTAAAAACAATTGCATGAATTACTAGACAAGGGACTAATAGGATAAAGTTTGAGCTCATGTGTATTACTTTAAGTATTAACATTGAAGAAGGGTATGGAATAACAAATGCATATTTGAGGTATATAAATAAGATCAAGATCAATTATATATCTTAGTATCACACATAGATGATCTGATGGATTGATTGTGAAGTGTGAGTTACTTTTCAAAAACCAAGGTAAGGAGAGGATATCATCAAATTAGGATTAGGGAGGGTGATGAAAAAAATACAATATTTAATATGAAGGAATGGATGTACGAATGGTTGGAGATTAAATTCAGATTAAAAAAATTGTTAAGCACATTAATGAGACTAATGAACAAGTTTTTGAATTTGTTTATCGTTAAGTATATTATTATATACCTAAATCATATTATATTATTTAGTAAAATGGAGGAACATTTGACACACCTAAATAATGTGTTTTAGAGATTTTGCAAAGATAAGTTATTGATCAATTTTAATATATTCAGATTTATCAAGTAGGAGTTCATATATTTGGGTTTTATAGTATTACAATAACTTTTTAATATGGACCTGGGGAAAGTTTAGACAATAGTAGAGTGGACATCACTAAAAATCATATTTAAAGCTCAAGTTTTTTATGGACCAATACATTTTTTAAATAACTTCATTTGGTAAAATTCAAAGTATCTGAGTCATATTATTATATAAGAAATGATAGTGATGATGATGAAAATGAAATTCCAACAAACATAGATGAGTACATGTTTCATATTAATTTTGAACCTATAAGCTTAATTGAGTATTGTTATGGTGAGTATAGTTAAACTGGATAAATTAAAGGAAACCATTATAATTAATAGTGAAGATGTAAATATATATATTTGTTTTATTATAAAATCACTATAGGTATCTTCAATGATATGTGATCCATTTATACCATACTTAGTTATATCCATAATGACTAGAATAGAATATGCTCAACACATTGCATGATGTATCAAAGGTGACTACCTAATGCTTGGGAATAATTAGTCAAGAGTGTAGAATTCATGGATGTAGAGCCTTATATAAAATTTCAATTAACTAGTTTATAATATAAACTAATCATTTTATTACAATGTTAATTGACAAGAATAAGATTATTCGTTCTTCTACTCAACATAGAGTTGTGGGTTCATTATCACATCAAAATAATAATAAATTTTGTGGTTATAAAAGAATAATTGGGTACAAAACATATGGTTGTGAAGAACTATATCAAAAGATACATAGATTTAAGGATGAATGGATCATAAATATAATTCAAATACAATAAAATATGCCAATAATTATTTATAATAGGAATAAACATTGGAAAAAATCCCACAAAGATTACAAGAATCCATGAAAGGATCCATTGAATATTTAGGTATAAAATGAGGATAATTATTAGAAATAAGTGGGGGAATGTTAATGTAGGATGACATTTATAAAAAAATTAGGTACTATTCAAACATAAAAATAAATCTAGGTGTTTTGTGTTAGCTTTAGATTTGGATTAAAAGGGTATATAAAAATGAAATGGCACAAGGGTGATAATCAGATCTATAGTAGGCCAATTAGATTCTAAACTTAGATATAATAATTAAATAGATTTATTATCCTAAGATAGTATAAATATGTAATGTAAAATGATGCTACATATATAAATGATAAAAAACTGAAGTAATTAGCTCATTTTAATGTTAATGCTGTCTTAGATTTGGAACAAGCTAAAATTAGGCATGAAGTGAATTCTAGAACATTCATCATATTCTAGATCTAATGCATCTAGCTCTCTAGATAGTATTGTCAACCTAGGATGGTAATGTTGAAACTAATATATAGACTCAATGTTAGTTTCCTATACATAACATCTACTAAAATAGGATACAAGCACCTAGGTGCTTCTAGTTTTTGCTTTACCTTTTCTCTGGTGCATTTAAATCTAGGTCATATATAGTTGATGTTTGTGAAATGGAAAAACCCTATCTTTTCATCTTCAACATGACCTTGGGGGAAACTTAATTAGTGGTTACATGGTTTCAAGATGATCCTAATGACACTACCTACATAGCCAATATGTTGAAGAGGGCCTGAGAAATATGTAGTTCTCCCCTACATGTTGTCTTGTGTGTGGATCACATAATTATGTGAAAAATAAGTACAATAGTGACCTATCTTGTAACTTAGAAAATTAGGCTCTTGAACTGCTCCTTTAGTACTTTAGAAATGTATATGTGTTATACCTATGACTATTATGGAAATATGGAAGCTTTGATCAATTGAATGATTGATAGAGTGATTTTGATAAGTTACATTGGTCATTTTGGACTTTATTAGGTGTTGAATGATTGAAGGTTGATATTGTATTTATATCACTAAATTTTGAGTAGTAACTCACATTAAATCACTTAAATTGACCATTTGTATATGTTTTAATTTCAAATTAGATGACTTTAGGGCACTGGACACATGCATTAGGGCAAGAAATAATGTCAATGCTACTATCTAATGTAGACATTACTGTGCAAGGTGTAGGAAAATAGGTATAGGTTCATAACTTGAAGATATGTAAGATAAGTACATTTAAAAAAATTTAAGAAAGATATAAGACTTGGGTCATCAATATGAGATGGTTTGGACTAAGAGATATAAGCCAAGAGGCACAAAGATAGAGCATATGCAATACTTATGAAAGTAGGAAAAGGTAGACAACTAATAAGAATATCAAAGGTCTGAATTTGGCAAGTGTACAAGACTAAGGTGATGTATAATTACTAAATATCATCTAATTTTGGGCCCCCTTTAATATACTAATGAAATCTCTAGTTTAAAGGAAAGTAATGCATACCTGGTTGTGTATGCACACCTTGTATTGTGGTATGCCCAATTGAGTGTTTTATTGGTGATTGACATACAAATAAGAACATTTTATAGTATAAATAAGTGCATATAATCTAGATTTAAAGTAGTTGAAATAGATTAGCATTGAAATAATAAGGTTATATGAGTACACATGTGTGTCGCTATAACTGCCTTACTTATTATCAAGTTTATGAAAAATATGTATCATTATAAGTATCTAAAAGTGAGATTAAGATAAATATAGATAATTATTTAAAGTGAATATATCCAAGGGGAGAGAGAGAGAGAGAGAGAGAGAGAGAGAGAAGAGAGAGAGAGAGAGAGAGAGAGAGAGAGAGAGGAGAGAGAGAGAGAGAGAGAGAGAGAGAGAGAGAGGAGAGAGAGAGAGAGAGAGAGAGAGAGAGGAGAGAGAGAGAGAGAGAGAGAGATGCACATACCCCCAAATTTTAGATCAAAAGTGAGTTTACACCTAGAAGTTGAGGTTATCTCAATTGTGCAACCCAATCATACTTATAACTTAGGAGGATGGATGATCAATTCCAACATAAAAATTTGGAAATATTGAGTGATTTTATCACCTCAACCATAAAAAAAGGTAAACCAACAACTACAATATATTGTCTCAATAAAATTCCCTAAATGTTTATGGGGTAGTCAATATAAATAAGTCTATGATATGGTAACAATTCATAAAAGAGTTTTGCTAATCTTAAACTGATTTGGATTTTGAAATATTAATCACATGTTGCATAATATGTGCACCTTATATATGTCTCATTATGAAATTTTGTATAACAATAGGAACAATGTATATAATTATACCATAACTATGAATCTAAAGCATATAACTATGTGTTTTGGCCAATTTAGATAACGTTGTAAGTGTGGATGATATGATTCAAAATCATGACCCAACTATATATGGAGAATTTTGAAATTTGATATAAGTACCAATATGGAGGACATGATTCCAAAACATGCCCTATTATAAATAGGAGATGTTAAAATACTAATAGGTTTGGAGAATATGCTTCCAAATCATGCTCCCAATAACTTTTAGAAATGTGAATGTGTGGAAGCCATTACAATATGACATGCCCGCATTGAATCTAAAAACTAATATAAGTAATGCATACTAAATGAATGTGGAGAAAAAACCTCCAAATCATTCCCCCACCAAATCTAAGAAACTAATATAAGTACCATATAAAAAATGAGTGTGGAGAACTTAATTACAAAGCATTCCCATACTCAATCTATAAACTAATATATGTACCATATACTGAATGAGTGTGGAGAACATGCTTTCAAATCATGGCCCCACTATACTCAGGAAAATTATACCAAGTGTAGAGAACATGTCTCTATGACCTGCCCCCACTATTATTCCACCATTTGGGGTGAGGGAAAGATAGGAATGTGTAGTTTACCTCACCTCAAAATAATAAGAGAACCGGTAAACTCTTTTAATGTAGCTATGTAACATATAAAAGGAAAATGTCTAGGTAGATGCATCATTGAAGCACATAGAAATAATATGATCATATAAAGGCCTATTATGCATGATAAATATCATTGAAATGTCTAGATAGTAATATTAAAATCTCAACAAGTAAATAATCACACATACAAGATCACTCAAAATCAAGTCAAAAGGTAATGGTCCAAGGAGATCACAAACAAACGGCATGTTCAAAATGACACATAATTGAAGGTACATGACTTAATCAAATGTCCAAAAATGAAATAATGACATATTCAAATGTCAATGAAAACATACATAGGCATAGGGGTTACAAGAAAAGTAGCATATTCAAAATGCTAAAAAAATAATCCAATATCAAGGTAAGACACTCCAATA
>JARHVA010008886.1:375000-405222 GCA_037957365.1 Torreya grandis | reverse complement strand
CTCTTGCATATTACAAATGGATTTCTAAGCCTAACTTTTGTAGATTTCCAAATGGCCTTTGGTATTCACCCTTTGAGACCTTTCAATTCACATAGAAAATGGTGCCAAACTTTCATGATCCTTAAAATCCTTTCATTTGAAAAGTCACATGGTCACCCTTCTTGAGCAAATTCATCATTTCCCTTTTTGTCTTTATCTTGGTGAATTTTTGAATTCCTCAAGGTCACCCTTCATGAGAAAATGCACCCTTCATCTTTTGTCTTCACTTGATGACTCTTTTAGTTCCTCATGGGCCCTCTTTTGAATTTATGTAACCAAAAGTATATTTGTTAATATTAAATAAATATCAACACATTTTATCCAAAATATGAACATTAAAAACTCCTTTAGACATTAAATGCTATGGGACCTTTGTCACTAATAATGATAGACCTTTGACATCAATGCCAATATTTTCAACAATCTCCCCCTTTGTCATTGATGGCAACCTCATATTAAAATTTCACCATTGTAATGAAATTACTTAGATATTCATATATAATGATGTTATATTTCACAAAATAAGAAAATATGAGAGTTTCACAGTGATAATTGACAATAGAACAAAATACTAGATAATATAACAAAGCAACTTCAAGGGGAAACCTCCACAATAATGCACTATTAGCATAATACTTCAATTATCATGATTAAAGACTAACCAATACCTCCTATATATAGTCTACTTAGCCAAGGTTATTCCATAGGCTGACCTATCTAAGAACATAGAGAAATGTAATAAGTAAATAAAAGAGGTATGTCAGCCTAATTCAACCACATATATCCCTAGACACACCAATGGTTAAAGTCATAACAAGACCTTCCACTTGAAAACAATGTTGTTCTCAATGTTGTGTCAACTCTGGATGTTATTCTAAAGATGATTCATCCTTGCAAGTGGCATATTCACACGGCATATTCTTCTATTTGATCATGTAATCTATAATTGCTTTAGAATGTAGTTGCTCGGTACATTGTTGAAGGATCACCTTAGGATCAAGAATAACTTTACCTTCCTCATCCAATTCTAGTAATTCTATTTGAATGGTAAATCTATGTTCAATGACTTTCCTCAAGCATGATACATGAAATACTAGATGTATGCGAGTGGATGAAGGAAAATCTAACTCATAGGCCACACTACTAATTTTTTGTAAGATCTAATAAGGTGCATAATACTTAGGGGACAACTTGTTATCCTTTTTTTTTGCTTTAATGACATCTATTTGTATGGATGTAAGAAAACAAATACCCAATCACTAATGTAAAATTTTCCTCTCACTTCTATGTTGATCTCCTTGTTGCTTCATGTGATTCTAGGCCATAGCTAATATTTTATGCAAACTTGCAAGGACCTTTTATTGATGGTGAATATGTTATTCAACTACACAAACCATAGGATGGAGCTTCAAGGTGGAAGTGATAGATGGAGGATGGTATCCATATAGTACCACAAAAGGAAACATTTTGAAAGAACTATGAACAGAAGTATTATACTAGCATTCATTCAGTGGTAGCCAATGAACCCATTTATCTTGTTTATCAGAAACAAAACAACAAAGATATCCTTCTAGATATTTGTTGAATACCTTAGTTTGTCAATAAAATTTAGGATGATAGGATAAACTATGAGCCAATTGAGTGCCTAAACATGTAAATAACTTAGTCCAAAAATTACTAGTAAAAATAGTATCTCTATCATTGACAATGATCTTAGGAGTCCCATGCAGTTTTTGAACTATATTGAGAAAAGTAAAAACTACTATACTAGAAACAAATGGTTGGGATAATGAATGAAAATGAGCATACTTATTAGATAATCTACAAAAACCATAATAACATTTTGACCATCAGATCTTGATAACCCTATAATGAAATCCATAGAGACCTCTTCCTAACGGTGGCTAGGGATAGATAAAGGTTGTGAAAGACCTAGATTTTCTATGGTTTTGCCTTTGTTTTGTTGATAGATCATACATTTAGCCACATATTTCTGGACATCCTCCTTGAGAACTTCACAAAAAAATCTTGCTTGATCCTGTGATAGGTTTTCAAAAATCCTGAATGACCCCCAATTAGAGTTGCTTGAAGTTCTTGAAGGATTTTTTGTTTAAGAAGAAAATTATTACATAGGTACAATCTATTTTTATACCATAATGAATTATCTTTCCATGTGAATTTTTCAAATCCATCTAAACCCTACTAAATATTTTGAATCAAATCATGAAAAATACTATCGTGTTCCCATTCTGATCATTCTTCCTCTAGCCAATCTACCTACAAAATTGTTATGGGACATAGCAATGCCTCAACTAATTCATCTTTTCTAGATAGTGCATCTACCATGACATTGTCATTGCCTTTTTTGTAGACTATTTCAAAATCATAGCCGAGCATCTTAGTTACCCATCTTTTTTGTTTTTCAAATGACAACCTTTATTCTAAAAAATATTTTAGACTATCATGATAAATTTTTACCTAAAAGTAGTGACCCATCAAATAAGGTCTCCATTGTTTCACTCCATAAAAAATTTCCATCATTTCCTTCTCATAGATGGGATTGTGTTGATTTTTTACCCTTGAGTTGACAACTTTCAAATTCTAGTGGTCTACCTTTTTACATGAGTACAACACCCATACCATACCCAAATGCATCACATTCAACCACAAAAGTCTTAGAAAAATTAGGAGTGGCTAATACTAGAGTAGTGCACATAACAAATTTTAATTATTCAAATGCTTGAGTAGCTGCATCAGTATATTGAAAGGAGTCTTTCTTTAACAAAGAGGCAAGTGGGGCTACAATACTACCATAGTTTTTGACAAATCTATGGTAATAACCAGTAAGTCCAAAAAATCCCTAAAGTTGTTTGAGTGTCTTAAGAATTGGCTAGTCTACCATTGCTTGGATTTTTTCAAGATCCACTTTCACTCCTTAATAAAATACCAAATGACCCAAATATTCAACCTCACCAGCCCCAAAAGTACATTTGGAGGTTTGGCATATAATTGATTTTGATTCAAAATGGAGAGTACCTGTTTCACATGTTGCAAATGGGCTTCCCAATTTTTACTATAAATGAGGATATCATCAAAGAATACAAAAACAAATTTCCTCAAAAATGGCTTTAAAATAGTATTCATAAAACTCTAAAAAGTAGATGGTGCATTTATTATGCCAAAAGACAACCAAAAACTCATAATGGCCCTCATGAGTCATAAAATCAATTTGGGTATGTCTTCATCATGGATCCCCATTTGATGATATCCAAAATGCAGATCTATCTTGGTAAAATAAAGAGCACCATTAAATTCATCTAGAAAATCATCAATGATAGGAATTGGAAACTTATCTTTGATAGTGTACTTGTTGAGTTCTCTATAGTCTAAGCACATCCTCTAAGTATCATCTTTCTTTCTCACCATGACAACTGGTGATGAGTATTCACTTTGGATATGGTGAATGATTCTTGCATCCAACATCTCTTTTACCATCTTTTCAATTTCACTTTTTTGGGCATAGGGATACCTATACAGCCTAATGTTGGTTGGTGTACTACAAGGAATAAGTGTGATGGAATGATCATGCATGAAACTAGGTGGAAGTCCTTTTGGCATGTCTCCAAAAATAATAGAATGAGCATCAATTATTTATTGTAGATCAAGAAGTGGAGATGGCTAAGCTGAATGTACTTCCATAGAAAAAAATTAAGTTACAAATCCATCAGCACCCTTACAAATAATATTTATCATTTGATGGGAGCTAACAAGCTGGGGATATTTAGCTTTTAATCCTCTTAGCTCAAATGTCCTTTCCTTCAAATGGAAATGCATGAATAATTATTGAAAAATCATATCAATAGTGCCTAAAGTGGAGAGCCACTAGACTCCCAGAACAATATCAGTGCCACCCATCAGAATAGCAAACATAAGAGAATCTAATAAGTAGTCTCCCATGTCTAACTTAATACTATGAAAATTTCTTGAATAGCTAACAGTACCACCATCTACAATCATAACCTAAAATTTTGGAGCTGACAGGGCATGGCATGAAATAGTGGGCTGAGAGTCTTTAGACTCTTCCTCAGGATCTTCTACATCTGCATCATGTAATTATGCATCCTCTTCATCATCATTAGAACCTTTGATGTAAAGGAGATTCTTTTTAGCACAATGATGGTCTTTTCTCCATTTTATATCACAATAATAACAAAACCCTTTGGCTTGCTTCTTCTCAATTTGTCATTGTGTTAATTTGGTGGGTTGTGCAAAGGCTAGTGTTGGAAAGTTGTGATCATTACTAGTAGTGAAGTTTTCCTTTTGAACATCTTCTTTTTCTATCACATGTGCCTTAAATATAGCTTTTGATACAAATTGTGGGCTAAACATTTGAAATTTTTATTGGGTGTTATCTTTGAGGTCACCCAAAAATAGATTTGTCAATTTTTTCACAATAATATTTTTCACCCTTAAAGAGAGATCCTAAAATTGATGAATATAATCCTTCATAAGTCTTATTTTCATAGCTTGGATAATTGGATAAAATAGTTCCTAGTGACATTATTTTGATATTGAGATGTCAAATCCTCAGTAAAAACATACTATGTAATAGGAGCACCATTCTGTTTATTTTGAGCACATAACCAATGATGTCAAATGAATTGCTCAGGTTCCATATAAAAGGACACCAGATTTACCCTATGAGAACTAGGGTTTTGATGCAACTCAAATAAACTCTCAATTTGGTTAATCCAAGTAAGAGGATCTTTACCATTGAGCTTATGCATGTCCACTTTTGGCAACATTAGTTTCATACCAGTATGGGATTTGCTGACATGAGGATTTTAATGCCAAAGTGGAGGATTGTTAGGCTAAAACTGAGATGTGAGGGCAGCAAATTGTGTACTGATATGCTATAATTCACTATTAACTCCATTAATCTCTCTTTGCATCCTTAAAACATCATCTTGGGCTGCAATAAAGTCATCATGCCTCAACAAGTTTTTTATGTCCTCTTGAATCTAAGAAATCATCAAATCTAAAGTTTCAGATTCCATGTCATCGATAAGAGTCTTAGGAGTTTTTAGTGCCCCTTTTATTACTCAAGTTGAAGGACCTACCATAAACAAACCCTAGGAGGGTTTTGACCCCCCAAAAAAAGTCTATCGATAGAATACACCATTATGATCATCTCACTGGGATGAATCCAATGACTAAAAGTGTGCAACGGAAAAAACATTATAGACTTTTTTTTTTAATATTTAAAAAAAAAGTATTTCGAGCAATACTGTGCTGATGAAAAAAATTAATTCTTCTTGGATTGCAAGTTATGTTTTTTTTCTTTCCCTACTCCTAAAAGCCATCCCTCACCAGATCTAAAAAAAATGTCGCAAGAAACTTACCCAAATTGAAGCTCTCATACCACTTTTAATGAAATTACTTAGATATTCACATAGAATGATGTTATATTTCACATAATAAGAAAATATGAGAGATTCAAAATGATAATTGATAGTAGAATAGAATACTAGATAATATAGCCAAGCCACTCCAAGGGGGCAACCTCCACAACAATGCACTATTAGCAGAATACTTCACATATCATGCTTAAAGACTAACCACTACCTCTTATATATAGTCTACTTAGCCAAGGTTATTCCATAGGCCAATCTATCTAAGATCATAGATAAATGTAATAAGTAAATAAAAAAAGTATGTAAGCCCAATTTAGCCACACATATCCCTAGACACACCAATGGTTAAGGGCATAACACACATCCTAAAACATGTACTACACATGATAATTTTTATATATTACCATAATAAGAAACATACATTAACTCCCTCTTACTATAGCATCATGTACCTATTCATGTTTCTATTCCTATACCTAATTTTATAATTCTCCCCCTTTGACATTAATGGCAAAGGGCCTATCTTGGAGCTACCACTTATCTCCCCCTCAACTAATGTTCATCCTCAATGGTAGGAAGTAAAATAAATTACTCTCAAATTCTATCATAGATACTCGAATGTGTCCTTTGGTAGTGCCTTTGTGAAAACATCTACAATCTATTCTATAGTACTAATATATATTCAAACTTAACTTATTGATCTATAAACCTAATCTCTCAAGAAGTGACACTTGATAAGAATATGTTTTGTTTTTGAATACATCACTAGATTCTTAGAAATATTAATATCACTCGTGTTGTCCCAAATAATAGAGATAGGTTCATCATAGTTTACATTGATGTCTTCTACAGTTTGAATCACCCAAATCAGTTGAGTACAACACAACACTACTAAAATATATTTTGCTTCAACAATAGAAATCCATACTAAGTTATGATTCTTACTTAGCCAAGATACTAAGCTAGTACTAAGGAAGAAAATTCATCCACTTGTACTCTTTCTATCATCCAAACAACCTACTCAATCTGAATCTATATAAGTAACTAAAGTGAAATCTCTACTTGTAGGATACCACAATCCATAATCCAATGCCCCCTTGATATATCTAATTATTCTCTTTAGTAACTAAACATGACTCTCATTTGGAGTTTATTGATATATTGTAACCATGCCTACTACATGCATGATATCTATCCTCGATGCTATCAAATATAAAATACTACCAATCATAGATCTATAGAAAGATTTATCTACAATAGGTGAATCTTCATCCTTACTCACCTTGTTCCTTATACTCATTAGTGTGCCAAATAGTGCACAATCTTCAAAACCATAATTTTTCAATGTCTCCTTGGTATATTTACTTTGAGATATGAAAATTGCTTTATCTCACTGAAATATTTTCAACCCTAAGAAAAATAATAATTCTCCAAGCATAGACATCTCAAATTCATTTTGCATATTATCAAAAAATTATTTTTTCATCTTATAAATTTTACCTCCAAATATTATGTCATAAACATATACTATAATAATCAATTGATGCTCACCTTCTTTTTTGATGTAGATATTACTGTCAGTAAAACCTCTCTTGAAATCTTAATACTAGAAATACTTATTAGGCCTTGCATACCAAGCTCTAGGAGCTTATTTCAATTAATATAATGCTTTATTCAATCTAAATAGAAGGCTACTATCATTTGAGAGAAGAAATCCATTAGGCTGCTAAATGTAGACCTCTTATAGATTCCCATTTAGGAAGTTAGACCTGACATCCATCTGAAACACTTTATAATTCTTAAACACTCCATATGCAAGAAATGTTATAATATCCTCTATCCTTGCCACTAGTGCAATTTTTTTTTCAAAATTTATACCTTCAATCTGAGCATATATTTTACATAGTAACCTTGTTTATTCCTGGTAGTTTCACCATATTCATTCAACTTATTTCTATATACCCATTTTATTCCTATCACATTTTGACCTTTTGGTCTTGGCACTAATTCTCAAGTATCATTATTTTCTATTTGATTTAATTCTTCATCCATTGCCTTAACCCAATGCTCATCATGTCTAGCTTCTAAAAATGTTCTAGGCTAAATTTTAGATAACAAAGAAAAATTAACTTGCTCAAATTCACTTACCATCATTCTTATATTATGAACTCCTTTATTTATGTTTCTGATGATGTCACTTTGATTATGATTTCTATGGAAATATTTGGATGGGGTTTTGGCATCCTTTTTGTTCTTCTCATTTTTGTCTGATTCTTCAAAATCTTCTTCTTCAATTATTTTAGGAGTGTCTACTTGATCACTATCTCTTTATGTTACATCTTCATCTATCCTGACACTTACACTTTCAACAATCTTCTTGGTTCTTTTGTTATAACATTCATAAGCTTTAATTTTACAAGAATATTCAATAAATATACCTTCATCTATTCCATATTCAAACCTACCTAGTTTTTCATCAATTTTTTTTATGAAGCATCTGCTACTAAAAACTCTAAAATAATCAATTGTAGCTGGTTTATATTTTCATATCTCATAAGGAGTCTTTTCACTATGGCTCTCAACAATGCTCTCAACATACCTACTACCTCTCTCTAATATTTATCTAGTATCTTCTATTCATTTAGTATTATCCTTGCCATCTCATAAACTATTCTATTTTTTCACTCAACTACTCCATTTTGCTATAGAGTTCTAGGTTTTGAATAATGTCTCTTTATCCCATGGCCTTCACAATACTCAATAAATTAATCTAACATGAATTCTCCTCTTCAGTTTGATCTTAGGCACTTAATCTTTAAGCTGATTTCATTCTTAACTAAAGCCTTGAATGATTTGAAGTGCCTAAAATCTTCGATTTTTTTTCAAAAACATCACCCAAGTCATATTGTAAAATCATAAATAAGTAACATGAAGTATATCTCACCTTAAGTACTTTGAGTTCTCATAGGTCCACACAAATCAGTGTGAACAAGCTCTAAAATTTGAGTAGTCAAGTATTCTTTTGTCTTGAACCATCTTCTGTCTTGCTTCCCATGTTGACAAGGTTCATAAAGCATGTTGGAGGGGTTTTTAATCTTTGGAAGACCTCTAACTACTTACTTATTTCTGATGTTGATAAGATTGTTAAAATTTATGTGTCCCATTTTCCTGTACCATAACCAACTTTCCTCAATATAACTCAAACAACATCTTTGACCTTTGATATTTGATAATAGATATAAATTATTGCCTATCCTTCAAGCATCTGCAATCAACACATAAATATTTTCTCCTAATTTCACAACCTTTTACATAGAACTTTACTTTGTGTTTGTAATCACACATTTGACTTACACTCAACAAATTATGATTAAGACCTTCTACATACAAAATATTTTTAGTCTTAATTTTACCATTATCCAAACCTAATGTACCTTTTCTAGTTATTCTGGTAGTGGTATTGTATTTGAATTTCACTATGCCACCATTGATCTTCTTTACAATTATGAACTTAATCTTGTCTCCTATCATGTGACTCGAACATCCACTATCGATAAACCATGGCTTTTCTTCATTTCTTGCATGCAAAGCTATCTGGACTAACATAGACATTTCAAGTTGTTTCTTCTACCATAAACATATCAAAGCTTTCTCCTTGATGAATGGAGACTTTAAACTTTTGTCCTTAGTGATTGACTCGAACATTCTTCTACAATACTAGGTTGTGTATGAAATTATTGCACTTGTAACATATTATGGCCTCTTCATCAAAGACTAATAAATGAGTAAAAGAATTATGGCTTTTACTTGACTCTACATGAATTTCCTTCTTATTTCTAAATTTCTTAGCTCTCTTATGATAGTTTATTTTCTTATAACCATAACCATTACACTAAAAACAATAACCATGAAAATAGAACCTATTCTGATTTGTGTATATTTGACCTGGTTATCTTTTGTAGCTCTGTTCCTTCCATCATTCTTTGCTTGAGTTATCAAATACATTTTTAACTTCTTCCCTTTTTATTTCCTCTTTTATATGAGCTTAAACATAGCTCTTTTTATTTTTAAATCTGATACCTATCTTATCTAATATTGATTTTTGACTTTCTAATATCTTATTCAACATGTTAGTGTTTTTCTCAAATTTTGAATCATTTTATGCTCTATCATTGACTACTTTATTGGTTTTCTCGATATATTCTTTTAAAGAGGAAATTTCAACAACATACCTTTCACATTCTTCACTTAATTTTTTTAATTGAGTTGTTAGATATTCTTCAGTATTTTTGGATTCTTCAATGTGTTATTGTAGATCTTAAATTATTTCCTCTGACTCCTTTTCATTTTTCTTGATTTGGAGCTTCAATATTTGATTCTTCTTCACAAGATATTTTAATTATTTTAAGGCAAAAATGAGTTGTCCTTCCATATTCACCTTAGATTCATGATGTTCTTCTTCTTGATCATCTGTATTTTTGCTTATAGAGGTATCTTCATGTATGATAATGAATATAAACTCTTCTTCATCTAAGTCATTGACTCCACTATCTTCAGTTGATCTATGATCTTAATAATATAAAATATTATTCTCAAACCCCTTCTTGAATTTGACTTTGAAATTCTTCTTGTATGTATACTTTCCTTCTTCATTGTCACCATTATTCTTATCTAGGCACTTAGCTACAAAATGTCTAATCTTACCACATTTAAAACAATAAAATGTAAATTTTCATTGATATTTACCTATTCCCTTTTTCGGCTTATGAATGAATAGAGCTCTATTGTCATCCTACTCATTGTTAGATCTGTCATTTGATTCTTGAATCTTAGTTTTCTCTTTCTTTAAAGTATTGAAATCAACTTCCCTCTTTGAGGGTTTCTCTTTTTTGATATACATCTCGTATGCCATAAAACTACCATGTAGTTAATCCATATTTATCTTGGCTAGATCCTTTATCTCCTTAATTGCCAAAACTTTTGCATCATATTTCAATGATAGATATATCAAAACATTTTTCATCACCTATGTTTCTTCTAACTTTTCTCTAAGGCCTTGAATCTGATTAACTATTTGATCAACCTACAAAAGATAACTTGCTATATTTTCTTCCTCTTCCATCTTCAAAATCTCAAAAATGTCTTTTGAAAGTTTGGAGCTTAGCTTGCTAAACATTTCCATCACCTTTGTAAATATTCTCAAGATTTACCCAAGTATCATGAGCATATTTGAATTTCATTCCTTTAATAAATTTTTATTCACATAAACCACATAAAATAGTATTTAAATCTCTAGCATTATTTTTATTCCCTTCTTTTCTACCAAAGTAGTTACAAGTGTCTGAGGCTCTTCATATTCCTCCACCACTGCTTTCCAAATGTTGAATACAAGGGCCATAAAGTAAGTCCTCATCTTTATGCTCCAAAAGGCATAATTTATCCCATAAAAAAAATGTGATTTATTTTTAGAAAAACTTTCAAGTTTTCCAGCCATTGTGCTTTCCCTGATCTAACTTGAAGCTGTTAAACTCTTTCCAAAAGAACCTGCTCTAATACCAATTATTAAGCATATAATATATTGAGAGGGGGGGTAAATCACTATATTATATATATTTTAAATATTTTAATTAATCTTTTTTAACCACTTAATCATACATACAAGAAATGAAATAAAATTAAAACAATAACATGCACCACATGAGAGAGAGAGAGAGAGAGAGAGAGAGAGAGAGAGAGAGAGAGAGAGAGAGAGAGAGAGAGAGAGAGAGAGAGAGAGAGAGAGAGTAGATTTTTATGTGAAAACACAAAGTGGAAAAAATTGTGGAGAATAATCTCAAGTATATGAATGAGCATCAACTCAAATTAAAATGTTTGTAAGCACCAACTTGCAGGAGTAGCAACCCTTTTATTGAGCACTAACATAACAAATATTTGTGAGCACCAACCCATAGGAGAACCAACCCCTCTTGTGTATAAAACACAACTATCTATCAATGTTGATTTCTCAACAAATGATAAAACTTATAAAATCTTTTTATCTTCTCTACTCTTTTATTATACAAAACAATTACAAATCATGCACTCTATTGAATATTAAAAATGGCTTTCCAAAATTCCTTTTATAACTTTCCAAATGACCTTTGTCATTCACCCTCTGAGACCTTTCAATTCACATATAAATGCATGACCATTTGAATCCTTTCATTTGAAAATTTAGATGGTGACCCTTCATGAGCAAATGGATCCTTTCCATTTTTGTCTTTATCTTGATGACTTTTTGAATTCCTCAAGGTAACCCTTCATGAGAAAATGCACCCTTCCTCTTTTGTCTTCACTTGGTGACTCTTTCAATTCCTCATGGGCCCTCTTTTAACATTATGCAACCAAAAATATATTTGATAATATTAAATACATATCAACATAATTTAGCCAAAATATAAACATTAAAAACACTTTTAGACATTAAATTCTATGGAGCCTTTGTCACCAATAATGCTAGACCTTTGACATCAATGAGATTATTTATGACAAAATAGATAAAATTTCTATCTTTTAAATTTTTTTAAATAAAATAAATGTAAGAGTATGAATTTTCACTAATGTAACTATATGTCTAAAAGAACTATGAACCTAAAAGGGGTCCCATTAGGTGTGTCAGAATGTTTCCTATTATTTCTTACTATATATTTTTTATTTTAGGAAAAAGGAAGAGAAACAACAGATGGAGGGTGTGAACCTGGTAAACATTGCATTCATTGATGACCAAATTAAGTGATATATCATTTTTGGTTAGGAAGGACTACCTACAATAATACCACACTTAACCAACTTGTTTGGCAGATGAGTATGAAGGGTAAACTGCCTAGCAATGCTAGATCCAAGAAGAATAAGTTCATTTGAATAGTTGTCAATCCACTCCCCTAATGATAAAAATGTTCTATAAATTGAAATAAAGGATGATAAATGGACAAGAAGATAAATTCTTATACAATAGAATAAATAACGTACATGTTCGATAGAAGATGTAGCATGACAGGTCAATACTATGCACAAATATATCAAGGTCAGGCTTAAGAAGGTTTGGGTAGGGTCTATAAATAGGTAAAAAATAGAAATAAAGACCTGATTAGGTGAAAAGGGGAGAAGACAACAATATGTTGTTTTCCCTGATGGTGACTATCGATAGTCAAGGTGACCGATGATGGTCAAGTATGACTGATGATGGTTAGGTAACTGACAATTAATGTGGTGATTGATGATTAGTGTGGTGATCAGTGGTGGCTATAAAAATTGATTATGGTTACTTGTGGGAGGTCTAGGTATGAAGTGGCTGATTAGAAAAAGGTAGAGTGTGGACTATTGGGGTGAGGGGTGATATGCAGGTGACTAGGTTGAGCCAAAAAGAGAGTGGGAAAAGAGAATGCTGAAATTAAGAGAAATAATACTTAAATGATGAAAAGTAAAAACCAAAAACCAGATAAATGAAATTGGGAAGTATAAAAGTGGTCCAACCTTCAAAATTCATGTAGATAGAGTTTTAAGATGAAATACATACACAAAGAAAATAAGAGAGCTTAGATGTAATTTTTTGGATCCACAACTCTTCCAAGAGCCTTGTATTTATAACACAAACTTACTAAGTGAGGAAAGGGAAAGTTGCTAAGTTGAGTGAGGATAAAGATGATGATTTGAAGAGAGTGAATGTTTTGAGGTGTGAATGGAAAATTTTATATTTTATACATGTATTCTTGTCCTATAGCTAGATGATTTTTTGTTTTGTAAGATTAAAGATGCAACTGTCAAAAGTTAGGCTAACCATCGATAGTTAGGTCAACTATTGATGATCTACCACTAAGTTAAAATGGGATTAAAATGGGTCTAAGTTAATATGTTAAAAAAATATTAAGGGGAGATTAGGTGTGCTATAAAATATAAAGGGTGAGTTAACTAGGTGAATAGTTGACTAAGGTTGAGAATAGGTTCATGGTGAAGTGATATCAAAAAATAGTTGAGGGGGGTTTCAAGTGTCTATAGTTATTTATTTTTATGAAAACATGTCTTAGGAGGGGTACTTCATTACCTCCCAAATGTTATTTATGGAATCTTTGACTTGGGGTTTCATCTCTTAGCACTGACTTCAAATAACTCCCATTAAGATCAAAGGTTTGAGCCTGTAAACCACCTTCTAGTGAGGGAGTTACACATGAGATGTATCTACACTTTGGACATCACACTTCAATAAACAAGTGATGGATGTAGTGGTTATAAAAATGGAAAGACCTCTTTGCAACAATTCAATTACTTTAGATACCCAATTATATGCTTTTATTTTACATTGTGATTTGAAAGTCATGGTGTAATTGATCCCACCAGAAAAGTTTGAAAACTTGTAGATCTTAGACAAATCCCTAATTACCATGGAAGTGTTGTTAGTGCAAGGTTCACCTCAAGGTCCATGTAATAGTACTATCATTTAATATAGGGGGTTTTTTAAAACCTACTATATAATTTTCATTTACTTTTGAATGAACACTGAAATCCTCTAAAATGATGTATATTGATAGATTTAACAATACCAAGTAGCCTTGTCAATTTAGGGCCTAAGAGTGATTAAGTAGTTGGTTTTTTCCTATATTACAGTCTTTTTTAGAGTCAAAACATGGTATGAAAAAGTGATTCAAACCACAACACTTAGTCCTCATTTTCCTTTGAAAAAAGAGGTGTTATGCTGCCCACATCATTACCAGGTTTGAGCCTTTAAGTCTTTTGAAACATAGCATTGATCACATATTTTTACATGCTTATGCCATTAGGCTACTCAATTTGTTGCAAGACTTGTTTACCATTATATCAAAAATGATTTGTTTTAAACCATGTCATGTATACCATTTGGACATTTGTCTTGTGCTATCATGTTGTCTAATCTTGTCTAGCTTATTTGGTCAAATCCTAGTTTTCAACATTGAGATTTCAATTAACCTTATCAAGTTTAGATTCAAACATTGCTTGATTTCTATTTATTCCTCAATTCATGGGATTGCTACAACAATATTTCTCTTTTGAGTTGCATAACTTTGGTTAACCGATTACCCAAATTTGAAAACTATTGATGGTTTTTTTGTTCAATGCCTATCTTCATCATTATTTTGGCCTTTGATTGGGAGAGCACAACCTTTCTCAAAAAGCCTTTTTCCTCATGCCTTATGCCAACTAATCATGTTTATGTCTATTTTCATGTGCCATGTCTATGTCATAGTTGTTTATAAAAATTTTAGATTAAATCAAATCACATAATGCCTTTGTTTCAAGTCTAAATTTTGATGTTATTTAGCCAAAATTCCTAGCATAGCCTATTTGATCCTAGATTTTGACTATGTGTTTGGACAACAAACCTAGTGACTCTTTTCTCTTTCCTAGTTTAGATCTTGTTTGGAACACTTTAACCTAGACTTTTGAAATTCTAGTTTTTATTTATATGCTTGACCTTTTTTGCATATTAAATTTGATGTTAGAGTATTTTATCCCATTTATTAACAAAAATCATTTTGGAGATACATTTCAATGATCAAATCATTGTTTGGAGATAAATATCCACACTTGACCAAGTTAGACCAAGTTTGAACCTTTTATCTTTTGGGATTTGTCTTTTAGAGTTTGTAGAACTCTAATCCTTTTATTTTGGATTTTTCATCTTTTATACAAATATGTCTAACTACACTTATGGTGGAGTCACACACAATCCAACTTATGATAGAATGGCCACATAAAATAACTTTTATGGCTTTAGTCAAGACCCTAATGATGATAATATGTTTTGTGAGAAATATTTATATCCACTTCATAATAATAATTCATGGGAACAAAGTCACAAAGCAGCGTATGATCCAAATCGAGACCTTGATTGATATGAAGAGGCTTGTGAGGACATTGAAATCCCAACTATAGATAATGTTGTTTGGGATATAAATAAATACCTTATTTATAATTATCATTACATATAACATATTCAAGAACCAAATTATGATCCAACTCAATATTGGGATGATATTGTATATCAAGAGGTCTAGGATTCTTTGGTTTATGCAAGAAATCAAGTTCCATGATGTCTTTTTGTTATTCGATCATCAGTTAACCCTAAAATTTCTTTGAATTATATGATATACCAAGATACACAAAATCTAAGGCATGCCATTACTATTATAGGACCTCATCCTTTGGCTTGTGTGAATAATAAAGATCCACAATGCCCTTTCATCATTCTAGGACCTCATCCTTTCACTTATGTGAGCAACCAAGCTCCACACTACCCTATCATTACCATTTCATGACTTGATCCTTTGGCTCATATGAGAAATAATGATCCACAATGCCCTACCATTATCCAAATATAGGCCATTCCACATCTAATACTAATCCGATCAAAAAATAAGGTGGGGATAGAAATTAACATGATTTGTTATTCTATTTGTATCATTTGTTGATTAAGACATGCATCTCCAATTCAATAGGAACAATAGAATCATATGCCATTTATCATAACCAAGTCAAAAATATGTACCATACCATTTCATTTCCATGCCATTACCATTGTTACATATCCATTTGACATTGTTATATATCCATTTACCATTCTTTCATATCCATTTTCCATTATCACATATCCATTTTCCATTATTATATATCCATTTTACATTATTGCATAACCTACCATTCATCCCATCACTTAGGTCTAACACTATTTCCATTTTATCAAATATATCAAAAACCATCATTGTCCTAAGTAAGGCCATTATGTTTTACCATACCATTCTTATCTAGACCAAAGCCTATTTTTAGCCATCCTTGTTGGGGATCAATCAACAATATGATTACTATATGAAAGCAATAAACACAGAATTATATCAAATAGATAAGTAACTAGAATTAAAATTAACAAGAAACAAGAGATACAAGAAACCACCCTGAAAACTTGTATTCAACTGTTTACAGAAGGAATTACAATTGAAGAGACTTCTTTTCTTCCACACCTCTCTAGATGTACAGATCTCTTCTTAGATCTCTTTCCCTCAAGAGTCCTTTCTCTCTCAATTACAATCAACTCCACAATCTGGATTGATATACAATTTGTATTCTACTTCTACAGTATTGTCTTATTTTCTACATCTACCATGAACTATGAAGATCTATCTCTATTATATAACTATAGAGACTCATGAGCATGCACTTACAACCAATAGATGCACCTCCAAACAAGGGCTCTAATTAAAGTCCTACTCAAATTAGAAACATAGACTTAACAAGTAACAATTCATTCCTTAACATGCAAACATTCTGTTTACGCATGAAAATAGATTTTGGACACCACAAGAAACTGACATCGGTTCTTGCCTGCTTGAACTTGCCGACGTCGGCCGATCCTAGTCTCCTTATGACTGACATCAGTCGCCTTTGGTCTATTTTTTATCGTCATCAGTGACTATTGAACGCCTGCAACTCTGAAACTTGCTCATGGGTGAAGCTTTTAGCTCCATACCCTAACAATCTCCCACTTGGAGATAAACAACTACACCAGTACCTATACAACATCTTCTAGCTCCTCCATCTTCAACTTAATCATGAAGACCAATGAAATTTGAATGAAGATTCAACTTCTCCTTTGTAACCAGCTTGGTTAACATATCCACAGGATTCTTATCTGTATCGATCTTCTCCAGCTTCAACTCACCATCCTCCAATACCTATCTAATGAAGTGGTACCTAAGCTGTATATGCTTTGTTCTTGAATAAAAGGCTGAATTCTTAGCCAAATGAATTGCACTCTGACTATCACTGTATAGTCTACAACTCTCTTGCTCCTTTCCAAGCTCTTCCATGAACCGTGTCATCCATATCATCTCTTTGCTAGCCTCTGTGACTATAATATATTCTGCTTCTGTAGTTGACAAGGCAACAACCTTCTGCAACTTTGATATCCAGCTAACCACCATTCCACCTACAGTGAAAACATATCCTGTGGTGCTTCTCCTACCATCCAAATCACCTGCCATATCTGAATCTACATAACGATGTAGAGAAGTATTTGAACCGCCATAGCAAAAATGCCTACTACTGGTTCCTTTCAGATATCTGAGGATCCATTGAACTGCTTTCTAGTGTTCCTTTCTTGGATTGGCCATATACTTACTTACAACTCCCACTACTTGGGTAATATCAGGCCTAGTACAAACCATTGCATACATTAAACTTCCTACTACGGAAGCATACGGAAATTTCCTCATGTACTCTACCTCATCATGTGAATTAGGACATTATTCTTTACTTAACTTGAAATGTCCAGCCATAGGTGTGCTTACCAGTTTCGCATCCTGCATATTGAACCGTTTCAACACCTTGTTCACATAATCCTCTTGAGATAAAATCAACCTGTGATTTTTCCTATCTCTCTTAATATTCATGCCAAGGATTTTCTTTGCTACTCCCAAATCCTTCATAGAAAATGTGTGAGCTAATTTCACTTTTAGCTCAGAGATATCCTGCATGTGTGATCCTGCAACCAACATATCATCTACATACAACAATAGAATAATATATCTACCATTATCTAATCTCTTAAAATACACACAATGGTCAGATTGACATCTACTGTAGCCATGCTCAGTCATAAACCTATCAAACCTCAGATACCATTGTCTTGGAGCTTGCTTGATGCCATACAAGCTTTTCTTCAATTTGTACACTAGTTTCTCCTTACCTTTGACCTCATATCCTTCTGGCTGATCCATATATATTTCTTCATCCAAATCTCCATGAATAAATGTTTTCTTAACATCAAGCTGCTCAAGATGCAAATCCTCAATAGCAACTAAAGATAGTACAGTCTGTATAGAATTCATTTTAACAACAGGAGAAAAAATCTCACCAAAGTCAATACCTGGTTTATTTGTAAATCCTTTCACAACCAATATGGCCTTGTATCTCATCTTTCCATTCTCACCTTCTTTCAATTTGTAGATCCATCTGTTCTTCAGTGTCTTCTTTCCTGATGGCAACTCAACCAAATCCCATGTTTGGTTTTCTCTCAAAGAATCTATTTCCTCATTCATGCCTAGCTCCCACTGATTCTTGGAATCCACCTATATTACTTCATCAAAACTCTCTGGTTCTCCACCATCAGTTAGCAATAAATAGAATAATGAAGGGGAATATCAAATTGGAGGTTTACTTACCCTTTTTGACCTCTTGTTGGGCGACTGAGACTCATCCACAACACGTTGTCCACCTAAATTTTCTGACAGTGACCGACCTCAGTCACTTCTAGGCCTGTAACTGACTGTCGTCGGTTCTGCCTGACCAACATCGGTTCCTGCATGGCCAATGTTGGTTCCTGTATGGCTGACATCGGTCTCTGTATGGCCGACATTGGTTCCTACCTGACTGACGTCGGTCTCTATGTTTTTCTTCCTATGATTTTTCTTTCCCACGAGCTTATTTTAGACTTTCACCTTGTCCAAATCTTCATTTCTCTACTCAGGTTGATCCAGCTTCTTGAGCTGATCGCTGTACATCACTTTTTCATTGAAAACAACATCATGGCTCCTAATTATCTTGTTAGTTCTAAGATTCCAAAACCTGAATCCAAACTCATCAGAGCCATAGCCAATAAATGTGCACCTCATAGACTTAGCATCAAGCTTATTTCTATTTTCCTTGTCAACATGCACAAAGGCTTCACAACCAAAAACTTTGCAAAATGATAGATCTACCTTTTTACCTATCCATGCCTCTTCTAGAATTCCACCATCCAGCACTGTAGAGGGTCCTCTATTAATCAGGTACACTACAGTATCCACAGCTTCTGCCCAAAACTCTAAGGGCAATCCAGCAGCAATCTCATACACCTTGCATGCTCCATGATTGTTCTGTTCATCCTTTCAGCAACTCCATTTTGCTAAGGTGTTCTTGGAATAGTTCTTTGCCTGTGGATCCCATGCATATAACAATAATAATTGAACTTGTGGCTGTAAAACTCACCACCATTGTCAGATCTCAGGCACTTCAATCTCTTACCTGTTTCATTCTTAACCTTAGCTTTCCAAATCTTAAACATGTCAAAAACATCAGATTTCTTCTTAATACAATAGATCCATACCTTTCTTGTAGCATCATCTGTGAAGGAAACATAGTATTGTGATCCTCTAATAGAAGCAACTTGGGCTGGTCCGCACACATCTATGTGAACAAGCTGTAATTTGTGCTTCTTCTTTGTTGACCCAGTCTTGAGAAAACTCACTCTTTTCTATTTTCCAAAAATATAGTCTTCACAAAAATCTAGATCTATGCTTTTCAAATCTGGAAACATACCTTTTGACTTAAGAATTGTCATTCCCTTCTCACTCATGTGGCCAAGCCTTTGGTGCCACAACTTTGCATCTACATCTAAAGTAGATAATACAGAAGGAGAATTATCAGTAATACAATTACACAAATAGAGAGTACCTACTCTCTTACCTCTGGCCAATACAAGTGCTCCCTTGGTAACCTTCCAAGATTCAGTTGTGAGAGTTACTATACAACCCTCATCCCCTAAGTTTCCTGCAGAAATCAAATTTCTCTTCAAGCTGGGAACATGCATGACGTCTCTCAAAACCCATGTGTTGCCATTCTACATTTTCAGCTGTACTTTACCTTTGCAAATAATTTTACAAGGCTCATCATCCCCTAAGTAAACTATTCCAAAATCTCCATGGACATAGTCACTGAAATATTCTTTATTAGGGGTTGCATGGAAAGATGCACCAGAATCTAAAACCCAAGATTCTATATTAGTATGCAAAGAGAATATAAGAGCATCTTGTGCAACAATACCTACCACCTTTGCTTCTTCCTTATCTTCATGTTGTCTGTCCTCTTTAGGCTTTGACCAGCAATCTTTGCTTATGTGCCCAATCTTTTCACAATTCCAACATTGTGGCTTTCTACCATTTCTAGATTTAGATCTACCTCTCATCTTTGATTTAGATCTTGATCTCCCTTTCCTTCTCTTCTCTTTTTGTCTTCCCCTTCTCTCAAAACTTAAAGCGTTCCCTGATGTCTCTTCTATGCTTTTCCTATGAATTTCTTCATTCAAGATTACACTAACCACATCATCTACTTTTAAAATATTTAAAGCAGAAGCAGTATTACTAACTACCATTACTAAGCTATGCCAGCTTTCTGGTAAAGAACATAAGATTAATAGAGCTTTAATTTCATCATCAAATACTATTTTGACTAAATTTAATTGATTCATAATTCCATGGAAATCATTCAAATGATTAGATACATAACTACCTTCCTGCATCTGCAAATTAAATAACTGCTTCATAAGATATACCTTATTTGAAGCTAAGGGTTTTTCATATAAATTTTCTAAAGTAGTCATTAACTCTACCGTAGACTTTGCCTATGATAAATTAGATATCACAGTAGATGCTAGACTCAATCTTATTGATCCAAGAGCCTTTCTATCAAGAACTTCCCATTCTTCATCATCCATGTCTTTGGGCTGCTTTACAGTCCCTCCTAACAGTAAGTATAAATATTTTTGATACAGATAATCTTCTATCTGCATTCTCCATAATTGATAGTTCTTGCCATTGAACTTCTCCATTCTAAGTTTACTTTCTTCTGCCATTGCTTCTCCCACTCAAACAAAAATCCCTGTGAGTAACCTGTAATCAATACACACAAACCAAATCTGAAACACCTGTTAGTCAGCTTGGCTCTGATACCACTTGTTGGGGATCAATCAACAATATGATTACTATATGAAAGCAATAAACATGGAATTATATCAGATAGATAAGTAACTAGAATCAGAATTAACAAGAAACACGAGATACAAGAAACCACCCTAAAAACTTGTATTCAATTCTTTATAGAAGGAATTACAATTGAAGAAACTTCTTTTCTTCCACACCTCTCTAGATGTACAGATCTCTTCTTAGATATCTTTCCCTCAAGAGTCCTCTCTCTCTCAATTACAATCAACTCCACAATCTGGATTGATATACAATCTGTATTCTACTTCTACAGTATTGTCTTATTTTTTACATCTACCATGAACTATGAAGATCTATCTCTATTATATAACTATAGAGACTCATGAGCATGCACTTACAACCAATAGATGCACCTCCAAACAAGGGCTCTAATTAAATTTCTACTCAAATTAGAAACATGGACTTAACAACCAACAGTTCATTCTTTAACATGCAAACATTCTATTTACACACGGAAATAGATTCTGGACGCCACAGGTAACCGACATCGGTTCCTGCCTGCTTGAACCTGCCGACATCGGCCGATCCTGGTCTCCTTATGACTGATGTTGGTCGCCTTTGGTCTGTTTCTGACCGTCGTCGATGACTGTTAAACACCTGTAACTCTGCAACTTGCTCATGGGTGAAGCTTTTAGCTCCATACCCTAACAATCCTACCCTATCCTATTTTGATCTTGGTTACTTTGGTTCTTCATGCACTTTTTGTGAGATGATTCCAATTAGGTTTCAATAATCAATCAAATTTTATGTTTAAATGATAGTCTATAAAAGTAGTGTGACCACTAATCTAGTAAGATATCTTTCATCTTCTGTACTATATAAAGTTGGTCTATGTGAGCTTGATTATAAATAGATATGGGAAAATTAGTGTTCACCAATCTTAATACTAATTATAAATGCCTATAGGAAAATTAGGGTCATTGATCTATGCCATTATATCCTAGTTATAACTGCCTATGGGCAAACTAGGGGCAACATTTGTTTACCATGCATTGCCACATCACCATGCCATTGTTATTTTCATTTAATTGGCCATTTGTCATATTTGAGAGCTTTTTAGGACCTAGATTTGTTTTCCCTACCTTTTGTGTGAATTAAATTACTATGACATAAGGTATTTTAGGCTTATGTGGGTCATGCTCAATTTATGTTGAGGTCACCTCAGTCCCCCTTTCCAAACACTCTCACCATTTTGTGAGAAACCTAAGAGAAACACTCTCATCATTTTTTGAGTAGGTATCTTGTCATTAGTTAAGATACCTCAAATTTCCAAAAACATTTAAATATTTAAAAATACAAAACCATTTGTCCTATCTAAGGCTAGTCAGTTATCCTTGATTTACCTTAGTAAGGCATGATCATTCTTAGGATGCTTTTTTTAACTTGTTTTTAAGATTTCTATTTTTTTGTTTATTTCAAGTTATTTTTCTAGTTATGCATTTTCTATTTGTTTGTTTGTTTGCCTATTTGTTTTTTATTTCTATTTGTTTATTTATTTATTTCAAGATATACCATATCATTTTTTTTTGTATTTTGGTCATTATTGCCTCGACTTAGTTTATATGTGTTCATTGGGTGATTCCTTGTATACATTATTCTTGAGTCTATCCATATTCATACATCAACATTATCATCACTTTTTCATTGGTGCATTATTTTTGAGTGTTTATTAGATTGGGAGTCAGTACTTATGCATATTTTAGCCAAGTCTTCATGGTGTTATACCATGATGCCTACCTTCAAATGAGACAATAAAAATTAGCTTCAAGAAGGTCTATAATAAATGAAGCCACAAAATTTTCTCCTTGACACCTTGTTAAAATTCTCCCATTCAACCCTTGATCAAATCAACCCATTGACCATTCTAGTCATATCATTGATAACAAGGATGAACATCTCCTTATTGATAGGTACAAATAAATCTTTTCCACTGATCAATATTATTCTTCATTTAATATCTTTTATCACTTTATGGCCACTCATCTTTAATCTATATTACAGGGTATATCTTGATTTTTAATTATTAATCAGCTCTAACTAGGGCATAATCATCTTTATAAAACATTTCTAGCTCATCTTAATGATTATAACCACCTATGGGTAAATCATTATTTTTCACTTTTATTTTTGATTATAACCACCTTTGGGCAAATCAATAATTTTTAAATAAATGCATGAAATAATTTTATTGTTTGGATTACTCTCAACCATATGTTAATTCCAACTTTATTCTTGATTCTTTTTGAGGGACCATCCATCAACAAATGTGATGGCCACTCCCTCGAGGGTTCACCATCCTAGGATTCCCAAACACCATTTGGAGCTTTGTTCTTCAGTCATCATCTTTTCTTTGGCATACAGGACATCTCTCATTATTTGAGAAGACATTAATGTTACTATATCTTGCAACATATTTCCAAATAGGGGAAAACTATAGACACCTAAATTTGGCCATCAATAACCTCCAACCAAGCTTTTGACCAATTTATATGAAAATGTATAATTTGGCTTAAAAACACTAAAACACATTAAATGAGTTTAAATTGATATATTCAAGTGTCGATTTTGGATAGAGTATTATTAAATGGGGAAATATAATTTATGAAGAAACTAACTTTGATCAAATCTTTTCGAGTGAAAATGCTAATTTTGCACCTAGGTGCTCTCAATTGCTCTTTTCTATCAAATTTATTGTACAAGATGTGTGCTTTTTTATTTTGAATTAAAAACATCCTAAATGAGATAATGGTTCTAATGCATATAACATTGACTCCCAATTCTATTCTAGTCACATTTTGGGCCATTAATAAGACATTCTGACCAATTTGATTAATTTGTGCACAAAGAACCAAAGTTTGCATCAAAGTGCCTAATCATGCTTAAATCTAATTAAACCAAATAATGAGACTAATTAATATTTCCATGGAACTTTTTGAATAATTTGTTTTCAGAAATTAATGTTGAACATTTGCATCATCAGGTGACATCATTTCTTAAGAAGACATCCCTATGCCATAAATGCCACAAATATCAGGAGTCATGCCTTCCATGCCTCATTAAGACCATCCATGCATACTTAATTACCCTATATCCAAACTATTGATGAGATTATTTATAAATTTTAATTTTATAATTGAATTAATCCCTATCCACACATCTCCATCTTGAGATGGATGGTTTAGGTTGAATCTAGCCATTTACATAAATCTATAAATAGGAGGCCTTGCCTATTAAACTTTAAGCTCTTTTATGCCAAACTTATAATTCCCAAATGCATTCAAAATAATTTCCTCTTAGTGTTATAGTTCCCAATTATTGAGCCAAGCCAAGCCAAGCCAAAGATGGTGCCAAATAGAGATGGAGTTAGCCATATTTCATTGATGCAGACTTCATGAGCACAAATCGAGTAAGACACTACAACAAGAATTTTGGAACATCCAAGGAAGGTGAAGGAATTTATTTATTTCATGTTTTAGTTGTGTTTTAATTTTTTTTTTGTTAACTAATCTCATCTTTTGAGATAGGCTTAGGGTGTTAGCTTAGTGTCTTTTTGATTGTTTTGGTTGATTCACTAGCATAATACTAATCTCCCCCTATTACAATCCTATGTTCACACTTTAGACCTTTGTAACCTTTGATGTGATTAGCTAGGGGACCTAATATTTAGCACATATGATCTTTATATAAATTTAAACAAACTCATATGACCAATTTATCTTGACTTGTCCACACATTTGATATTCAGCCTCAATAAACTACCAACTTATACTTTTTACCACAAGACCCAAAATGCCTAGGTGAACACAATAAAGAACTAGATGAAAACTAGGAGCTTCATAAGTCATTCTAAGAACTATTAACACCTCATAGGGTCTCTACAACACTCTCAATCTACTCATCCATTAGAAACTTCATCAATATGCTAAATGAATTGATCACCATGAAGACATACCACTTGCATAAAATGATTCTAAAATGGTCCCTTAGATACCAAATGACACAAGGAATAAGCTAGACTATGACTAAATCAGAAAGGCATGATTAATGAAACTAGATGATTTGCAACCTACCCTATAACGTTACAAAATCTTCCATATACAAGATTTTAACTATAGGGGGTTGATCCATTTTGGCATGTGGATAAAAATGGTCAACATTCTTGGCAATTTCCCAAGGATTGAATGCCTACCTATGCAAAAGGAACTTGGATAAATTGCCTAATCCTATCCATTGGGCTATGGAGTGACATGTACAATAGGATTGAAATATAAAATTCCTTAAACAACACACCAAAAAACATAAAATAATAGGAATAAAACACAAAGCAAGGAACTAAGAAAAACAAACATGTGTTCAAGATCACTTATTGGAACACCACACAACAAGAAGGGAAACACACACCTAAACAGACATATGTAAGCACTAACTAACCTGAGATGAAAAATTCCACAAGGATCAAAGGGGAAGTTTGAAAACTCACTTACTTTATGACATGAAGAGTTGAAAAAGACATGTATAATTTTGATCCTTGACATTGATTCATCCAACTTCTTCTTATTATTTACCAACTTCATTGGGATGATTTTTAATGAGAACCAAGTAACTCCAAATAATCCAGCTATGGAAATGAACTCTTCCTCCATCTAAGTAGCCTCAACCCTTTTTTATGGTTCCTCAACTATGACTTCCTATGGTTCTTAAACAAGGCTTTATTTTTTGTTTTCCATAGTGCCCTAAATAAGATTGTGTTTCTCTTCAGCTACAAGTTCTTCAAGCTCATCCTGGAGCTCAGCATAGTCTACCCAATCTTGATTATTATCCTCCATAGTAAAATCCTTCTCTACCTTTTCGTGTACCTAGCCCTTGATATGAAAATTTATGAGTATGAAAATCCTCTCAACCTTGTTCTCTTCCGTGATAGAATTTATTTGATGCTTGAAAGCATCAAGCTCTTCCTCTTCATGGTCTAATACATTTGTAAAGGTTTCAACCTCATATATATCTCTGGACTATCCTTCAAAAATCTTGACTTCTACCTTGACTTCATCTTCCATGTTCATAAGTTATAGGGCATAAACTACATCAAATTCCTTTGTGACTGTAGGTTCATGATCACCAAAAAGACATTCACCTTAATATTTTATTAAATAAACAAGATCATATTTATTAGGATCATCAACAAATTTATTATCAAATATGCAATCTTTTTGAGGATGAGCTTTACCTAACTTGTCAAATTACTTTCATATGGCATTGAAACTCTACCACAAATCTTTTTCCTCATGAATTTTATCTTCAAGATCTATTTCATATATCTTAGTCCCATGAGACTCTCTTAGGACTATAGTTTCTTGAGGATTGTCTTTGTCTTCCTGCTTGATAGTATTCTCCACTTCATGCTTGATATGGTCATCCATAACTTCATTTTTAGACATGGAGTCTTATTCAAATGCCTCTCTCTTCAAGTATTGTCCACATTCCTCATGGAAAGCTACAATATAATATTTTATTTGTTTATTTTGATATAAAAAGGTAGGATTACACTTGTGATAACTGAGGGGAGTCCCTATGATGATTTCCACTTCATAATCAATCATGACATTCTCTTGGTTGGACTCAACTTGGATTTTATCCTATTCACTTTCTTCTCTCAAGATGGGTTAATGTGAAGGAGTTAGAATATGAGATGTAGTGTAAGGATGAGATGTTATGGGGGGATAATGAGTTGGAGATGGCATGTGAGGGGTAGGAGAGGGATTTGGAGTAGATTTAGGAAAAAAGAATGTAATAGTAAGATCATAGGGAAGTGACTTCTTGGGCTGGTTAGAATGACAATCATATACATAAGCAAGAATGGCATCTTGCCATTAGCTTTCTTAAAATTATTCAATAGCAACATATTGATTTTTTATCTCTTTATCTTCCCACATACTTGGCATCTCTATTGAGAATTTAATGAACTTATTTGCTAAATCCATTTATTCCAAGATCTCCCATTGAGTCACTTCCATTTCTTCAAACATTTTAAAATTATGCATATGACTTTGGACAACAATTCTCAACCATTCCATGAGATGATCAAGGAGTATATCATACTCATAATCCCATGTTATCATTTCATCTTTAAGAAATAGTAAATGTGATATGGATGCTAACAAAGACTTTATATAAGATGGAAAAAATGAAGGAGGAGGAGGGTAATGATGGGGATTAGGACAAACTTTGAGTTATTGAATCCTATCCTATATGAATCTATATATTTCCTTGTAATACATTGATATAGAGTCCATATAAACATATTGTTCCTCATGAAAAGACTAATGGGAGTACTCTTGAGGTTCATATGTATCATGTATGGTTGATAGGATTCATATTGGAATTGATAGGGAGGTATTTCTTGATAATTATTTTGGTAACCTTCCTCATAATCATGTCCAATAAATTGTGTTTGTATAGGGGGGAAATGGAGGATTATAGGGTTGCCATGGCTCATAAGACTAATAGCCATTTTTATAGGACTATTGGGGAGTATATTGTGGTTCATAATAAGGATGATAAGGAGGTCCATGGTAGGGATATTAACCATGGATGTTCATGTTAACCTAATGTATTAAAGGAAATATAAAAACTAATAAATTTTTTAATGAGATATACCTAGATTGTTTAAAACTAGAAGTTATCATTCATAGTCACCATTAGTGTTAGGTTTCTTGCTTCTAAAAGTTGATAGAGGAAGATACAACAACAATCTTCCCACTCTCTTGGACCTTGGTCCCACTGAGCATGCTAGAACTATTTTCAACAAAATTTGCACCTTAGAAGAGGGTGTTCATTCCTCTTCTAGATTTCAGAAACATGGGAACACTTCTAGGTATGTGGGTGTACCTATAGTGGAAGTGAGGCTCTAGATTTTAAGGGCTGTCTCCCTGAATGTATCTTGAAGTGATTTCACCTATGCTAATGCTTGATTATGGGAAAATATTTAGAATTTACATGAAATAAATATAGTCTAAGGGGGTTATATACCAAGATATATTCCATATGACCATATAATTTCTTGCGCTAAGAAAAAAATGCACAAACTAATTTACAATACCTATGGATTCTAAACACGAGTATTTTAATATGAAGGTAAGATGTATGAGAGATATCCAAGAAAAGTGAACCATAGACCAATTTTAGGTACTAAGACTCATTATACACTTAAAAGATAGGTTCATACACTTGATAATTCTTCATATGACTTGTTATAACATAAAATCTTGCACAAACATGAAAGGATAAAGGACAGAAAGATAGAGATAAATCACTTCACATTACCATACATCACTTGGACACATAGATAATTGATCAAGAAATAAAAATTAGATTTGCATTAATGTTTAAAGGAAAAATGTGATGTCATTCTAGTAGGGCTTCACCATACATGGATTTGAAACTCTTTTACAATATCTCAAGATCTATATTTATAGAAAAGGGGAGCAAGAGAGAGGGATTATGGTGTTGAGAAAAAGAATCAAATGAGTAAAACTCCCTTTCAGATTATATTATAAATACCTCTAAAAAATATGCTCATTCATACCACTTGATTTATCTAGGTCACCTAGAGTGGTTATACAGTTACATATTCTCTCATTGATGCTCCCTGATGATTACAATGGTGGTACTAGGTTATATAAATCTTTGTACTAATGTTAAACCACTCATGGTTGGTTTGTTGATGCATGCCAAAGTGGAGAGAAGGGTCATTTTCATTTAGTTGGTTAGGGACAAGAGACTATTTGAGTTTACATGTCTACTCCAGTAGCATATTTCAAAACATTTGGCTTAATATCTAACTAAACCACGCTTGATCTTGGCTTCATACCTTTTGCTTACTTTACCCCATAAAAACTACTTGTCAAAATTTACTCTAATTTATGATTGAGACCTAACCTAGATCATTGACACATTGATTCTTATTCGCTCTATCAAATCCTATAGATATAAACAAGTATGGGTCCTTAGATCTAGCTTTGAATTGCCAACCTTATCCCTATTGGTGCCACTTAGAAAATTGCATTAATCCATATGATTTTTTTGTTAGTTTTTAGCTTCACACAGTTGTACTCTGACTATTTGATTAATGTTATGTTATTGGATTCAAATGTACGATTAAGAAAGGACCATTGATCTTACTAGGACCCATTAATTGAAAGCTAAAAACTAGTCCATGATCTTAAAATTGACAATCTATAGGACTTCATTTTATGTTCACATGATCATCATTGATGTTCACATGACCAACAAATTTAAGCTCAAAAGGATTGTCTTGCTTTGTCTTTAAATTTGAAATTTGTGGGGCCATCATTCATCATTATGTAGAACGTGATTGATGGTCCATGGACCATTAAATTTAAACATAGGTAGATTATTTCCTGACCTTTACCTTGATGTTCAAATGAATGTCTCATGTTTTTTAAACAAATTTGAAAGCTTGGATCTTGAAGTGTGAGAAACATGGAGGTCCTAAATTTGTAAGAGATACTCTTCTTGCCAAAAAGGATGAACCTATTTGATGTGATGGTTCTAAGCACTTCTCAAGTGAATATATTTAAAGCTCAAGAAGGTTGGTTCATAACTACTTTTGTATGATGTATTGTGACAATCGAGATCAAATGAATAAGTAAGAGGAACTTAGTAAAAATGCTTAGAAGCCCATCTTTTCATATGGATAACTCTTTTTAAACTTCAATGGAGGACCTCAAACTTGGTGCATAACAACTTAGGACCAAAAAAAACAAACCTAAGTTACCACTTTTATCTACAACTACCATACATGTGGGATATATATTTATGAAGATGATCACTTGGCTCTATTAGAACATGTTGAAAATGGCTATGTATGGGAAAATAAGTAGAAAGTGACTAAGGATCCATCTTTGGACCTTTGTAACCTTTGATACACT
>JARHVA010008886.1:365000-370000 GCA_037957365.1 Torreya grandis | reverse complement strand
TCCAAAAGTGGATTTTATGTCATCAATATTTCCTGTATGATCTGAGTTTGAATATCCTATCAAGAAGAAATTATTATTTTTTTCATACTATAGGCTGAAGTCTATTGTACCCATGATATATCTTAGTATTCACTTTGCTACTTTCTATCGAGACATCTTTGGCTCCTGCATGAACCATGAAGGATAACTAACTACATAACTAATTTTTAACCTAGTATATGTTAAGTAAATAAGACTCCTAATTAATTACCGATAAAGAGTTGTATTTACTTATGGTAATGGATCTATATGAGAAAACTAAAGCCTTGTCTCCATAGGTTTAACAATTGTATTACTATCCATCATCATAAATTTCTTGAGCATTGTCTTGACATATTTAATTAGGACAAAAAGATTTGGTATTCATTTTGCCATAATTTCAATCCTAGATAATAGTTTAGAAGCTCGATATTTGTCATGTCAAATTATTGGTTAGGGTATTTCTTGGTTGCATATTTAATATTCACTAAACTACCAATGATGACTAGATCATTGACATATACTACAAAACTTACAAACTCTCCCCCTTGCAATTTTTGGTGGATATTTGGAACATAGGGACACCTATGGAGTCCATGTTGGATGAGATATTCATTGGTCTTTATGTACCAGGATTGGGGAGCCTATTTGAGACCATACAAATATTTTATGAGTTTACATACTTTTCCTTCATTACCAAGTGAGAAAAAACTTGTAGTTGTGTCATGTAAATGTGTGTGTGTGTGTGTGTGTGTGTGTGTGTGTGTGTGTGTGTGTGTGTGTGTGTGTGTGTGTGTGTGTGTGTGTGTGTGTGTGTGTGTGTGTGTGTGTTGAGAAAAACACTTTTTACATTGATTTGGTGGATTCTCCATCCAAATTATATAGCTAGAAAAAACATCATTTAAATTATTTTGATCTTGGCCATAGGAGAAAATGTCTCCTCCTAATCTATGCCTTCCTTCTATGCATATCATTCAGCCATGAGTTAAGGCTTGTGCTTGTCTATAATCCCATCTACTTTGTATTTCATTTTGAATAAACATTTATAGTTGATTGGCTTCTTCCCTAGTAGAAGATATTCAAGTTACCATGTTTTGTGTGTCATCGGTGATTGATATTCTACATCCATAACATCCTTCCAAGGTTTAGCATTTAGGATTCCTGAACTATCAAGGGCTCTACTAATTCTACAAGTATGCTCATTAGGGCTAAATTGACCTCGTCTTGAGTCATGCTTCAAGTCCCTTACCTAATAGTCGACGTGTTTGGAGATCTATCTAATTTAGTATTTCTTGATGTAATTTTATAACATTTAGGCATATGTTGCACTATTATTGTGGGTTGATCTACATTAACTGATTGATCATCCTCATCATCATTATCACCTTCAATATAATAATGAACTTCTAAATTATGTAGAGGTCTAATTATTGAATCATGTGAGTTTGGGCAGGGTAAATTTTTTTTAGTTTTCTCATAAAACTCTACATCACTACTGATGGTGATATTTATTTTAAGGGTCATTAGTTTGTAAGCTAGTGATTCTTCACTATATCCAAAAAATATATAAGGCATGTATATTCTATCCAATTTATTTCTCTTCTTTTTATGAACATATATATAAGCCTTACACCCAAAAACTCAAAGATGAGAAATGGAAGGTATATGCTCTATCTAGGGTTCATGTGGAGTCATATTATGAAGAGTTATAGTTGGTAACCTATTTAATAAATAAACTATTGTTTTCACTGCTTCTACCCAATATGTGCATTCCAAACTTGAATCTTTAGTCATGTTATGCATTATTTCCATGATAGTGTAGTTTCACCATTATGAAACACCAATATGTTATGGAGTGTATGGTGGATTAATTTGTCAATGAATTTCATGTTCTTTAAAATAATAATAATAAACTTTACTAGTGAATTCTACCCCTTGATATGAGTGGATATCCTTGATTTTATGACCAATTTTAATTTTAACTATTGATTTGAACACTTTGAAAGTATTATAAGCTTGGTTTTTTTTCTTTAGACAGTAAAACCATATCTTTCATGAGTAGTCATCAATAAAGATCTTGAAATACTAAAACCCATAGTAATTAGATCTCATGGGGCTGCATAGATCAGTATGCACTAGATCAATCTTAATATATGCTCATGAGGAACTTTGACCAAAATATGTATGATGTTATTTCCTTGATAGACAACCAGTGCATAAATATATATCTTTATTCAACTAAGGAAGTCCACAGACCATGTTATGATTGTTGAGTGCTCTGAGGTATCCAAAATTGACATCACCATATCTATGATGCCACAAATTGGCTATGTCTAAATCCCAAGCTACAAGTGTTTGATTTTTTGAATGAACAAACTCAAGTTCAAACATTTTTCTAACTCTTGAGTCTTGTGAAATAATTCTTAAGCATTTTGACTTGTCTTTGATCGAAGACATATTTTTACCAATTTTGTAATTAAAGTCAACTTTGAGGTTGTGGTCAAGTAGCTAATTGATTGATAAAAATTTATTTGTGAGTCTTGGGACATATAGGACATCTGATATATTGAAATAATGACATCCAAGTGGTAAGGAGATATTACAAATGACTTTATCTTAGTAGGATGAATCATCACCTAAAGAGATGTGATTTTTTGAGGAAGTATCATTCATGCTATAAAACCAATCTTGTCTTCTAGTCATATGTCGAGTTGCACCCAAGTCAACATACCAGATAATTTTTTTTTGATGTTGATTCATCATGAGACTGTATGGCATATAGGAAGTCCTCATTGGAGTGTGTTTCTTCCTCTTCAATGTAATGTTGCCTTCTTGATTAGATTTCTTCTTCTAATGCCCTTTATTTATTTCTTTTATTTTATGTGGATAAGATGATTATTGGTGACTAGGATTCTTGCTTCTTGAAGATCCCTATGAAAAGGAGTTATACCAATAATTCTTTAGCTCATGGACTATTTTTCCACATATAAGGATTTTTTTTTTGTTTTTTATCCCCCTATGAAGTATGTTGATGATCTTGATTTGGTTTAGAATACTTGATCTACTTCTTTCCTTTTTATTGATGAGAGGTAAGAGCATGTTCTTCAAATTTTTCTTATTTTGTATGCATAGACTCTTCCTATTATAACATGTTTACCAACTTGTCAAAATATGGTTTCTATTTTGTGACTATCAAATTAGTCATGAATATTCTATAGGAGGATGGTAGTGTTCTTATTATAATAGGGACAAGAGATGCATCTGAAACTATTTCACCTAGTGCTTGGAGCAAAGCTCTTAGGGTTTCAACATGGCATAGAAAAGCTTCCACTTTTTCACTAAACTTCAATTTAAGAGAATGAAGTTGAATCTAAAAATGAAGAATGGTTCCTTAATTTTTGTATGGCCTCATAGATATGAGGTTGTACCTCATCTGATACTTTGAACATAATTATCAACTTTAACTTCTAATTGGTTTTGTCAAACTTATGCTACTAATCAACATCAGTAGCATGTTAGGTAAGAACACCATTTACAATAGGCAAAATGTGTTTAAATCTAAAATGTGTCCTAATTTTTGTTTTCTAAGCATCATATTTATCACTGTGGATAAGTTATGAATCTAGCAAAAAAAAAAATTGGCCCATTTCTGGCTATTGTGAAGAATCTAACCAAAGGTGATGTATTGATTCCTTATCACTCTAGGTATCAAGGTCTCCCTTTCATTATACCAATAGTCTAAGATACCAATCCTTTGTTTATATATACCCTTCCAATATACCCATTGGTACATGGAAGAAGCTCACCCTTTTTGTATACCTGATAGTACGAGAAAAAATATAAACGTACATGAAAGAGATTTCTATGTGGTACTTAGATAATACTGAAAGAGGTTCAACTAGTCATTAGTACCTACTTAGATGGAATTCCTCATACAAAAATGTAACTTTTCTATATACTTGGAATTTCCACCTTTAGGATTTATTCCTTTTGACTAAAGTGAATGGGAAAAATGGAGGGATGGCCTAGTGAATGTTTAACATTATTTATCCCTGACGGTTTATAGGGTCAATGCCCAAATGTCATTATTGTAGAAATGTTAGGATATGTATACAATAACTTAAGCATGATGGAATTACTCGTAAATGTGATTCAGAGGCATAATTGTCACCAAACACTACAAATGTACAAAAATCACTATTTTATGTTTTTGTTCTTGAATTTACTTGCAAAAATGAAATATTACAATGATTTTTCCAAAATATTACAATATATGGAAAAACAATAATTTCATTATTCAAAATAGTATCCCCCTTTTTGTAAAAAAACACAAATTGGGATCTTTGGCCTCTTTTGGAAATAAATATTTTTTATGACATTCTTAGATAAATATAGCTAGTTATGACTAAAAATTGTGGAATTCCCAAAATTAGAGAAATTACTAAAGATACTTTTTCTTCCAAAAAAATCGTTTTGGGGGATTTGAACCTCCCACATGTATAAATACATGTTTATAAAAGACAAAATTTTTATTCAAAGACTTAAAAGAATAATTCATGATCAAAACCATACCTTGTTTAGAATACCATGGGTTGGTAAAAAAGTAGTTTTGTACAAAACATTACAACAAAAGAATGATTTGAGTGGTGGTTTTAGACTAATAGAAGGTAGTTTTGAACTCTTAGAAGTTGATTTGATTCATTAGAATAATTATTGAGCTAAATTATGATCATCATACCTCATACCATGTGTGATCTCCAATAGAAAACTTGATTTGTTATCAAATAATTATACCAAAATCTGATTATCCAAAAATGTGAATAATAACAAATATTTATTTTTAAGCACTATATCTGATTATTTATGTCTAGAACATTGATACTCTAGCATTTGAAAAATATCACAGACTTATATTATATCTATTGCCATAATTTCCAACACTACATTCCAAAGCAACATTGCAAAGTGGTAGAAGCATGCTT
>JARHVA010008886.1:357500-360000 GCA_037957365.1 Torreya grandis | reverse complement strand
CTTACAATACAAATGCATGGACTAGACACTATATGGCCCTTATTTTATTGAACTCCTATTTCTAAAGCTCATATTTTTGTGTGTTGTATTTAATGCATCATGGCATAAAATAAATACATCTTTGGAAAGGTTGTGAAGCCCTAATTTAAAAACTATGTATGTGTCTATATATAATTTCACATGTCGTACTCAAATTTTGTAACACATGTTTGGAATTTTTTAGAGGGATTATGCAGTTAAAAAAATATTTAGTTGAAAGAATTAAAAATGAAGACAGAGTAAACATTTGATTTAGTTGATATGGTTAATGTAGTGTGTGGTCAATGATGTGTTCTTTATCTTTGTTCATGCTCTTATTTGTGTTTATTTATGCTATATAACTTTGGTTGCTTTACATAATGAGGTCCCTAATTTCAATTTTTTTAATGTTGTCATTTATGTTGAAATTTTGCCATTTCCTACATATAAAAAAGAAACACAAATTTTTATGATGTTATTTGAAGGTCATAAAGAAGGGAAATAATTAGTAAATTAAATGTCTAAATTAATTTTGAATGTTAAATTTTTATTGATATTCACTTTCAACAAGAGCTATGAACCAAATATAAGACACAATCAGGGGCCCAGATCCCCAAGTGATCATATACCACATGCATACCAAATATACCAACAATGGCCATAACCAACCTAATAATAACAATAATGGACATAACCATCTCGATAATACCAATAATAGAACCATCCAACCTCATATATACCTTAGTGAGATTTAAACCTGGGTGGGGATTTAAACAACCATGCTACTTTACCAACTCACCCACATCTCATTGGTGTTAGATGTTCATTTTATTAAGATTTAATAATAATAATAATAATAATAATAATAATAATAATAATAATAATAATAATAATAATAATAATAATAATAATAATAATAATAATTTTTTATCTAAACTTGAAAATAAGTGTCAAAATTAGGGTGAAACATTATAATTTGAGGATGTCTTCTAACATTGGGAAATAATTATCCTTGAAGATAATAATTTAAGGATTAGACCAAATAGAGGGTAAAGTCCTTGAAAGCATGTTGATTTTTCCAATCCTATGTTTAGCTAAGAAATTGACAATATGGTTTCCATATCTAAAAATATGTTTCTAGTGTACAATAGTATTAAGATATAAGCTCATGATCTTCACCCAAAACAAAATTGAGGTGTTAATCATGTTTTAATCAAGAAAACCACCTTTGGACTTGACATTAAGGATAACTTGAGAATTGACCTCAATCACATACATTTGAATTCCCACCGAATTTTTTGGCTTAAGGCATTTAAAAAGATTGAATGCCTCAACTCTGATTTTAGTCTTTGTGCATGGCTTGAGAGAATAAGTTATAATGCATGAGTATATGTTAGACCATATTAAAATTCCATCGACACTTGTGGTTAAACATTATCCATAGAGACCCATGAGAATTAAGCCATCTAAAAATAATTTTGAGGGTCATCCAATGGAACCATCTCTTTTATTATGAATAATACCATATCGAACAAACCCCTAGGTGCGGGCTTCCCTACAGCCACAAGAGGGGAATCTCACTACAAGAATTAAACCCCATTACCAATTTGGATAGGGAATGCAACATGGATGTTTAATGTTTTTATTAATAATAATTACCTTAGAAAGATATTATAGTTATCATCTTTCAATATTAGTTTTTATTGTTTTTTTGGCCAAAGAAAAATTAATGCACATAGTTTATAATTAGAAATATTTTCATATTAATTAATAATGTTTGAAAAAATGAAAAACAATTTTTAATATATAAATTAATATTTAAATTTATTATCATTTTATATTTTCATGATGTGACAATTTAGTTTGGGTTAATATATTTAAAAATTAAATATATGCATAAATATTTCGTTTCATTGATGGTGACATTGAACACATGGAATGCATTTTATTGTATGTATATAATATATTGCTGGTGTTAACAATTATTTACTATTATATGTCAATTATTTATAGAATCTTTTATATTATAATAACTAGAAGATGAAATGATATTTAATTTATTCAACTTATTTTAATGAGACAAGAATTCATACATGTTATGCTACTTTTATTAAGTTTAACTTTTTGATTTGTTATTTAAAATAACTTAACTTATTCATATCCAATTAAATATTTAATGATTTGAGAGTCCATAAAAGCAATCAACTTTATTTTGGGATAATTATGTTTTTGTTTTTTATCTTGATGTTTTCAATCACTACCCTTGATCATTCCATAAGAGAAATAAGAATGATGGTAACAATAAAAACTAACACTCCTTAGATAAGGTGGAGACAATGGTCAAAAGCGTGTATTTATTAAAGAGGTATCTGTTAATAATCTGAAAGAAGTTCTCACCCCATATTTTTAAGATATATTAGGATGTAACTCTATTTTGAAACCCAACACAAGATCTAAAACCTAATGTTTTTAAAAACATGAA
>JARHVA010008886.1:235000-352500 GCA_037957365.1 Torreya grandis | reverse complement strand
TTAACCTTTATAAGTTTGGTTATTACCAAAAGTATCTAACCTTTAAATGGTTTGGGGTCACCCCTAGTACATTTTTAGGATTATTAAGGAAACATGATAAACATATATGTAATATAATAACATTTAACCAATAACATAGAATTTACTAAGCAAAGAATAACCTCACAAAAATTGTATTTTCCCTTTATTTGAGCCTTGAGATACATCCCTCATATGATTATTCATAAGAAGAAACAAGGCAAAACAAAATTCTTAGTAATAAGCCCATATTATGGTAATCATCTTTTAATATTAGTTTTTCTCTATTTTTAAGACAAAGAAAATTAAATCACATAATTTTTAATTAGAAATTTTTTCATATTAATTAATAGTGTTTGAAAAAAAGGAAAACTAATTTTTAATATATAAATTTGTATTTATATTTATTATTATTCGATATTATCATGATGTGACAAATCTAATTTTGATTAATAAAATTAAAAATTGATTATATGCATAAATATTTCATGTCATTGATGGTGACATTGATTCAAAATATTATGATTTTTTTAATTTATGTAAAGCACATGGAACGTATTTTATTGTATGTATATAATATTTTGTTGGTGTTAATAATTATTTAATATTATATTTCTATTTTTTAAATGTGTTAACAATTATTTACTATTATATGTCTTTCTATAATATTTTATATTAGAAATATAGTTACTATATCTTAAAATATGAAATGATATGTAATTTATTCATCTTATTTTAATGAGATAGGAATTGATACATGTTATGCTATATTTAATTAATTTTATGTTTTTGAGTTTTTATTAAAATTAACTTAACTTATTCATTACCCTTTTTTTAGTTTTAATAATCCATAGTGAAAAGTCATATTAATTGGTTGGTCAAAGTTCAAAATTCACTTCTCTTTAAGTGTATAGGATCTTCCTCTAACCAATTAACAATTAACTCAAATATGTTTTTTTGAATTTGATCCATTTAAAACAAGTAAGTTAATCCTTTATAAATGGATAAACAAAAACACCATCTTTCATACCAACTCCATATCATTTGTTTTCAGAATTTTCCCGTTTATATCAAGCATGATCATTAAAAAATGAAAACTTGAATATCATACTCATAAAAAAAATTATCATTAAAAAAAATAAAAAATAAAAAATAAAATTAAATAAGATCATCATAAATTAAAATATCTCACATTTATCTGCGTGTTGGTACATAAAAAATCATTCACATGAGAGAGGAGAAGAGAATTGAAGGACTCTAAAAGCCTTATGTCCAACTCCTCAACTGAGAATTCACTAGGATTCTATTTTATAAATGAATTTAAATCAACACCAAAGTATCAATTTCTATTATATTTTTATAATTAGCTAGGAGTTATAGTTTTGAGGTGTATAATACACTTCATGAAAGACATTACCTAGACCTAAAAAAATAAAAATAAAAATAAATTAAAAAAGATAAAAAAAATTATCTATAAAATGATTCTTTATCACAAAAGAAATTGTTGTCTCCATTTTTAAACTAGAGAGTAGAAAATCAAGCCAGAGCAACGTGGCATATTACTTCATGTGAAATTATCTTAGATTTTTACAATTAAGTTATATTTATTCTATATAGATTTTATTATGATAGGATAATTGGAGTTTATAAATTGTATGAGTTAGGGAATCGACAACAATGGCCCAATCAAACCAAACTAGTCAAATATAGAATTTCACTAATTCAAAGACTTATAGTAAATTAGTATTCTAACAAATGGTTTCATGAAGTAAAACATATTATTTATACATATTTTATCTATAGGGAATTAGGTGCCATGTTCTTGTGAAATTGAATATTACCATTGGATTTATTTTTATGTTTAAAATTTGTTGATATAAAAATTGCATACATAATGTATAAAATAGCACTAGAAAAAAATATGGGTTGGCATTAATTTACACTAGCTCATGATCTTGCCATAACATTACAAAAGACTACACCTAGAAATTGTCTCAATTAGTGCTACATGGGTGTGTTTTAAAATAGCTTAATAGTCTCATTTATAGTAAACCCAAACCACCTTAGTTATAGATACATTTGTATTTTCTAAGATAATGTAATATTATCCTTTATGATAAACTAGATATGATAAACAAATTATATTCATAGACACAAATTTGAAATGTCAAGGGTCTAATTTACAACATTATTTTCATGCCATAACATTTAAGGATATAGAAACAACTCAATTATGTTGCAAGAAATACCAATGATGTTTCAAAGATAAATTTTACTCCATCTTCTCAACCATGTTGAGAATATTCAAAAATGATGACCTCTTTTCATTGTTGTTATTCCAACAATGCTCAATCAACCTTGCAAAACCGAAAGATAAATCATAATTGAATATAAATTGACATACAAGTTCATTGGTCAATAAATAAATCAAATACATCTCGCATGTGATAACACCTTATTCATTTCATTTATAATGATATCCAACACATAACATTTTGTAAATACAAATGAAGGCAATCTAAAAGCTATGATAACTATGGATTAGATCTCTCAAATTTTTTTTTATGGTGTGTATGTTTTTGTTCAAAAGAGTGGTCGATCTCCTTTGGAAATTTTTTGTTGCTTCATATGCATCACAATATTGAAAATGTGGATATCCTATAAAAATCTAAAAAATGAAAACAAATGATGATGAAGTGGAATTGAAATTTGAAGCAAGATTCCTGATATTAAGTGAGTTCTCAAATTAGGCATATAACCTCCATTTATTTACAATAAAATAAATAATCATTGAAAAGGAGAATTCATCAAATTTAATATCATATTTTATATTTTTAAATAATTATGGAGTCATGTAATTATTTGTATTTAGTTTTGATAGACTATAATAAGAAAAGTTTTGTTCTAATAAATACTCATTTTTACTACAAGTGTTTACAAATTCAAAACATTATATAGTTTAGAAAGATTAGAAATAATGCATGATTGAAAAAAAAATATAATTCATAAAAAAATAATGTTATAACATATTTTAAACTCATAATATTTAGTTTTCCCAATCAATTAGTACATATCATGAGCATGTTTAATCTTGAGAGTTTTTCTTTTTGCAAAATCTCCAGTGTTTAAATTTTTTGCACTCAATAGATGTAAATTTTTAAGGCCCATAATATAAACACAAGACACACATATGTAATATACTAAAATTTAAACCATAACATGGAAGTTACTAAAAAAATAATAACTTCACAAAAAATGTATTTTCCCTCTATTTGAACATTGAGATAGATTCCTGATTTGATTGGTCATAATAAGAAACAAGGAAAAGTAATATTCTTAGTCATAAGACCATCTAATATTATCCTAATTTTTCTATTTATACCTTCATTTAATACTTTGTTAAAACCCCTTAGACCCTAGTCCCATGCCATTGCCTTGTAAAAAGATATAGCCAATGTTTGAGATTATCTAGTAGTAGATATGTAGTTAAGGAGTCCCATGAATTTTAATATATGATAATGATATTTATGCCAAGAAAATTTCAAACATTTTAATTTAAAAATGAATTATAATATATTAATTAAAAAAATTCCTATTTTTAAAATATTTTTATAGTGCTTAAATATTCTCTATTGGTGCAATATACTTTTTCCCTAGCCTCTAACCATCTTTGTTTCTTCTAAACACTCGATACCCTTATTTTAAGGTAAAAATAGTTTTTTTCCATCCCATTATGTTTAATCTTTGATAAGACCAAAATAAACATATAAATAATTGCATTCACCCCTTCCATGGGACCACTTAGAGTTTTATTTAAAAATGATAAGCTTACTCAACTAGATTAACAAATTATATCAATTAACTTCTTAATATGCTATGTTTATTTACAGATTAATACAAGCATGCTCATTATTTTTGTAAGGAGGACATATGGAGGTTCTTATTAGGCCTACACATATTTTTCAATAGGTTACAATTAGATCTTAGATAAATTAACATGCAATTGTTAGTCCACACAAAAACTCTAGACTAGAGGGTATTGCCTAATAAATTACCGATGCAAATAATCTACCTTAGTGAATTGTGTTTGATTTATTATTAGGATAGTGTTTTTTATAGGGATATTATGGAAATTTAATAATAAATTACATCACATGTTCTAAAACTAGCTCAATTTTATTTTGATTATGCAATTTGTTATTTTACTCTAATAAATTTATTTATCATACATGCATTTGCATAAGATATATATATGAAGAGAAATAGCTTACAATAGGACAAAAATAACTGTTACATGTCAAAATTATGAATTTATAAGCCCATATAATAAAAAGTACACAAATTTAGCTCGTTTCATTAAAAAATATAGTAATTTAGCACTTGCATCAAGATCAATGCATCCTTAATTTTCATTCTATGGTCTTGCCTTACCTTCCCTTATATAGAAATGGTACTCCAAAAAATGACCAAAAAAAAAGGAAAAATGGTGTTATGATGAAAAATAATAGGCTAAGGCTATGCTAATGGAAATATCATTTTGTTATGATCCCATATTTTTGTTATATAAACTATTATTATGACAATAAAATTATGATTATTAGATTGGTTATTAGCTATTATTTTATGGACTTATAACTATTGATGATGATTTTATAAATCTGTATTGATTATCGATTAATGACATAATATGATTGATGCCATTTTCTATAGTTACAAGTTTTATCTATGAGCTAGGTAAATTATGGAGGCTATAGTCTTATAACTGAGTGAATTCTGAGCATGTTGACATTTCCAACATGTATACTTGTTTTATTTGTGCTTCATACACTTTGATTTGGTCATTGTGTTTATCAGTTATGGTCCTTTTACATGTTATTATTGTTTTACTTACTGACATCATTATGAGTTACTAATTTATTCTTATTTTTCATTAGATTATGTTATATGTTTTGATTGTGCAACCTTTATTCTCATATGCACATCACCATTCCCTTCCTCGATCACATAGTCTTCAAATATTTATTTATTCTACCATAGATCTTAGTTACCTATGTAGTTATATACCTAGACCTACATAGATCTAACACATACCCCCCTTGGGAACCCTTTTTTCCCTTTGTTATTATCCTAATTCCCTTGACTTAGCACTATTTACTAAGGTGTTGGCATATCATTTCAACATGTAAATAGTCATGGCATAACTTTGACAGAGACTTGGTTTAATTCATTGTTATTATATTAAATATTTTTATCAACTCAGGTCAAAATATTATGAGTGAATGCATGAACCTCATTTAATTATGTGGGTGACATTTTGGTGAAATTTTTAATGTTAATTGATTGGCTTATGTTTAATCCTTTTTGTTAAGATTTAATCTCCTTTTCCATTGGTGGTAGATTGATTAATCACTGAGCCTTTTAGACTCACCATTAATAGTGAGGTTGGTGGGGATTACCTTGGGATCCATAAGTGTTTCTCTCTCCTCTCAAAATTGAATGTGAAGGTATTGGATGTAGTCATATAAAATGAAAAAAATTGTAAATTGAGTGTGGATAATGACAACCAACACTTAGGTCCCTCTTGCTTACTCTCATTAGCCTCATAGGCATCTTTTCACTAATTCTTAGTCATCCATAGCCTTCTAGACTTGATCCGAGCTAAGCTAGACCCATTTTTGCTAGGACTAATCCATCCCACCAAGTACCATAAACTAAGGACAATAGCACCACACTTGTAAAATAGTGTTGGTGTCACTCTTGTCCACTTTTGGTACTCCTATCTAAGTACTAATTTTGGCCCCAATAATCAATTCTTTTCTGTTACCCATCCTTATCTATGTTATCCTAATGCGAATACATTTAACCCATGACTAATAGATACTTATAAATCCCATTCAAAGATCATTTATAGAGGTTTGGAAAATATCACTAAGTAAGCAAAAATACAAGCAAGACTACTCAAGCAATCTTGCCTATTCTCTACATATCACCAGCTAATATACTTACAAGATTATTCAAATACTTACACTAGTCCCTAGCCACATAAAGTATAAATAATTTAGAATTTTACATATTCATACACTAAATTTCAAAAATAAAATCATGTGGGATAAATACATATGGCTTGATCCCTCTTCAAAGTATTGGTATGTAGGCATTATGCCCACACAAGGGGTGTGGATACACATTCAGTGAATCTTACACACACTAAAAACACCCCCCCCCCTTTCTTAAAATTGGTCAAATCATGATGGATTATAGGATTTGAAGATAAAATATTCTATATAGAGAGATCTAAAGACTTCTAGCTATTGAAACTTCATGGATATGGTCAAATAGACCTAGTAAACAAAACCCAGAAAGCTTAAATCCTCAAGAAAACAATGGTAGATGTGGAATATAACACAAGTGCCTCTCTTTTCCACTTTTTATTATCTATTCAATCATGAAACAAATGTTAGATATATATTTTTGATAGTCTTCCAGTCCTACATAGTGAATTCTATACCTTGTCTTAGTAGTATCAGCTAGTTTCCAGCTAAGTCTTATTTTCTCCCTCTTATTACTATTTTTAGAATGGTCAAAATTGAAATATAGTTTAAAAAAATTAATAGATTAATTATTAAATATTTATTTATTATTTTTAATACTCATAACCTTTAACTAAATTAGGAATAATACACTAATATTTCCAAAATTGTTAAATCATTTGGTGAACCTAATTTACTTCATTTGTCCATAAAACCCCTATAAACCCTAGGGTAAATTTCATACTATTTTTTTTTATATTTTTATGATTTTTTACCATCATAATAAAATCATAAATTAGCATTAAAATTTACAATTTCATAGTAATTTTAAAATAAATTTTATTTAACCCCTAGTTTCCCATACTAGGTCCCAGTATTTTCCTAGTAATTTTCCAATAATTTTATGAATTTTTACTAACATATTAACATCAAAACATCACTTAAAATTTAAAAATTAAATATTAATTTTCAAAAACATTTATTTTTCAAAACACTACTTGCATTTACTAGGTCCTGTTAAATCACAAAAATGTTAATAAATTTCTTATTTTTTACTCACATATTTCACTCAACAATTCACTTTAAATTTCAAATTTTCATAGTAAATTTTAAAATAATAATATTTGAAACCCTATTTGCATATACTAGGTCCCATTTCTTCTTCAGGTATCACCTTACATGTTTATGAGCTTTGTATCTTTTTTTTGCATATTCCAGTTACTTGTTTAGATTATATCCATTTCATCTTTTCTACTATCATCTAGGTTGTTTTCCTTATGCCACCTAAGTTCCTTACATCTCTTCCTTCAATATGAAGTGCAAGATTTAGTGGTAATCCTCCTGAATTCTCTCAAATTCCTGTAACTCAGCCATATAACATGGATAAACAACCAACTCATGTTCCTATTATAGATTCTACACATATAGATTATACCAGTTTCAATAAGAATAATTTTGATAAAGAACAATATGAGAATAAAAATGATGATATAAACATCAATATTCATGATCCACCACATTCGACTCTTGATCAGCTTCCACCAATTGTTAATAAAAAAGTTGTCCTCAACAAAGATTTGATCCTACAATTGTTTTGAGAAATACTCCAAGACTAGCCCCAAGATCTTACTCTTATTTTAAAATATATCATGGAAATAGAAAAATATAAACAAGTTAAGTCTTCTATTCCTTCCAATCATCTAGTTATAAATGACACTACGGGGTCAACAACGTCTCAACAACTCCCTATAGCAGCCCAACCTACCTTTATGCCACTAGCTACAACTAGTACAACTTTGTCTCTTGATGTGATAGCCTTTGTGTAAGAGATAAAATATCTTCAATCCAAGGTGATACATTCTAAACAAGGTGCCTCTAGACCTACATAGGCTTTAGATTATTTTGCTCTATTGCATACACCATTAGCACATCACATTGCTCCTACACCCTTGCCACAAGGTTTTATTCAACCTAAGCTTACTCTATATGATGGAAAGGGTGATCCAAAGACACATTTGAGATATTTTCACATATCATGATTGGAATATGTGCCAAATGACTAGCTACTTACCAAGGTATTTCCATGAAGCCTAAAGGATTAAGATTTACAATGGTTTTATAGTCTACTGAATTAGTCAAACAATGTATTCAATCCTTTAACTAACATGTTATTAAATCATTTAAACATTAACATTACTGATAAGGTTTCATATGCCTAAGTTACACAATAGAAACAAAGGTCAAATGAGCATCTAATATATTATGTCCTTTGATATAGGACTATTTTGGCTAAGATGACTAGCCCCATGGCTGTTCAAAAGTTACATGATCTATTCAAACAGAGTCTTCTACCAACTTTGCATGAATCAATTATGTTCAAATTATTCTCTTCCTTCACTAAATTATGTCACACACTAAAGGAAAGAGAATTTAAATGCATTTTAATGGGTAAACTCAAGTATAAAATTATATCAGACACAACAAACAAGAGTAAAAAAAAGTCCCATAAAAATTAATGGCTAATGATAGCAAGAGTCAAAATCAACTAAAAATTAATATATATTTTGATCCCCCTTAGTGAGTGGTTTTATAAGCACCTCCTCGATGAACCTTTACCAATCTACCAATTTCTCTAGCTAGAGTTTTATAGTAGCTATTAGAATTTAACCTCATATATCTCCCTCCTATTAGGGAACTTGACTCATTAAAGCCTCTTCCATATGGATATGATCAACATGAATTTTGTGAGTTTCAAAGGGCACCAAGCCATACAATAAATAGATGCATTATTTTGAGACACAAGATACAAAATTTGATAGATTATAATCATATTTATCTTGGCACTTCAGTTGAGCCTCCTCAATCAAAGAAAACATAGGATAAAGCTTTGAAAATCTTTTGAGATCCCTTTCTACAACATTCTAAACAAGAGACAGGGGACACATTAAGGGTTCACCATGCATATCATGCACATCCACCACTAGATATATACAGGTCATTTTACTTGAGACACATCTTATGAGTAACATGATTGTTGTATACAATTCCAGAGTTCTAGATAGACCTTCCATCTCCTTCTCAAACCAAGAGATATTTGAGGATGATTTGGATTATCATGCACTCTTTATCAGAGCTTACATTCATAATCATCCTATTCATAGTGCTTTTATAGATAATGTAACTAGTGTGAACATGTGTACTATGACATTCTTAAAACATTTGAAATATTCAGATCAAGATATTATCCTAATAGACATAGGTATTAATGGATTTGGTGGGAACATACAAAGTTCATTGGGTGAGATCATACTTACTTTACAGGTTGGTCCAACACATATGGCTACACCATTCACTATTTTTCCAAGTGTAGGAGTCTTTGATATGTTACTTGGTTGACCATGGATATAGAAACTTTGATTAGTACCTTCTATAGTTCATAAAGCACATGTTTAAAGATATTCAACTACTACTAGATGGGTCCCTAAGAGCCCTACAATTACGTCCACTTCTCAGAGTTATAGGGGGAACCCGCAATCAGTTTTTACTTTAGATATTTTAGAGCATTTACAACATATATAGTTTTCAAATCCACATTCTCAACATTTCCATCATGATTCATGATCATGCATGATCCCTCTCTTTGATACATGACACCACGATAGGGAGTATCCCCTGAGACTCATCTATTAATATCATCTCTTCTTAGTCTTACCTATACATAGTCCCTTCAGGCTTGATTGTACATAGTTCCTTTTTACTTTCTTGTACATAATCTTACTATGATTTATTGTACATAGCTAAAAATCTCAAAAATCTAAAAATAATATAACATATCAAAAATGTTTAAATATGTCAAAACACTAAAAACATTTTGATTGTATGCATTATCCATGCTTTATATTTATACTACTATATTAGACTTACATTTATTATTCTATGCTATTGTTTGTTGATTTATCTACATTACCATGCTTCACATTATCTCCATTGAGTGTGTGTAGTGACATCTAGCTCTTTGATTACTTCACTCTACCCATTAAGGGGGCATCCTACTTATACATAAAGACATACATCGATATACATACCCATTGGTGGCATCTTCTACATGACTACACCATCTAGGTTATGTCATTCCTACACCACATGCTCTAATTATCATGTTGATGTACATTACTTAATAGCTTAAACATATTACTCTATTGACACTCACTAGTATATACAACTTTTTTATTTATTATCATATACCTAGTATTGTATTAACATGTCTTGCATACTTTGACTTCTTTATTTGATTAGTTATGTGTGATTATATTTCTAGTATTTACATGCTTTTCTTTCATGTTTTTCATAGATAGATATGATTTTATTTCTCAGTTCTTGATTGTCTCCTATATGTACCTTAGGAAATTTGCCAATGTCCTTTGTTTCTCTGTCTTATGTGTGCCTTAGGATATTTTCCAATGTCCTTTGCATATACTCTTTTACGTTATTGTGGATTCCACACCAACCTTTCTTATTTTAATTATATGTGTATGTGGCATTTGAACATGCCCTCTATACTTGCCTTCTAATATGAGTGACATGTGCCCATGTCCCTTATTTTTTTGCCCTCTTTACTGCCCTTATATGCTTATTCATTCTTGCATTGTGTGCTTGTTGCTTTTTTTCTTCTCATTGTTTGAAATGTCATGATATACATCATGAATTTTCTTTCTTTCTTAGATGCCATGATGGACATCGTACTCCATCCCTCCATAATACCTAACAACTAAAAACTAACTATAATTTTATTTTAAATTAAATACATTAGACATGATATTACATTGTTATATCTATTTAGGAAAAACCCTATTGATCTAATAATCTCTCATACAAACCATGCTATATCATATGACATCTTATTGATTAACATTGCTATATTATGTATCTTTGTAGCATAACACACTTCTAGGGCCCTTTATTCTGAGGGAAATCATTGTAGGGTGTTCATTCCTACCCTCAGAAGAGGGGAAAACAAACAAGGGTTTTGTCACAAAGATCACAACTCCTAATGGTCAAAAAAGTGGCATTTAAAATATCTAGAATAGTAACCAGACATCAAAATGTCAAAACAATCATGAGATTTGGCCTAGGACAATAGGACCAATATTGGACTATAATGTCAATGCCACTATTATCTATTTTTAGTGCTCCTATCCAAATAATAAAAAACCAATACTTTTTATAAGCAGTTAGAAAAGTAGGTTTAGCTATAGCTCTACACAGTCAGACCAGTTTAAAATTGACAATTTTTAGTACACTTTTTCTTAGAAAATATAGACATAGGGGAATCATGAATGACATTATGACTGCCACTTCTAGTTTTAGATATGTTAGTTGGTATAACTTCCAGATCAGAATCCATGTTCCAGACACCAGTGATTAGGCTAATGTGCATTACACATTTATTTTATTTTATTTTTGAGTTTAGCATTACCCAAGAATTCTTAGTAGTTGTGTGCCTTATTCCATTTGTAGGTGGTTGGCATCATTTCATAGTGGCTTTCATACAAGGCTAACCTCTACATTTTGAAGTGGCTTTCATATAAGCCTAGTACACTAGTTTTGTAGTGGCTTTCATACAAGCCTAATATCCATCTTTCAGAGTGGCCAAGAGTGGCCTAGTTTCCAACATACATTAAATTATCCACACCATCATGGGGCAATGATAGATCCAAAGGACTATCTAGCCTTTATATTCATGAGACACCTACTTAGATGGATTGGACACATAGTTTATAAATTGATTAACACGTGCATGATCACCTAACTTCACATAGTGGATAACGATGTAGCCATAGGACTAGATAGACTTTGTATTCTTGAGCCACCCACTCAGAAGGATTGGATACATAGTCCAAACATTAATTAGCACACACATGATCATCTAGATTCACTTAGTGGGTGATGATGAAGCTAAAAATATAGCCTTTGCATTCTTGAGCCACTCTAGGTGAATTGAGCACTCAACTCTGTTTGTAATATTACTCTCAGTATAACATCATCCAACATTGCTCAACATCATCCAACATCACTCAGCATCAAAATAGGTTATGTATTAGTCCATGTACCCAGTGAAGTGTATTCATTGCTTTCTCTTCCTCCCTCTCTTACCCAACTTTGTACATTTTTACTTTAGATATAGCATATCTAATAAGAAATGATCTACTCTTTACTTTATTTTGTATATTTACACCTCAAGGTGTGTTATCTCTATGCACAAATAGTATCACATGGATTCATGAGCTTCACCCTTATAGTTAAGTTCAAGTATGCTTTCTATTTTTCCTTTATCCTAGTGTTTCAATTTGTTGCATCACTAGAATAAAGAGTGGGGGGGGTAAATGTAGTCATATAAAATTCAAAATTTGGTAACTTGAGTAGATAATGACACCCAACCCTTAGGACCCCTTTTCTTGATTTCATGACCTTCATAGGCATCTTTTCACTAATTCCCAGTCATTTGTAGCCTTCCAAACTTGATCCTATCTAAGCTAGACCCCTTTTTCCATGACTAATCCATCCCTTAGGTGAAATTTCTAAGGACAATAGAGCCACACTTGGAAAACAATGGTAGTGCCACTCATATCCAATTTTGGTGATCCTATCCATGTTTAATTTTTACCCCAGTGGTCAATTATTTTTAGTTCCCCATCCTATTCCTTAGCCTAATGCAAGCACATTCAACCCATGACCAATATATACTTATAAAAGCCCATTAAAAGATAATTTAGAGAGGTGTAGCATATATCACTAAGCAAGAAAGAATATAATAAGGATTACTCAAGAAATCTTCCCTATTATTTACATACAATAATTTAATATACTTACAAGCTTATTCAAATCCTTACACCAGTCTCTAGAAACATCAAGTACATCTAGTTTAGAATTTTGCATATTACTACACTCAATTTCACAAATCACATCAAGTTGGAGAACTACATATCGCTTGATTCCTCTTTAGAGTATTGGTATGTAGGTAGTGTGGCCATACAAGGGGTATGGATACACGTTCAATGAATCTTACACACATTAGCCACCCCTTTTATTTCTCAAATTTGGTCTAAGCCTGATGAAGTATAGGGTTTGAAGAGAAAATATGCTCTATTAGGAGCTCTATAGACTTTAGCTATTGAAACTTCATGGATAGGGTTACATAGACCTGGTGAACAAAACCTAAAATGTTTAGATCCTTAGGGTAATAGTGGTAGAGGTAGACTACAACATGGGTTCCACTCCTATCCACTTTCCATACTCCTATCCAATCATAAAACAAAGGTCAGATCTTAGTTTTTGATAGTATCCTAGTCTTACATAGTGAATCTTAGACCCTATCTCAATTGTAGTAACTAGTTTCTAGCTAAGTCTTATATTTTCTCTCCTATTACTATTTTTAGAAATGTCAAAATTGTAATTTAATTTACATAAATTAGTAGCTTAATTATTGTATATTTATTTACTAATATTACTGCTCAAACCCTTTAACTAAATTAGGAATAATACACTAATACTCCAAAAAAAATTAAATCATTGAGGTATGGGGGAATGTGGATGGTGGGTGGAAGTGTTAGGAAGACGTATTTTTTGAGGCAAAAATAGTAAAAATCTTGACTGATTTTTTAATGGTGATCTTGACGGTTTTGAAATTACACTATAGTTTTTGGTGAGTTTTAGAGTTTTTGATCCTTTTACACTTTGAGTCTTTTGCAATTTTGCAAGTCATTTGGTTTTTTTGGGTTGTTTTTTTAATTGTGTTGGAATGATAATAAAAATTTAGAGGCTACACATGTAGTCATAAGTATTTGGACTTTTGGGTGTATACATAGATCCCTTATGATGATATATCAAAACAATTTATTGCATATAAACTTGTAATAAAAGTATACACAATATATATAATCTTGGTCAAATCTTTATATGTATACAGTCATTGTGTTGTTTCAAAAATTAGTTGTGGATTGTGATTTTGAGCATATGAGTTTGAAAACATTTTGTGTGTTGACTATGTTTTGTAAAATTCAATTGTGTGTTTTTATTTATAAATATATGTGTCTTCATTCTTAAGGAATAATGGTGTCTTCATTTATATGAATTGGAAAATGAATTTGATAACGAATACATTTTATGGAATATGGGTATTGTGGATTATATGTATATTTTGATAGTGTTATTTTTAAAAAGCTATGTTTCATTAAATAAGTCTATAGTTATTGATTTTGATACTATGGTTATTGAATGTGTTAATTTTATAACATGTTGGTCATGTTGATTTTTTGATTACATTATGGTCGATATTTTAGTTTGAGTAAATCCATTTTGTGAATTAAGGGTTAAATGAGTTTTAATTGTACTATGTTATTGGTTTTCCTTATGGTCTTACATTTTAATAACCTTAATCTTTTGTTAGAGTGGAAACTTATTGATAATCTACTTTGGGCATTATTATATTGGGTTTTGATTATATTGTTTCTTGGTTTTATTATGTTGCATTTATATTGAAATCATTTTACGTTTACATATGTGTGTTGGAACCTTGGTCATTATGGTTATATTTTATGTTGTATCAACCTGACAATATCAATGTTTAAACTTGATCCATCATTTGATTAAAACCTGATCACTATGATTTTATAAACCTTGTTATTGGAAATAGGCTATGGTATTGTAATTAAACTATGTGGGTAAGCTGTGACTTTGATTTTGTATTCTAGGTTATATAGTTAATAACTATTATAATTATGGTGTTTTGTTTGAATCCATTCTAGCCTTATCTCATTAGTATAATTATATATCATTCAAAATCAGTTATGGTATTCTCTTTAACAAGTGGTTGTGTCATGGTCGACTATGTTATGGTTTTCTTTATCAAAATGTATATATATTAATTATATTAACATAGATATATATGTATAAATATACATAAGTGTGTGTGTGTGTGTGTGTGTGTGTGTGTGTTATATATATATATATATATATATATATATATATATATATATATATATATATATATATATATATATATATATCACACACACACACACACACACACACACACACACACACACACACACACACACACACACACACACACACACTTATGTATATTTATACATATATATCTATGTTAATATAATTAAATATATACGCATTTTGATAAAGAAAACCGTAACATAGTCGACCATGACACAACCACTTGTTAAAGAGAATACCATAACTGATTTTTGAATGATATATAATTATACTAATGAGATAAGGCTAGAATGGATTCAAACAAAACACCATAATTATAATAGTTCTTAACTATATAACCTAGAATACATATATTATGGCTTCAGGATTTATGTGACTATGTTTCCTTGTTGTGACTAGGTTGTTTGCTTGGACTTGACTTGTTTATTTGTAATCTTACATAATGACCATGGTATTTGGTTTGATCAGGACATGACTTTTATTGGTTTTGATTATTTTGGTTATGCTTATTATTGGCTTGGTTAAAAGGTGATCAATTTACAATCATGTCTATGTCATTCCATTGAATGTGTTGAGCTTGCCTTAAGCTTTAGGATTTCACTATGTGGTATTATTACATAATAATAACTACGAGTTACAATAATAATATGATTATATTATTAGTATATTTTGATTAATACTTTGACTGGTCATTTTAAATTTTTCTAGGTTTTATTTAGACATGTGACATATAAAGGGATGACTATTTGCTTTTGGATATGTTAGGTTAATAGTTATGATTGAACTATATTCTATTTATCACATTATATAATTAGATTTTATTATGTTAATGTTTAGATTCTTGTGGGATGTGTTGATTTCATTCCTAGACTAGACCTACATATTTAAAAGTATATATTATGGGTCCAGATGGTTGAGGATGGTCATGATATCAGACAGGGTTCTAAGATGAATAATTTTGAATGATATATACTGAATTTAGGTTAATCCATTATATATCATTTGGTAACCTAGATTAACCATACCCATTATTAATCTACACTTAGATGGATTAACTATTCCCATCTCACTTTAGAAAGATATGACTATATTATTTTATTCTATATCTTTTGTTCAAATATTGATTTTTTAATAATTCATTTATATTCCTGGTTACTACAACCACCATATATGATATGACTATGAAAAAATAATTTGACTAAGAAGAGGAGATTATTATTTTTTTAGTGAAAAAATGAACAAATAAAATTGACAAACAACACACTAAACTAACACCTTCATGCCTAGTTACTAGGATGAGTTTAATAAAAAACAAATGGCAAACACAACTAAAGAGTAAGGGAAAAAAAGAATCCTTCAACTTCCTTAGATGCTCCAAATTCTTTTGTGGTAGTGGCTTGCTCGGCTTGTGCTCATGAATTCTTCATCAAAAGAGGATTGGCTATCTCCTCTTCTCCTTGGCACCCTTAGCTTTGGCTTGGCTTGAAATCAATTTGGCATGGTAACAGTAATTACAATAGCTTTTGGAATCATTTGGGCATTATAAATTTGTATTATCAAAACTTTTTAAATATATTTGATCATAATAACTTTGCACCAAAATAAATTAGAAATGATCTTCATGGCCTCTCTATTTATATATTTTGGAAATGGATAGAATCAACATGAACCATCCATCCTAAGATTGAGATGTGTGGCTAAGGATTAATCCAATTATGCAATTAAAATTGATAAATAGGCTCATCAATATTTGGGATAGAGAAAATATTCAAAAGTTTTGCTCAGCTTGTGCTCATAAATTCTTCATCAAAGGAGGCTTGGCTATCTCCTCTTCTCCTTGGCACCCTTAGCTTTGGCTTGGCTTGAAATCAATTTGGCATGGTAACAGTAATTATAATAGATTTTGGAATCATTTATGCATTATAAATTTGTATTATCAAAACTTTTTGAATATATTTGAGCATAATAACTTTACACCAAAATAAATTTGAAATGATGTTCATGGCCTCTCTATTTATAGATTTTGGAAATGGCTAGAATCAACCTGAACCATCCATCTCAGGATTGAGATGTGTGGCTAAGGATTAATCCAATTATGCAATTAAAATTGATAAATAGGCTTAACAATATTTGGGATAGAGGAACAATTAAGAGGCATGGAGGGAATTTATAAGGCATGGGAGGCATGAATCCTAATATTTGTGGCATTTATGGCCTAGGGATGTCTTCCCAAAAAATGAGGTTACCTGGTGATGCAGATATTTAATATTCATTTCAAAAAATAAGTATTTAACAAGTTTTGATGGAATTCTTAATTAGGCTCTAATTTGGTTTAATTATCTCCTAAGTATTATTAAGCACTTTGTGTAAAAATTACTAAAATTGATCAGAATGCCTTTTTATTGGCTTGAAATTTGACTGGATGATCCAGGCACCAATTTAGGCGACAATTCGGGTGACAGTACCACCGCAATTGATGATGGAACTTCCGGGAGCCATAACTTTTGCACCATAGCTCCAATTGACTCGCCGTTTGAACCGTTGGAAAGCTAAGAATGAGGGGAATGTCGTGAAATGACATCAAGCTCTGCTTGATGGAGCTTGACCCCCAAAAACCCAACGAAAGTGCCTCAAATTTCAATTCTAATAGTGCTGTCTAAAAATAGTAAGTTTCTAAAAATAGTAATTCCTCGAATTATGTATTGTTTTAAATTTTGGAAGTCATACCACTTCATCTCCCTTGAGATTTGTGACCTTCCACATCCTCCCCATGCTTTCAAATTGTGTATAAAAGAAGAGGTAACCTGAAATGTGGAGACAGACATCTCTTCCCAGAGATAAGCATATATTTGTATTGCGATTTTGAGTAATACTACATCTATTCTTAGAGAATTCATTGTTACTGTGTTATTTCTATGTTATTGTGACATTTATCAACCAAAACTTCTGAGTTTTGCTCCCTCGAGATTGGTGACCTTCCACATCCTCCCCATGCTTTCAAATTGTGTATAAAAGAAGAGGTAACCCGAAATGTGGAGACAGACATCTCTTCCCAGAGATAAGCATATATTTGTATTACGATTTTGAGTAATACTACATCTCTTCTCAGAGAATTCATTGTTACTGTGTTATTTCTATGTTATTGTGATATTTATCAACCATAACTTTTGAGGTTTGGATCACTGGATTAGAATTAGAAGTCAATGTCATATGTGTTGGATCCATTATCCCATTTAGGATGTTACCAAAACCAAATAACAAAATCACATGTCTCATGCAAGAGATTTAATAGGAAAGAGAAATCTAAATCACTTAGGTGTAAAATTAACATTTTAACTTAGAATGAGATGATCAAAGTTAGCTAGCCCATAAATTTTATTACCCTATTTAATGATACTCTAGCCAAAATCAGCAATTGAATATGATAGGTTCAAAACCTTTAATACATTTTAGTGTTTTTAGGCCAAAGTGTGAATTTTGGTGAAAATTGGTCAAAAGCCTGATTGGAGATCATCGGTGGCCAGATTTAGGTGTCTATAGTTTTCCCCTATTTGGGAAGATGTTATGAACCATATGAAAAGCAATGTATTTTCAAATAATGAGAAATGGCATGTATGTCAAAAATAAGATGATGATTAAAGAACAAAGCACCAAATGTTTTTGGTAAGCCTACGATGATGCCCCCTTAAGTGAGTGGACATCACATTTATTGATGGATGGTCCCTTGAAAAGAAGTAAGAAGAAATGTGGAATTAACCCATGGTTGAGATTAATCCAAATGAGAAAATGCTTACATACATTGATTTAGAAATATTACTGATTTGCCTAAAGGTGGTTATAATCAAGAATAATAGTCAAAATAATGATTTGCCCATAGGCGGTTATAATATTTAAGAGGACGTAGATTGGCTAAAGATGATTGTGCCCTAGTTAGGGCTGATTAGAAAGCATCACTCAAGGATATAGCCTAGAATATAGATTAAATATGAGTGGGTGCAAAGTGATGAAAGAGATGAATAGAAGAATAAGAATTGATCAATAGAAAATGATTCAATTGTACATACTAATGAGGAGATGCACATCATTATTAGTAATGGTATAAATAGAATGGATAATGGGTTAATTTGATCAAGGGTGAGATTGAAGGATTTGCCAAGGAGAAACTTTTATGGATCAATTGATTGTAGACCTTTCTAAAGCTAAGTTTTGTTGTAGCATGTGATGGTAGGCTTAATGATAAAATACTATGTAGACTATCATAAAATATGCTTAAGGATTGACTCCTGATCTAATAAACACTCAAAAATAATGCACCAATGATAAAAACTATGATGACAATGTTGATATATGAATATGGATAGACTCAAGAATAATGTGTGTAAGGAATCACCTAATGCATACATATAGACTGAGTCGAGGCAACATTACTAAAATCAAACAAATAGGTAAGTGAACAAACAAAAAAACAACTTGAAATAAATAAATAAATAAACAAAAAGCCTAAAAACATAATCAAAAGAATGCATCCTAACAATGACTTTGCATCAGTAGGGAAAATCAAGTATAACTAACTAGGCTTATACAGGACAAATGTTTTTAGATTTTTTAAAATTTAAAGAATGTTTTCAGCATTTTTGAGGTATCTTAACATGTTAGAGAATGACAAGATACCTGATCACAAAATGGTGATAGTGTTTATCTTAGGTTGCTCATAAAATAGTGAGAGTGTATGGAAAAGGGGTCTAAGGTAACCTCAACATGAATTGAGCATGACCCACATAGTCCTAAAATGACCTGAAGTCATACTAATTCCATCCACACAAAAGGCAAGGAAAAACCTATTAGGTCCCAACAAGTTCTCAAATCTAGTAAATGGGTAGTCAAATGAAAACAGTAATGGTCAGGTGATATGGCAATGCATTATAAACAAGTGTTGCCCCTAGTTTGTCCATAGGTAGTTATAACTAGGATACAATGGAATAGGTCAATGATACTAATTTACCCATAGGTGGTTATAATTAGTAGAAAGACTGGTGAGACATTGATTTGCCCATAGACGATTAGAATCAGGTTTACATAAACAAACTTCATAAGATGAAAGATATATTGCAAGATCAATTGTCACACTAATTTCATATACTATCATTGTAAACATGAATTTTATAAGAGTAGAAACCTAATCAAAATCCCCTCATAAAAAGTATAGGAAGAACCAAAGTATCCAAGATCAATATAGGATTGGGTGGGATGACAAAAAATAGGTTATGGTCTACATAATAATAGAATGGTTAGATGGAATGGTCTTGCTAAAGATAGTAATAATTTTTGACAAATTAGATAAAATGGTAAGAGGGTTGGCTCCAAGTGAGAATGTGATTAGCTAGGATATATGATAATGGTAAAGGGATATGTAACAATGGTAATGGCATAACAATGAAATGGTATGGTACATGAGATGGTATAGTACATGTTTCTGACTTGGGTATCATTTTTGATTCTATTGTTCTTGTTGATGGGGAGATGTACATCCTAATCAATAAATAATACAAATAGAATACTTGATCATGTTAATTGCTAGGCCACACATCATCTAAATAGTTACGTCATCAATAAATTCTTGTAAATTTGGATGTCAAGAATGCTTTTATGATCATCATTGGTCATTGATTTTGACTCCTTTAAATGTCGAGATAAGGTATCTTTGTATCCTTTACAAATTAAAGTGTGACCATGGATGGTAAATAAGGATAAATAATTGATGGTAGGCTTGATTTTGAAATGAAATGATAGATGATAATGGAATGTATAATTGTGCATAAATAAACAAAGATCAAGACTTTTAGTCACACATAATGTTGTTGATGATAGATTCAACATAATTTTTGTTTTGGTGGGGCTAAAGACCTTTGAATATTCTCTTGATAGGACCATCAAATTTTTATATTTTTTGGGCTTGAGATTAGCTACCATTTGATTAGGTTTTAGATAGGAAGCTACTTTGATTTGATCTTTGATTTTGTCTTCATGAAGCAGTGAATAACTTTTGTGCTCAGTTATTGGTGCTTCATTGAGTTTTCCACCAATCAAGTTGTCTTGATTATCTCTTAGCACCTTTGAGAAGGTTTCACTAATGAACATCATCTTTTGAATTTGATTTTATTCTAGTGCTTCTAAAAAAGTTTCAATAAAAGATGCTGAGTTGAAACTTTGATTATATCCTAATGCCTATGAAAAGGTTTCACTACGAGAGTGTTCTTTTACTACATGAATGTGGCCTTGGCCTCCTTTCTCTTCTTTAACTACTATGTTGTCATGGATGTATTTCAATAAAGTGTGATTCTGTTGATCCCAATTGACACTTGTGGGAGATATAATATCAGTAATATGGTTATGTTGGTTGATGGTAATGGTATAGGGAGAGGCTGCTCAATCCTCGTAGAATATACTAGGATAACTTATGTCGATGTTGAATTAATCATCCTTAAAAAATTTAGTAGGATCATAAATGTATTAAAATTTATTTGTGAGGCATGGATAACCAATGTTGTAACAATTATGAACATATTATTATTTTGAATATGATGCTGACTCAATGGACTTTGATTTCAATGTTGAGACTAATGTTGATTCTAATTATGATGGTAAATTTGATATCAATTCAATAATAGAACTTGAATTTAACTCTAATTCTTCATCTAATGGGTACTTTTTTATAATGATGTCTTATTGAATATTTGGTTTTGGACAAGTAAAAGCCTATGATGACATAATGGGATGCATAAAACCTAGTTTGCCAGAGTGAGACTCATCTAGGATGGGAAAAAGGTCAAGAGAGAACTCCTTAGATGTTGGATTGTCAATAGGAGCCTCTTGAAAAATAAGCACATGGTTGAGGTAATGATTCTCCCAAAGGTGGTTATAATCATTAAAAAGTTACTTGACAAATACTGACTCATTAGTGTGAGACTCCTCAATAACTAGTATAGGATCAATAGGTGATTCATCACAGGTTGACTTATCATAAGTGGTTGGTTCAGCAAAAACATCTTGGATTAGTTGGTTGTCTAGGATTTGGTTTCCAATGAGTTGGAAAGTACTAGTTTTGAACATAGATTGGTCTTTGAAGGATTGGATCGGTTGAGGTTTAGATGGGATTATTTTTGTATGAGGAATGGCTTGTGGTTAGATAATGGAAGGGCATTGGGGAGCATGATTGCTCGCATGAGCAAAATGATGAAGTCCTAAAATGGTAATGATAGGGAATTGTGGTGCTTGATTTCCCAAATAATCCAAAGGACTAGGTCCTAGAATGATGAAGAGGAGTTTTGGAACTTCATTGCTCACATCAGCCAAAGGATGAGGCATTGGTATAGAAATAGTTTGGCATTGTGGAACTTATTTGCTCCCAAAAACCAAAGGATGAGGTCCTGGTATGGGAATGGTGAGACATTATGGTCCTAGAATAGAGAGGGTACAATGTGGTGGAGCTTTATTACTCACATAATCTAAAAAATTGAATTATTCCTTGTAAACCATATCATCTTAAACTTGAGTTAGATCATATGATGGTTCTTGACTATGTTCCATGTACTAATAATTGCAAACAGGGTATGGATCTGTACCCTAAATAATATTATCTATAGTTGTGTCTTCAAATTCCTCATCACAAGCCTCTTCATGTGAATCAGGGTCTTTATTTGGATTTTATGGATTTTGACTATGTTCCCCATATGGATTATTATAGGGAGAATAATAAAAATCCTTAGAAAATCTTTCTTTATAGGGGTTCCTAGTGGGATATTATGCGACCATTCTATCATAAGTTGGATTTTATGTTACTCCACCATAAGTGTAGCTAGACATATCCACATAAATTATTAAATCTCTAACATAAGAAGTCTTAGAGTTCTATAAACTCTAAAAAATTATCAAAAATACATATGGTTCAAACTTGGTCTAACTTGGTTGAAGGGGTGGAGTTGTATCTCCAATATGGTCTGAAAGTGAATTTGTATCTCCAAAATGATTTTTGATAAGACTTGGAATAAAATAGTCTAAAATAAAATTTCATATGCACAAAAGGTCAAGCATCTAAATAAAAACTATTATGTCAAAGGTTTAGGTCAAAGTGTTCCAAACAAGGTCTAGACTAGGAAAGAGAAAATTTGAGTTATTAGGTCTTTTATCCAAACATGGAGTCAAAATATATGCTCAATTAAACAATAATATGCTAGGTATTTTATCCAAATGGTATCAAAATCTAGACTTGAAACAAAGGTATCATGTGGTTTGATTAAATCTAACAATTTTGGAAACAACTTTAACATAAACATGGCACACGGAATCAAACATAAACATGATCAATGGGCATAAGGCATAAGAGAAAAGGATATTTGAGAAAGGTTGTGTTCTCCCATATAAATTCATAAATAATTATTAGGATAGGCATTAAACAAACAAACCATCAATAGTTTTCAAATTTTGGGTAATCGATTAATCGAAGTTATGCAACCCAAAAGAGAAAGATATGTGTATCAACCCCAAAAAATAAGGCCTAAATAGAAATCAATCAATGTTTGAATTTAAACTTGACAAGGTTAATTGAAAACTAGGATTTGAAAAAACAAACTAGACAAGATTAGATAGTATGATGGCACAATACAATGGTTCAAATGCTTTACATGACATGGTTTGAAACAATGGTTCTTGGTGCAAAGGGTAATCAAGTTTTGAAATAAATTAAGCAGCCTAATAGAATAAACATGCTTGAATGATGTGATGTATGTTATGTTTCAAAGACTCAAAAGGATCAAAATGTTTTGACACGATTTGGGTAGTATAACACTACCCTACACAACTCAAATGACACGCACAAACAAGTTTAGCAAAACATTTCAAGGCATAAATATGGTGTAAAATGGCTAGCATAACACCTCTTTAGACAAAAGAGTGATGTATATAAAAATTGGTTTTGAAATTTCTTTATGAATAAATAAACAAGTTTTAGTCTCAAAATATACCAAAAAAAATGACCAAAATACTCTGAGTATAATCATCTAAATCCTAGAAAGGGTACGACAATGTGGGGTTAACTAAATTATCAAGTTTTGAACATCTCTAAGGGAATCAATTGCATAATGACTTCACATCAAACAATTCAAAGGAAAAGAATATAAATTGGGTGTCCATGGCATTGAGTAGTTGTAAAAAGGTCTAATCTTTCTTATAACCACTACATCGTACTATTCGCTCAATGTAGTGTGATGTCCAAATGAAAATATGTCCCATGTGCAACTTATAAGGAGTGGATGAAATCAATGCTGGGAGATGAAACTCTGGGCCAAAGCTTTCCTAAAGAGCTCATGAGAGGTAATTAAGTCCCCCTTGCAATCCAAGTTTGCATGAAATAAAATACTAATAGAAAGACTTTAGGGTCATTTTCAAGGTCACCCAATCTTTGATAAGTTTTTGAGAAGTTCTTTAGATGACATTCTTTCTAAGCCTTAGACTAGGAGTTTTGTAATAAGGATGGTGCTTTTGATTTCAAGGGTTACCTAAAGGAAACAAATAGAAGATCATATATGTGACATCCTTCTCTTTTCCAATCAAAAAATAACTAAACAACTATTGAATACAAAAAATTAGACAAGTGAGTTCAATTTTAAGCACCAATTTGAAAAATTAGGTGGTATTCTTTTCACCCCTTGGTCTTAGTTTGTAACATTAAAAGCTAACTACAATATTTAAATAATAACACCCTAAATTATTTTCCTTTAAGAACTAAAATGAAAAGTTTGATTCATTTTAAAACACCCTAAAATAAGTTTAAAAGGATCTACTTAAGCATGCTTTTATGATTTTTCAAGTAAAGCTTGCAAAAAAATGTTAGAAAAATGTTTAGATTAGAAGCGCTTTTGAAGATGAAATAACCAACTTAGATAAATGAGCTCTTAGGTTTGTGTAAGGAAAACATAGTGACCATTGATGGGTATACTAACTAGAGATGGTTACATTAACTATCAATGATGATGTTTACGTAGACCCATGATGGTTTTAGTAACTGATGACAGTTATGTAGACTGACATTTGTTTTATTATTGGTGATAGTTATGTTAATTAATGATAGTTATACATAACCAACAATCATTTAAAATGACTGTCGGTGGTTTATTCAACTGATGACTATTACTATGTAAACCTATGACAAATAAAACCAACAAAACAAAGTTATAAAATCAAATTGTAAAAGTCCTAATGATCAAAATGAAGATTTGAAAGTTGTATAATGATCATATTATTGTGTGGGATGTGTTTGGTCCCATTAGGTGTGCCCTTGTGTGAACTATGAATTTGACTAAGAAGAGGATATTAATATTGTGTTAGTGATAAAATGAACAAAGCAAATTGACAAATAACACAATAAACTAACACGTTCATGCCTAATTACCAGGGTGAACTTAATAACAAAAATAAATGACAAATACAACTAAAAAGTAATAAAAAATAAGAATCCTTCACCTTCCTTGCATACTCAAAATGATTTTTTAGTAGTGGATTGCTCAGCTTGTGCTCATGAAGTCTTCATCAAAGGAGGCTTGGCTATCTCCTATTTTCCTTGGCACCTTTGCCTTTGGCTTAGCTTGGAATTAATTTGGCATGTCAACACTAATTGCAATAAATTCTCAATCATTTGTGCATTATAAATTTCCATTATCAAGACTTTTTGAAGATATTTGATAATAATAACATTTCACCAAAATAGCTTAGAAATGATGTTCATGGACTCTCTATTTATAGATTTTTTAAAATGCCTAGAATCAACCTAAACCATCTATCTCGGGATTGAGATGTGTGGCTAAGGATTAATCCAATTATGCAATTAAAATTTATAAATATGTTCATAAATATTTGGGATAGAGGATAAATTAAGAGGCATGGAGGGCATTGATGAGACATGGGAAGCATGGATCCTTATATTTGTGGTATTTATGCCCTAGGGATGTCTTCACAAAAATTGAGGTCACTTGATGATGTAGATATTAAATATTAATTTATAAAAAGAATTTTTCAATAAGTTTCGATGGAATTATTAACTAGGATCTAACTTGGTTCAATTGATCTTAATAATGATAAAGCACTTTATGCACAAACTACTCAAATTGATCATAATTCCTTGTTATTGGCTTGAAATTTGACTAGATTGGAATTAGAAGTCAATGGTATATATATTGGATCCGTTATCCCATTTAGGATGTTACCAACACTAAATAACAAAGGCAGGTGTCTCATGTAAGAGATTTGATAGGAAAGAGAAATCCATAGCACTCATGTGAAAAATTGGCATTTTGACTTGAAATGATGTGATCAAATTTTGTTGGCCCATAAATTGAATTACCTAATTTAGTGATACCTTGGCCAAAATTGGCACTTAAATATGTTAGATTCAAAGCTTTTAATGTGTTTTAGTGTTTTTAGGCCAAATTGTTCATTTTGCTAGAAACTAGTCAAAACCCTGATTGGAGGTCATTGGTGGCCAGATTTATGTGTCTATAATGGTTGGGGTGGTGAGGGTCACCGATGGTTCACCTTATAGGACTAGTTAGGTGGGATCATTCTGACCAGCTTGTCCATGTTTGATTCCATGTTTTGATGACATATAACTCATATATGGAGGATGGTAATAAATTTTAATTGTTGATTTGATAATTTATTAATATGTATAGATACTCTTGATTATAGTTGTTAACTTTGGCATTAGTTTATATATATATATATATATATATATATATATATATATATATATATATATATATATATATATCTTGATGGCTGATAATTGATGTTATCAATGTAGTGGTAATGAAAATGGAATATTGAATAAGTTTAATTGATTGATGATTAAGGATACAACATTTTCATTGTATAAATCATTTGATCTTATATTAATCTAATATTCCCTATGATCATAACAAGTTGGAATCGATTAGGCATTCCACTAGTTTATATATGTCATACTAATCCTACATTTATTTAATAATCCTTAAGTTGGATTTAACTGGGTAATATATATATATATATATATATATATATATATATATATATATATATAACAGTAGATCCTTAAATGAACTACTCATTGAAGGATCTACTGTTATATATATATATATATATATATATATATATATATATATATATATATATGTATATATATGTATATATATATATGTATATATATGTATATATATATATATATATGTATATATATATACATATATATAGGTTTAGTAACATATTAATCCTTCAATGATCTACCGTTATATATATATATATATATATATATATATATATATATATATATATATATATATATATATATAGGTTTAGTAACATATTAACCCTTCAATGATCTACTGTTCTTTTATGAGATTGATTATATCCTAGTTTGATTAGTTAGATAGATATGTACATATTTAAGAATGTTCATTGCCTTTTTAATTCTTGATATCAATTGAATTAATCCATGAATATTCACTGGGTATTTACTTAGACATTTTCACATTAGATCTAAATTTTAGAAATCTTTTATAATAAAATAAATAAATTAAATATGAGTTAGGTTATCAAAGAAGCTAATATTTATTTTAGGTTTCCACTTTATGGAAACATATACATATGGATGCTTTACATTAGATCATTAATTCTATAAATTGTTTAATTCAAAACAAATAGTTTATATGAGACTTAAGTTATACGCTCCTTATTTCATTCCTTATCTAGTTGTATGCATTTCCATTCTTCACGATAGCTAAACTCTCTTATTGTTCTTCCTTGGCTTCCCAACAGAGAACTTTGTAAGAGCTCCTTAAGTGGAACCTTTTATTTGAGTTCCACTCATCATGAAACTTGGATGAACTTTGCTACTTAATGATGTTGATTTCCATACTTGAATATTTAAATTTGAATTCTTATTGTTTTCTTTTTGGATAGTTGGATTAAAAATAAATTCTTAACACAATGATATCCTTAATAATTTATTTACTGAATGTTGTATGAAATGAAGACAATTCTTTCTTAAGTAGATACTTTATTGAACTTCACTATTAATGGTTGCATAAGTTATTTCTTTTAAATAGATAGTTCAGTTTTATTTGCTTAAATTCCTTAAACTCTTTTATTATCACATTTTCTATGCTAATTTAAATAGTTGTATAAACTATAGAATTATAGTGTTGAGTTATAAATACATCATAAACTATTATGAACTTCAATGTTTTTTATAAATGGTGTAGGAATAGTGCGATGACCATCAAGCTTGCAGGTTGTTATAAACTAAATGCTAGCACTAAATAATCTTGTACTTAATATGTTTTCTCTTAAGCTTTAATATAATTGTTATATGAATGAATCAAAATCTGCAAGTATTGAATTGATTTGTTTGTTGATTGGGTTGCTTGTATATTATATATAGCATGTGTTTTGATATAAGATTATGATTAACCTAAATGATAACTTAGAGAAACAAATTTATCATTATCATTTAAATCAATACTTTAACTTAACCATATTTGAACAAGACTGAAACCCATTGAGGAGAGTGAGATATTTACCTAGGTTTAAGGACCTAGAAATGGTCTTATGTGAAAGTATGAGTGCCACTTATGGTACTTGGGACTTATCAATGTATGCATACATTGATACACCCCAAATCCATTAATCTTTATAATCTAAAAACAAGATTACCAATATCACATTTTGTATGTGTTTACCTTATCTAATCATCTCAGTTACCCTCTGTCGATTCCTATTACATAGGCCTAAAGTGAGATAAATGTTTTTATTACATTAGTAAGACTATTACAGGGGCCTAACATGTGTCCAAAATGTAATATGATATATAATTCCATTTTCTTTGATTTGTAACATGTAGTATCAGAGCTAGGTTTTCTATTATAGGGAACTCTGTGAATGAATATTTTCTTTTAAATAATTAAAATATTCTAAGTTATCACTTGTGATTTTTCAATATGGTTACAATTTGATCAAGTGGATGTAACATACATGAAAACCATTTTAATCTCAACCCAACCAAGGGTAGAGGTTAATGATGTGGAAGGGGTCCTCAAAGCAATATTCCCATTCAAAACATAGAAGAACTACCTGTGAATAGTCATGATAACAATACTAAGGTACCTCATGTTGAATCAATTGGTGGGATTCCAACTGTTAATCATGAGGAAAGATTCAGTGGAATCTGGACATCCATTAACACCTTGTAAGGGAATATTGATAACTAGGAACAATTATTAAACAATCTTGAGGGGGTATCCTAAGAAGAAGTACCTAGGTTGGAAATGGGACAAGTGGAAGGAGTTATAATTCAATAAATACCTTTGGCAACTATTGACCCAATCATTAAAGATCTAAAGATGTTTTCACTACCTACCTTTTTGGGTGAAGAATTAGGTGATGTAGCCAATGCTTGGTTGGTACACTTGCAAAATTCTTCAATTTGCATAATATGTCTTCCAATATGAAAGCCAGAGTATCAACCTAATAATTAGTAGGACTTACAACATTATGGTGGAACAACCTTTGTGTCATTGAAGGGTATTAGCCTTTGAACCTGTCTTGTTCCATTTTTGAGGATCAATTTTATAAGAGGTACCTAAACTCAAATTACGAGTAGAAAATCACTAATTTTAAGATTTTAAATCAAGAGAACATATCTATTACTGAATATAATAACAAGTTTCTAAACTTTCTACATCATATGAACTATATGCATGATGAAGAAACTAAGATTATTAAGTTCAATATTGATCTTAAAGATATTATGATGCATGATGTTAGCATGACAAAACCAAAAACTTTGGTTGTAGACATAGAATAAACCTACAAGGTTGAGAAGAAAGAAAAGTCTCACCAAAATGCAAGATAAAACTTCAAATAAAATAGGAAACAATATAAAGAAAAGAACCTTTCTCCTGTGAATAAGAAATTCAAAAATCTAATCCTAACCATAGATTTTTAGGACGTAATAAAATTTTCAGCAAGTTTTCCCATCAAAATAGGAATTTTAAGTCCCCTAAATCTTCCAAATTTAGTTCTTAAAATATGGAACAACTTCAAAATAACCCATGTGGACCTACCATAGGTGCTAACATTATTCTAGTAGCATCTTTAAGACTAATTATGTGCTAGGAATGTAGTGATAACCACTATAAAGAGGACTGTCCTAAACTAAAATCAGGAAAAATATTGAACCATAGAGTATATGCTACTATCGATAATCACAATGCTAACTTGTAGTCTACTCTAATTAATACTTGAGGTAAAATTAATGGTTTTCATTTGACTATATTGTTTTATTTTGGTGCATCAGATTATTTTATTTCTCCTTTTGTTGCTAAAAAATGTAATAGTAAACCCCTCTTGATAAAATAAGGTTGTAAAGTTGAATTCAAAAATGAGGAGAAAGTGCCTATTAATGAGTGCTTAGAATAGGTGGAATTAGATCTTGATGTTTTTAAGACCAAGGTGAATCTTTTTATCATGCCTTAAGGGTCTTATTATCTCATTCTTGGGATGCATTAGTTGCATGAACATCATGCCACAATTGATTGTGAGAATTAAGGAGTGCAATGCACCAATGACTTTGACCAAATTGTAGAATTACAAGGCATACAAGGGTCCACAAGATGAAAAACACTTTCAACCTTACAGCCAAAAAGAGAAGTTAAGAAGGGTTTCAAGCTCAATGCTATCTAACTACAAGAAATATCTAATGCAAAAGAGCTAGAATATGTATATTTTCTTATTCTAATAGAGTCTATGTATTTTTTTCCTAAAAGGTTGTTTGATTTACAATCCAAATGAGAATTTGACTTCTCTATTGGCATCAAACCTATATCTGCCCCTACATCTAATGCACCTTACTACATGAATGTGGATGATATATAAGAGTTGAAAGTTTATCTACTAAAACTTTTAGACAATAGAAGCATATGCCCATGTGTGTCTCCTTATGGTGATTTGATAGTATTTGTGAAGAAGAAGGATGGTACACTAAGGATTTACATTGATTATCACAAGTTAAATAAGGTAACAATAAAAAACCACTATCCTTTTCCTAGAATTGATGACTTATTTGACCAAATAAAGGGTTATGTAATCTTTTCTAAGATTGAATTAAGGTCTAGTTTTTTATCAGCTAGGCATCAAGAAAGAGGACATATATAAAACTACATTTAGAACTCATTATAGACATTATGAGTTCATAATTCTAAATTTAAGCTTGACTAATGCACATGCATCTTTCATGAATATTATGAACAACATATTTAGGGACATTTTGAATAAGTTTGTGATATTTTTTCTTCACAATATTTTGATTTATTCTGAAGATGAGGCTGAAAATGATTAGTATCTCCATTTACTCTTGCAAAGACTAAGACAACAAGATCTTTATGGGATATTATTTAATGTGCACTATATGAATCTTAATGTCATTACTTAGGACACATTATTTATATGTAAGGCATTACTTTTAACCTTGATAAGATCAAATTTATCCAAGATTGGTCTACACTTTTCAATGTTCATGTAGTGTGAAGCTTCATGGGTTTGGCTAGTAATTACCAAGGCTTTGTTGAAAAAATTTCTAGTGTGTCCTATCCTATCACTTCTTTAAATAATATAGGAAATAAGTTTGGACTCCTCAGCATGAGGAAACATTTATTAAGTTGAAAAGGTTGTTTAAAATAGCTCTTATTCTAATTATACTAGACCCAAATGGTAACTTTGAAGTTTGGGTTGATGCTTGCAAAGATGGATATGGAGGCATCTTGACTCAATATGGCAATGTTGTGGCTTATGAGTCATGAAATTTTAAAGAACATGAAAAGAACTATTCTAAATATGATATGGATTTTGTTGCCATTATTCATGAACTTAAACAATGGAAACATTTATTGTTGGGAAAACATTTCCAAGTGAAATCTAATCATCAAAGTCTTAATTATGTGTTCTCTCTAGAAGAACTAAATACACGCCAACATAGGTAGCTAAAATTTTTGAGAAATTTTGACATGAATATATCATATGTCAAATGAAAGGAGAATCATGTTGATGATGCATTAAATAGATGCACATACCTTATTGCTTTGTCAGTGTTATAGGAAAATATTAGGAGTGTTATTTTGGAACATCTTGTTCATGTATTCTACCATGATGTAAGAACAAGTTTGGCTCATGATCCTATAGCAAAATGATTTGCTAATTTTTTTGTTATAATAGATTGCCTAATAAGGCATAAAGGTAGAATTTATGTCCTTGAGATGGGTGACTTAAGAAACTATATAATTAATTAAGTCCATAATTCACCTTATTATTCTCATCTAGGGGTTAAAAAAATAATGCATAAGTTGAAAAATATATATTTTTGTCCTAGAATAAAGCATGATGTCACTAAATTTGTAGAAAAATGCTTGGAATGCCAGTGAATCAAAGTTGAACATTGCCATCTAAGAGGGATACTATACCCTTATGATATATCAAGAGATAAGTGGGCTCTAGTCTCACTTGATTTTATTGTAGGGATGACAAAATCATGCAGTAAACATGATACAATCCTTGTGGTGATTGATGAAATAACTAAAGTCGGGCACTTTATTGCTATAAATTTAACATATGATGCATCCATATTTTCAAAACACTTTGTCAAGGAGGTGGTAAGACATCATCATATACTTGAATAGATCATATCAGATTGGGAAAAATTATTTACATCAAGGTTTTGGTGTACTTTAACTATAGCCTTTGGAACAAAGCTGAATTTTAGCTCTTCTTATCATCCAAAAGTAGATAGGAAAATAGAATAGCTCAACTAAGTGGTTAAAGATATGATATTTATGTATGTAATGGATCAACAAAAAAAATGGGAGTATTATCTTCATCTTTTTGAATTCGCATATAATAGTTCCTATCATTAAACTATTAAGATGGATCCATTTGAAGCTTTCTATTGATGTAAGTGTAGACCACCTATTGGTTGGGATAACTTAGAAAATAAATTTTTTAATGGACCTAATTTTCTATTGGAATAGGCTAGGTAAATATAAATAATAAGGAATAATTTAAAAATAGATTTTGAAAGGCAAAAGAGCTATGTAAATCTTAAGAGAACTCCACGTGCATTGAACATTGAGGACAATGTTTTTCTACATGTGAGACCGCAGAAAAATTCTATTAAATTTGGGAAGGATTCCATGTTAGCACCATGTTTTTCTAGGACTTTTGACATAGTGGAAAATTTTATCCATGTTTCTTACCAGATGACACTTCTTCCTTCTCTTTCAAGTATTCACGATATTTTTCATGTTGCATTATTGAGAAAATATATACCTGATTCATCTCATGTTTTGGATTAGAATCATTTATAGGTCACAAAAGAGGAAAAGATTTAGTTAGAACCAGTGAGAATGATGGACCATCATATCATTAAGCTACATAATAGGTATATATAATTGGTTTTGGTGCAATGGGACCCTATCATTAAAAAGAATGCTATTTGGAAAGACGTTTATATTTTTAGACAACATTATGCATGGCTTTTTTATTAAGTAATCAGGATGGCTTCCTTCTAAGAGGGGGAGGATGTTACAATCCCATAATTTCATTATGAATTATGTTGTTATGATAATAACATTATGATTATTAGATTTATTATTATCTATTATTTAGTTGGATTATCTATGGTACTGGTTGTAGTAGTGTTTGTTGCATACTTAATTTTGTGATTAATTATTTTATGGACTTATTATTGCTGATGATGATTTTATAAATCTATATTGATTAATGATTAATGACATAGTGTGATTAATGCCATTTTAGGTAATTTCAAGTTTTATCTATGAGCTAAGTAGATGATGGAGGTTGTTCTCCTAGAACTAAGTGAATTTAGAGCATGTCAACATGTCTGATAGGTATACGTGATATTTTGGTCCTTTAGACACTTTGATTTAGTTTTTATATTTATAATATATGGTCCTTGTGCTTGTGGTTTTTTTTCACTTGTCTATGTCATTATAAGTCATTATTTATTGTTATTGTTCATTATATTTTATTATATGTCTTGAAGGTACAACCTTCATTCTCATATTCACATCTTCATTAATTTCCTCTATCATGTAGTCTTCAAATCTTTATTTATTTTTCCATAGATCCTTGTTACCTATTTATTTCTTTTTTTATACCTTCTTGGATCTAACACATGCCCCCATTGGGAAGCCTTGTCACCCTTTGTTCTTATCCTAACCCATTTGACTTAACACTATTTACTAAGTTAGTGGCATATTATTTCAATCACTAAATAGTCATGGCATTACTTTGGCATAGACTTGGTTTAATTATTTGTTATTATTTTTAAAAAAATTATCGACATAGGTTGATAACTCATCAGGGAATCAATCAACCCCATTTAATGATGTAGGTGATGTTTTGGCAAATGTTAAATGATAATTATTTGGTTTATGTTTAATCCTTTTTATTTAGAATTAATCTCTTTTTTCCATTTTTTATGGGTTGCATAATCATCGAACCTTATAGACATTAAATTAATGGCAAGGTTAGTGAGGATTGCCTTGGGCTCTAGAGGTGTTTGTCTCTCCTTCCAAAATTTAAATAAAAATGTTTGGGGTATGGGGCAATGTGGATGATGGGCATAAGTGTTAGGAAGATATAAATTTTGGGGAGAAAATAGTAAAAAGCTCAACCAATATTTAATGTTGAGCTTGATAGTTTAGAAATTACACCATGGTGTTTGATGATTTTCAGATTTTCTCATCCTTTTGAACTTTTAGAGTCTTCTACATTTTTTCATGCAACTCATTTCATTTTTCTAGGTTGTTTTTGTTAACTATGTTGGATTGATAATAAACATTTAGAGGTTGCGCATGCATCCATAAGTATTTAGACTTCTAGGTGCATATGTAGACCCCTTATCATGATATGTTAATACATTTTATTTCATATAAACTTTAAATAAATGAATATATATATATATATATATATATATATATATATATATATATATATATATAATCTTTGTCAAATCTTTATCTATATACAGTCATTATGTTGTTTCCAAAATTGGTCTTGGACTATGTTTTCATGCATATGAGTTTGAATTTTTTTTTTGTGTGTTGATTATGTTTTATAAAATTCAATTGTGTGTTTTTATTTATAAATGTATGTGTTTGTGTTATTGAGGAATAATGGTGTCTTCATACTTATGAGTTGGAACAAGGTTTTGATAATGACTACATTTTATAAAATATGGGTGATGTGGCTTATATGTACATTTTGACTATGCTATTTTTAAATAGCTATATTTTTAAAATAAGTTTTTGGTTATTGATTTTGGTACCATGGTTATAGATTGTGTTCATTTTAGAAGAAGACATTGGTTGTGTTATTTCACTGAGTGCGTTATGGTTGATATTTCAGTCTGAGTAATTACATTTTGTGACTTAAAGGTTAAAAAAGTTTTAATTGAATTGTGTTAATGGTTTTCCTTATGGTCTTACATTCTTATAACCTTGTTATTTTGTTAGAGTGGAAACTTATAGACATATATGGTTTCAGCATTAAAATCTTGGGTTTTAATTATATTTTTACTTGGTTTTATTAAGATGTGTTTATACCAAACTCATGTTGTGTTTACACATGTGCATTGGAACATTGGTCATTATGGTTATATTTTGTGTTATATCAACCTGATAATCTCAACATTTGAACTCGATGCATCATTTGATTAAAACTTGATCACTAGCCTTTTATAAATTTTTTTATTGGAAATAGGTTTTGGTATTCTCATTCAACTATGTGGGTAAGATATGACTTTTATTTTGGATTATGGGTTATATAGTTAAAAAAAGTTGTAATGTTGGTGTTTTGTTTGAATCCATTCAAGCCTTGTCTCTTTCATATAGTTGTAGAGCATTCATAATCAATTATGGTATTTTATTTACTAAGTGGTTATATTGTGATCAATTGTGTTATGGTTTTATTTATAAAACTATATAGATATTTAATAATATTTATTTAGATATATATGTATATGTGTGTGTGTGTGTGTGTGTGTGTGTGTGTGTGTGTGTGTGTGTGTGTGTGTGTGTGTGTGTGTGTGTGTGTGTGTGTGTGTGTGTGTGTGTGTGTGTGTGTGTGTGTGTGTCTGTGTCTGTTTACTTCAAGTTTTATGTGACTATGTTTCCTTGTTGTGATTGGGATGTTCACTTGGACTTTATTTGTTTAGCCATAATATTAAATCTCAACCTTGTATTTTTTTATCAAGTCTTGACATTTATTGGGTTTTGATTGTTTCAGTTATGTTTATTATTGGCTCAATTAAAAGGTGTTCATTTTATAATCATGTTTATCTCATTCCATTGACTTTGTTGAGCTTGTCTTAAGCTTCAAGAGTTCACTGTGTGGTATGATTACATAATGATACCTATGAGTTACAATAATACTATGATTATATTATTAGTGTATTTTGATTAATACTTTGACTAGTCATTTTATGTTGTCTCGGTTGTATTTAGACTTGTGACATATAGAGGCATGATTATTTTATTTCTTCTATGTTAGGTTAATAATTATAATTGAACTATATTTTTTCATGTCATTAACTAATTAGATTTTATTTTCTTAATTTTTGGATTCGTATGGGATGTGTGGATGTCATTCTTAGACTAGCCCCAAATATTTAAAAGTATATATTATGGGTCTGGATGGTCAAGGTTGGTTGGGATATTAGACAGGGTTCCAAGAAGGATGATTTCAAAGGATATATAATGGATTAGAGTTAATCCATTCTATATCATTCAGTATCTTAAGTTAACCATCCCCACTCTTGATCTATACTTAGATTAACTATTCCCATCTCACCTTGAAATGATACGATTATATCTTTTATTTTATATCTTTGTTTAAAGATCAATTTGGTTAAAATTCATTTCATGTTCCTACTTACCACAATCACCATTCTACAGATGGTTGGGGTGGTGAGGGCCATCAATGGTTGGGCTCATAGGGCTGGTTGGGTGGGTTCATCCTGATCAGCTTATCCATATTTGAGTCCATACTTTGATGACTTCATACTCACATATGGAAGATGTAACAAATTTAGTTGTTGATTTGATTAATTATTAATATGTATAGATATTATTGATTATAGTTGTTAAATTTGGCATTAATTGATAAATATTGATCTTGATGGCTGTTAACTGATCTTATGAATTGATTGGTAATGAAGATATAATATTGGATAAGGTTAATTTATTGATGGATGAAGATACTACAGGTACATTGTATTATTTAGTTGATCCCATATTAATTCAATATTCCTTATGATCATAATAAGATAGAATTTATTGGGTATACAAGTAGTTTATACATGTCATACTAATCCTACATTGATTTAGTAATCCTTAAGTTGGATTTAGTTGGGTATGCAGTTTATTATTAACAACATGTTCATTTCCATATTAATCTTTCAATGATCTAACATTCTTTTATGAGATTGATTACATCTTAGTTTGATTAGTTTGATAGATATATACTTCATTAATAATATTCATTATCTTATTAATTCTTGATATCAATTAAATTAATCCATGAATGGTCATGTGGGATTTACATAGACATTTTCACATTAGATCTAAATTATTAAAATTTATTCTAATAGAAGAAATAAATCAGATATGAGTTGTGTTATCAAAGAAGTTAATATTTGTTTTAGCTTGCCACTTTATGGAAACATATACATATAGATTCTTTACATTCATTCATTAAATCTAAAATTTATTTAATTTAGAATGAATAGTTTATATGAGACTTAAGTTGTACACTCATTGTTTCTTTCCTTATCTAGTAGTATGTATTTCCATCCTTCATGATAGCTAAACTTGCTTATGTTGTTGCCTCAACTTCCCAACAAATAACTTTGTAAGAGTTCCTTAAGTGGAACCTTTTATTTTGGTTCCACTTATCTTGAACCTTCAATGAACTTCACAACTTAATGATGTTTAGTTTCATGATTGAATATTTCTATTTCAATGCTTGCTAATTTTTTATTGTCTAGTTGGGTTACAAATGAATTATTAACACAATGATATCCTTAAGCAGTCATTTATGGAATATTGCATGAGATGAAGAGATTTTTTTCCTAAGTGGATAGCTCATTTAACTTCACTACTAATAGTTGCATAATTTATTTCTTATAAATATATAGTTTAATATTTTTTTACTTAAATTCCTTCAAATTTTTTAATATTGCATTGGTTATGCCAATCTAAATAGTTGTAGACTATACAATTTCAATGTTGAGTTGTAACTACATCATAAAATATTATTAACATCCATGTTTGGTATAAATGGTGTAGGAATAGTGCAATGACCTTAAAGGTTGTAAGGTGTTATAACCTGACTGGTAGCACTAAAAAGTCTTTGAGTTAATATCTTGTCTCTTATGCTTTAATATAAATGTTGTAAGAATGAATTAAAATCTTCAAGTATTGAATTAATCTATTTACTAATTGTATTGACTTTTTATTTTATATAGCATGTATTTGTATATAAGCCTATGATTGACCTGAATGATGACTTAGGGAAATAAAGTTCTCCTTCCCAGTTAAGCTAATGATTTAACTTAAGCATCCTCTATCAATACTAAAACCCACTAAGGAAAGTGAGGTCTTTACCTAGGGTTAAGGACCTCAAAATGGTCCTATGTGGAAGTATGAGTGTCACTTAGGGTGCTCAAGACTTATCAGTTTATGCATACATTGATATGCCCTAAATCCAATAATCCTTATAATATAAAAACAAGATTCCACATAACACCTTTTATATGTATTTATCTATAAATAATTGCCTCAGTTCACCTCTTTCTATTCTAGTTTTGTAGGCAAGAAGTGAGATAAATATTTTCATTACATTAGCAGGACTTGTGAGAGGGCCTAACATTTTTCGAAAACATACTCTAATATATAATTCCAATTTTTTTGGGAGGTTGTAACACATCTTTGATTTTCCTTTTATGGGTCATCTTAAGAGGTTAATGGTGCATTTTAGAAGGAGGTTGTAGAATTTTTATAGGGAAAAATTATTTAATTATTCAAGTCTTAATAGTTGGAGGAATTAAAAACAAGTGGCAATGAGATGACACTTGTGAACTAGTTGATTCTAGTTGTCTTGCATAGGAACTCCCTAAATTGACCTATCTTAAGAGTAAATATTATATATTAGAGGAGGTTTCTACAGAGGAGTTGTATGAAACTTGTTGTCTAATAAATAAATATTAAGAATACATAATATATTTTGATATATATATAATATGTTTTTTTACCACAAATATGTTTAAATTGTTATGAGTATTATTTAAATGTTGTTATAATATCATGGAAGGATTATTAACCTACTCAAAATGAGGCATAATATGTTTTATCCAAAAATACCATAATTATATGATCCTTTATTATTTATTAGAAAACAATTTAGTAAGTTTTCTTATGTATACCCATTATTACAGATCATAGACTACCTTTTCCTCATTAGTTGGTGTAAGTATGATAGTATTTTCCTTCATCTAAATTATGTGGGATGATCATGATACCAAGTTTAAAGTTCCTTTTAAAAGTTTCTTGTGAATATTGTGATATAATTAGAAGTTCTAAATTTTACATGATTTCTCCTTAATCATCATTTTATTTGACTCTAAAATATCTCATCAATATTGTATCTCAAAAAGGCTAAAGGCTCAAGATTAGTACTAGGTTTTAATGTCCAATGATACAAATTAAATGGTTTAAATTAAATACCTATATTTGAGCACTAATTTATTTGTGATAGTAGTCCACATATTATGGATGGAATTAATCTATGTTGCAATGTTTTTTGTATATGAAAAATACATTGACATACTAAACTCTATATTGTAACTTATGTGTGTGTACAACAAACATGTATTCAAGTTAGTGGTTATATTTAATTGACCTACATCACTCATTTCAAAGGTTTCCATTGTTTAAGTTGGATGAGGATTTCAAGACCATTTATTTTATTACAACAAAACTCCAAGTCTGATGTGCAACTTGAATCAACAATACAATGTCACTAATATTGAGATAAGACATTGAGGTCATAGATTCTATCTTATTTCCTCCATTCATTGATATTAATAATATAATGACATCTAAAAATAAAATATTACATCCTTTCGATGTTCCTTGTACCATCAGAGCAACTTCCAATATATAAATTGACATGTAGACACTGACACTGCTTGTGAGCATAATTATTTATATAATGTCTTTACTGTGATTATATTTTAAAGGTATAGATAAAATTGAGCAAAGTCTTTTTTAAATTTGTTTCATATTTAATAAAAAAATCCAACAATGACCAACTAGTATAACTTAAATTAAATGGTAAAATTACTACATGAAGTGAAAAAAAGGCTAGGTTACTCAAATATCTACATAGGTGTCATCGATGAAATATTATACATAAAGATATGTTGTATCTAAAATATCATATATGTAAGTATAACGTGGCTCTTGATTCAGATCTGAATCCTAATATATATGTAATTAACTTGTCTTCTTATCTCACCCATGGTATCTTGTGAATATGTTTACGGACAATCAATAAGAAATTATGGTGAGCTATAGTAGTGATTATAGTGTAAATTATTTTTAAAATATCTTATACGATTATAAATATCTATAGTCTTTGTGGGATTTTATTTTAGGAACTCAGAAAATACCTTTTAATGGTCAAGTTATACCTTTTTTTCAAATTTATTGTTTTTGAAATTAAGTTTGTCATTAGTTTAATTAAGTACTTTAAAAATAATTTTTTCAAAAAATATCATTGATTTTAATTATCTAAACAAAATCATTTTATTTATTATTATTAAATTATTTTTCTTGTAAATTACAACATTATGACCCTCAATATTGATCACTTTTTAAAATGACAATAAAAGGCAATGTATTTTTTAATTATTTTATCTCTAAGTAATTATTTGTAATCTTAGTCATGGACATTGATATTTACAGAGGCATTAATTTGACTACAAATTGGTTTATATTTTCTAGTTTGTTAAAAATGTGTGGATGCGAATGGATATTAAAAGTCATCAATGTAACATTAAACACGTTTAACATTTCCCATGAGTTTATTTTATGGAATAAAGGAGTCAAGGTGACTGTGACTCAATTATACTACTTGTTTATAAGTTGTTTGATCATGTATATCATGAAATTGTGGACACAATGTGAAGATGTTAAAGGGAAAGCTATAATGCTTGCATTGGTATTTCATGATAATTTTTGGAATTTAGATTATTTAGTGTAATGATCATAGTGAATATGGTTGTAAAGTGATTGTATTTTTTGAGTTTTTGGTTTATTCCCAAACCATCTTGTACAAAATTTACAAAGTCCAAGAAAGGTTTTTAATATTTAAAACTAGAAAAACCTTGAGGTAATCTCAAGTATATATTATATGCATGTAATTGGATGCTTTTGGGCATCAAATCCATATATTTTATTAAGAATTCATGATCAAATAATTATATATTATGCATCAAACTTTGGTTGTTTGACCAATGAAGGTGAAATTATCTTAGTCAATTTAAGTCTACAAATGTTCTCAAAACAATTTGAAAAATCACCTTGTGTCAAAAATGTAATACACCTATTATTGAAGGTATCAGATGCCCTGAATTTTAAAAAATCTAAGGGTCACCAAATATATCCACAATTATTGATGAACATAGAAAATTAAAAAAAAAATTAGACCAAGCCCCTAAGTATGGAGGTGATGCATCCAATGGGAAAATATTAGCATAATATGTGATGATTTTAAGAATTGGAGATAGTGAAATGAATGGGTAATGAATACAAATACTCCAATCTAGTAATGATAAAACCAAAAACAACAACATTATTTACCAAAAAAAAATTCCATGAACAAAAAACTTGAGAAAAAAATCATAATTGAAGTTCAAATAGCAATATAGATTTTCAAGAGCTTGTTAGACATGGGAACCACAAAATAATTCCATGAAAGAAAATGTTTATGGAAAAATAATGTGGGAACCTAAATGATTGTTTTTACATTGAATAAAATTAGATAACATAATGACAATAGATGAACACTTTTGTTTCTCATTGAAACTTTTCACAAAAAAATAGTTTTTTAATTTGTAGTGCAAAAGTTTCAAGAATAAAATGAGGTAGAGAAATTACTAAAATATATGTATGACCATAAACTATTTTGAACATATAAATACCATAATTTGTGTTGTACTTATTCAAATTATCATGCATTTAGAACATTTTTAGGGTTTTTTTATTATCAACTAAGATTTATTTATTTGGTTGGATGTTTCAGGTCTCTTTACGTGACCTATCATTATGAAAAGAGATTTAATATGATAATAGGTTATAGTTGACATGTTAGCTTATTTACACTTTACACAACTACTTGTTTTTTATAAGAGCCAAGAATACACACAAATTCCTTGTTGCACTCATATATAGGTAGTTTATAAAGATCGAAATGCAAGAAAATAATAGTTGCACATTTAAATTTTTGCATGGTACTAATATTGTATGATATTCATATTAAAATTTAAATAAGAACTAAACATAATTAGAGATATAACATAGTTGAAGTTATAAAATCATTATAGTAAAGTTTCCTACTATGTTAAGGGTATTATAATGGAACCAAATGATCATCTAGTGAGATATGAAACTTAGTTTCTAAATATAAAATTTCATAACTAGGGAATTCTAAGACATATTTTATATATTAGGATTTAAATTAGTGATGTTGTGGAGAGATGAGAGGTGGAATAAATGGTAAAGAGACTAATGATAGGAAATTAAGGGGAATAGATGAAGAGGAAAATCTATGAAATGAGAGATTTCCATCAGAGAAGTCAACAAAGGAGGCTCTTCTTAAAAAAATTGGAGAAAATAATATCTTATTCTTTTACCTTCCTATTTTTTCCATTCATACTATAAGCAGTTGTGATGAATCTATAATTATTCTTTTGATTTTATCCAACTATATGAATTAAAATTTAATATTGATGAGAAGTTTTTGTCCAATATTTTTCCACAAACATTAGACTTAATTTGTATAACATCAATATTTATAGTTTACTAAAAATCCCACTATTATATAATCAACACAAAGTTGAGAAATAACTCATTCATAAAGGGGAATCGAGGATGAGGGAGTGCATGTTCTAAGTTTCTTAGATGCATTTCAATATGACCCAGGATTGAGCTATGGGCCTTCCCTTTGGGATAAAAATTAATACATACTTATAGACTAGGTTTGATTAGATAATAAGTTTATTTTTATTACATTATACTTTCATAGCTATTAAAAGTGATTTGTTTTTAGTATGTTTGTCACTAAATTTTAATGATAATTGAAAGTTATTTTCTAAATGTTAGCCATTAAAAGTGACACTTGTTGTGTTATTCTTTATTTATGTGGCATAAAATAAGTACAATAACTATGGTCTATTGGTGGGTACTTTCAATGGTCAATCACTCGATCATGTCGATTAACCTTGAGATCTAAGGAACAAATTCATTGTGGGCCCCACTCTTTAGTCCATGTGAATTAAATTAAATTGAATTAATTTTATCTTACATATAAGTCAATCATGTTATCTAAAAAATTATAATGAAGGAGCCATGGTAAAACCCTTCATGGTGAAAAATATGTTAATTCACATTTAATGTAATCATGTTGTGAATTTTTAAAAGCTGAAAAGATATTTCATACCATTTCATAAATGCTGTTAACAAATGCATGTATATATCATTTTTGAAATTTTTATAAAAAAATGCTCTATAAGACCCTTGATAAATTTCCATGTCAATTCTATCCAATGAATAGGATGGTAAATAAATCATTTTAAGAAAAAAATTGTCTTAAAATTATGTAAATTTAATAAAAAAATTATAAAAAATTTAACATTAAATTAAAATTCTTATATTTCATTTCTTTTTTGACTATGATTTACTATTTCATGTAATTCGTATAGTTCTCTCCCATGGGAAAAACTAATAACATGTTGAAAATAAAATTATTATATAATAATAAATTTAATATATTTTAAGAAACATGCTAAAGAAAATTATTATATAATAATTAAGCTATAATAGTTTAAAAAACATGTTAATGATGAAAGTATTAAACTAGCTCTTATGGCTAAATTCACAACTAAATTTAATGCAAATAATTTTTAAGATAAATGTAATAGTTGAAAGTAATAGTGCTTCCACAATCCATGTTAAATGTATTGAGAATGATTTTGGATATAATTGTGTGAATTCTTTTGGGTCAACATTTCAGGTCACACTCATTGAACCATCATCAGGTCATGAATATAATGATTTGTAATTGTTAACTTAGATCTATTTAAAAGATGTCACGATGAAAATATAAAATAATAGAATATAATATTTATATATGATTAAATATAATTACATAAAATTAAATTAAAAAAATAATTAGGAACTTGTTATTGACACATTGAAGGGAAGTTAAGAAGACAAGAATAAAGGTGGTCAACTTGCATTAGTAAATCATGAACATAAAAAAAAATATGGACAGTGGCCATTCATATTTTTAACATTGCATTTGTAATATTCTTATAATTATATATTGTAAATCATAGAAGTAATTGTAAAAGATCTTTTGTCTCATAGTAGGAATCTAGAGAGCCTTTGCACTTAGATGAAAAATCATATTGGAATATGAAATGATTATTCATCATTAACTATTTAATAATGCAATATTTCATTATTCATTAATGTAATTTATAATATTTTAGTTTGCCCCAATCTCGTCATCCATCCTAGACTAACATTGGTATCATAGCACATATTATTATTAATTATTCTTGATTTTTCCTCTTTGCTTTGTCTTTTTAAGTCAATCATATTATTTCAAAATTCATTCTTTCCATTCTTACAACCGAATTGGAGCTATTCTTAGAGGTATCTTAGCTGATACAAGGCATTTTCTAGGTAGTTTGAAGCCATTTTTTTATTTAAGTTGTCATTGTAGATTGGCATAATTTTCAAAGGTGATTTTATGTTTATGAATATGTATTCGATGAAGATGATTATTTAGAAATGTATAACTTAGTTATCATATATTTTTGAGGAATCTTTGTCGAACATGTGGAATTTAATAGTATGGACTACATTTTGATTAGTTTCACACTATTGCATGCTAATCTGATTGTTGTAAGACATAGATTGTGTTTATCTAGCTGCATTTTGGTCTACCAAATGCCTTTTGGTAGGTTTATATCATAATAAATCATAAAAAAATTATATTAAGGTGAAAACATGATAATGTGATAATGTTTCATTAGCTTAAAATAACAGTGTTTTGTGCATCTTCCATTATAAGAATTATCTACATGAGGATTGGAGTCTATGATGCACTATAAATTTTAGTAAGCTTTCAAATCTTCATTTACTTTTCATATTATTTTGATTTTTTTTGTCTCAAACCAATGTGGAGGAGAGAATACACTAAAATTAAGGCATTTCACATTAAAAATCACCTTCCAAATGGCACAAAGGAGATAATAAGGCCTATTAATGCACAAGTAAGTCAAATTCATTTCATTTTATGATTCTTTTCTCTAACAAGAACCATAAAATTTGAATGGATAAAATTCCCATAAGGAATAATAAGTGTTTTTTTAATTTTTTAAGTTATTAAAATAAGCCAATTTGAAAACCAAATTAATTCATTTTTTTATGAAATTAATAAAAATTAAAAATGAAATTAAATTGTGAAAACAAAAAACCAATTTGAAACATTCAATATCAAAAGTGTATATGGTTCACATTTAAGATTCAAGTTGACATGATCAAACTATTGTACTTATAACCTGATATAGTAGTAACAAAAATATATGTTACTTATTCCCTATAAACTTCCATGGAGAACTAAGGAAAATTTCATTTTCACATTCCTTTTGTTACCCATTTTCAACATTTTCTATATGTAAAACCCAAGAATGAGAAATAGCACATCAAGTATATAGTGTTATCATGCCCCCACATAAGGAATTATAGTTAACTAAGTTTTATAGATATATCAAATCATTTTCAATACTCCCTAGGTATGCCATACCACTCTACTCTCATTACTTTAAAATCTATTTTATGTATCATAGGGTCTATAAATATAACAAGATTTTTATACATACCAATGGATATATAGGAAGAGTGAGCATATAGGGAAGTTTATTACATCAGTCATGTGCTCTATAGTAAATGAGACTATTTAGAGTCATAAGTAAAATTCCATCTTCTAATACAACAAATATGTATTTTATCAAAATTATTGTTGGTACTACTCTGATCAGGAAAGAAACCTAGATATAATGGTCCAGACAAGAGGACAACAGATTAATATTCAATTACTTATGATCCAAAATTTATAATGATAATTATCAAACCACTAGACCAAATGATCCAAAAGATATACCATCATGCAAACATTTTTTTTTAATCACTGGCCTTGGAAAGGGCCTCAGTTCATATGCCATAGAGGTGTTTCATCACATTTAAGGGTGAAAATTACTTTAGAAATATTTTCACAAATTTATTGAATTGTATGATTCCCACTAAAAATTAGAGTTTGTATAGTTGCATTTAAAATTTTTCAATCTAGAGTTGATAAATCGAGATGCCATGCATTTAGCTTCTTATATCCATGCAATAAAGCATGATGTTGATGTAATTAGTATAAAAATTGATGTCTATATGAATATCTTAAAAAATAATCTTTTTCCTAAATATTTAACCTATTGAGAGTTATTCCAAGCAAACAATCTGGTGAAGACTCATATTTGATCAATTGTTTGAGAAAATAATCGAAATAGAAAAAGCTTTCAGAATAAAATAGTTTCCATAGGAGAAAACATGTGTTATTTAAATCAAAAGGGTGAGTCTTTAAAAAATTAAATAAATAATAGAGGAAAAGGGAAGACCAAAGGGTGAGGTATAAAATCTAGTAAAAATAATAGATAGCATCAAGAAAATCTTAGAGACACTAAAATTTGTATTACAAACACTATGATAAAAATGAGAGCCATGAGACCCATGAATTCAATGAATCGTGAGAGAAAATTAAAGGTTATGAAAAAAGCATAAAAGGAAAAGAATAAAAACTCAAAACCAAACTCAACTCAATTATCTTTTGAATAAATAAGTTTTTATCTTTCTTGAAGCAAATAATTCCTCATAGAGTTCAACCTGGGATAATGCTTGGGTTTTAAAAAGTAGTGCCGGTAAGAATATGAATTTTTAAAATAAATTCTCTGATATGTTTTATTAATAAAGTTCTAGTCTAGTGTATTTGGCAAAATAAAAAGGTCTATGACCTCAATGTAAGGGTACAATTTAACACATGTCACTAGTAATTATAGACTTCATTCTCTAGAATGTATTATACCTTCCTCAATTGAAAATAAGTTTTTTGTATTATGTGTTAATTATACAACAAGGTCACTCCATTATTCATGATGATGGAGAAGTGAAAAACACAATTTTTTTTTGATAACATAGTCTTTCTAATTGGATATGAGGAAGGAAATTTATTGAAACTTAGCAGTGAGGATTTAGTGCCAAGGAAATTTTCTCATCTTACAGAAGAAGGAATCCTAGCTTGTATTCTTCAACATACTATATTTAGGCACAAACCCTATGACAATATCCACATAATTCATAAAAATTATGTTATAAGCTTACTGACTCTACTTAAAAACATTGAAAATTTTGAAGCTTGTGTATTAGTGAAACATGAAAGAGAATTATTTCACAATTTAAAATGAAAAGCCGATATAAAGTTGTAGTTGGTTTACTCTAATCTATATTCTCTAGTAATCCTCTCCACTTTTGACAATAGATATCTCATGTTTTTCATTGATCATTACATCATGATGACTTGGACATATTTTTTAAAGAAGAATTCAAAATCCTTTGAAAATTTTCAAAATTTTAGAACTATGGTTTAAAATGAAGTGTTATCCAAACTTGGCACACTCAATATTATTGTTGGTGATGAGTTTAGTTCAACGATGTTTGAAACCTCTATTAAGCATAATGAAATCAAGCATCATGTCAAAGTTAATTATATCCCACTATATAATAGATTAGTTGAGTGGATAAACTAAATTGTAATTAATACGTTTTAGGCAATGCTATTTTTCAAAGGGGTAAATCTACACTTTTGGGCAAAACCAACTCAAACAATTGCATACCTTTACAACAGGTCATCACTAGTATCCCTACATATGAATAGTCCATATGAAGTCTAGTGTGATCATCTCCCTTCAGTGAAATATATTAAGATGTTTGGATCCACATGATACACATTTATTCCAAAGGATAAAAAGAAAAAATTGGGACACAAGATTCATAAAATCACATTTTTTGTATACTCAGTCATCAAATTCATACATTTTGATTGTTACTAATGTTTAACCTATTAAATCACATGTGTTCGATGTAGTAATGGTTTTGACATGTGTATCAACAAATTTCACGTATGTAATAGTGCATTTAATTTAGGACAATATATTTTATAGGTCCCCCATCAAGATTAAAATTCAAATTATGAACATTATATTTTCAAGTCCACTTTCTAAAGTAGTCATATATCAAAATAATAATTTAAACCATTTTTTAATCTATTTTTTAGAAATATTAATCATTTCATATACTAATAAAAGTAATATTTTTTGTTTGACTTTATTGTCTATCATCTCCCCTCACACCCATAAGATGATCTTGGGTATAAAAAAATATTGAAGTCACCTTATGTGTGCTTGAATCTTGCATATACATATTTTCAAGACCTTTATGTGTGTGTGGATGATTTACCCTATGTTATATCATGTATTCTCTTCCCTTTCACAAGTATGGTGACCTTAGGTATAAAAAATAATAAACACCTCTTTATTTTCTTTTTATATGGGCAAGGTGATCTGGAATTATTCTTGAGAACTTGTCATAGTCCTTAGGTGGGTTATAATGTGTAGTTCATGACCACATACTAATGAAAACTCTTTATTCTCATGAAATATAAATATCAATGGTAGTTATCATAAACTAAGTGAGATTTTTCCATAAATATTTTTGTAAAGTGATGAGGTCACTCTCAAATACATGGCATTAGACATCACCCTTATATAGATTTGGGCCCCACCATACTATGAGGTATATATGAGACACACTTAGAAATCCATGTGAATCCTAGTTGATGAAGTTTCATTAGAAATCAACTAGTATTACAAGGGAACCGACATCCCCAAATATTACTCAAGACATAGATATATGGAGGGAGTTTTTAAAGACCAATCTAGTCATAACTTCATGCAAGTAGAAACATGGGATATTAGTTGCATTACACACCATTTTTATAATATCATAGGTATTATGGATTGATTTATCTTGTTTATGTATTTTAAATACACATATTTTTTTAAACCTCGTGCCATACACCAAATAATATATTCACTAATCAAATCACTCTCAATGTCAATAATCCAAAATTGGCCAGGATGTCCTTAATTGAAACACATATTGACATCTATATATTTAAGATAGACATAAATACATCCCATAATACAAATACACATTTAAATAAATTTAAAATTTAACTATAATAAGTCAAAACCCTAAAGATAGCCTAATCCAACCATTACTTTGTTTACCCAATATAATCAAATCCATCATATAGCCTAATCTTGTCTACATCCACATTAGTCAAGTAACTCAGCCATTATCATATTCAAAATATAGTCATGATATTACCTTAATAAACATGAATATAACCCATTCACATACCATAATAAATATCATTAACTTCTTTATGTCATATACCTAATCAATTTTAATCACCTCATCAAAGAATTCAATAAAAAATCCAATTTGACATCCATTTTATCTGAATAATCTTAATAAAATAAAACACATGACTATCCCATCATGTTAAATATATTATTATTACAAAATAAAGTTAATACAACATCATTAAAATTTATTTTCACCCTAATCAATTAATTAACCCCAACCTAAGGTTTTATAATAACACAATCAGTCGATCTAGTTAGAACATATCCAAACATATATTAATCAAATAGTCATCTAGTGCTACATCAAAAGTAAACCTAATACAATAAATAAAACATCAATGCAAAAAAGGTACCAAACTTATCACGCATCATCATCCATGGGGTAACCATGCCCTAATCAATCTAATTCAAACTAGGTCAGAATCAAGATCATCAACCTATTCAAATTTATCCAACATCCATCATCAACAATAAAATCACAGTGGAAATCCAAAAATCATACAATCCAATAAAATAATAAATCAAACTTGAAATAAATATAAATCAAATAAACATTAAATTTTTTTGAATCTTTCAATTTAATCCCTCATTCCTATTAATTGGTGATGACTAATCACAACATTAATCTTTTATCTCATATATATCAATGGGACACAAAAAATATTTAGATATTAACCTATTTGAAGAATATTATTTTGGAAATAAGGACATTGTCCTTTTACATCTCCTATAAATGATGTCTCAACTTCATACATACTTTCATCGCATAATTTTAAGATCCATTAGAAGTAGGAAAATTTAGGTCTTTCCACATCAATATCATATTAATTATTTACCATGTGTTATAAAATCACAAAATAAATTCCATTTACAAGTTACAGCCTTAGTGATGACATCACTTATCATACTATTAAAGGGAAACCTATTATGGAAACCCTATCCAATATCAATCTAGCCCTTCAGACATAACCAATACAATAAAATGGTTTTACCAATGCTACACCAAGGAAAATAATTAAATAAATAATTAAGTGCTTCCACATAAAAATAATAATTTACCTTAACTAATCCTTTGAAGACATTTTCTATCAATTAATTGCAACATAGATGATCTTGTACGTGCACATCCAAAGCTTTAATTATATTAAACCTAAGTCTTATTTATATAGAGAAGATGAATATTTTAAATATTATAAAATCAAATGAAATTATACTAATAAAATCATCACATTCAAAATTTCATCTAATATTTAATCAACCTTGGGACATAAAAATCTAAATCAATTGAGATGCATCCATGTTTAAGAGTGAGCAGGATGTGATATGTCAAGATTACTTTTTAGATCATCAACAAACTCATCTATTTATAAATAAAGATCAATAAAAATAATCCATATTTTTAAATCCTCATTTTGATGAATCCCTTTAAAAACATTTAAATACCTTCAAAGATCATATCTTCAATGACTCTAATCCACCCATCTTTGACTATCTCCTCTTCAATGAGCCCATATCTGTAAAACCCATAATTAATAGAAAATCAATCATTTTCACATTGTTAAAAATTATTTAAAAATTGAATAAGGTGCTTATAAGCAATAAAATGCAATAGATCCTACATGCTCCCACTATCATAAAAATTCATCCACATCAAAATCAGAGTCAAAATCAAATCTAACATCAACATCATCTGCATCTACATCAGGATCAATTTTAGAATCACTTTTGTAAATAATAAACAATATTAAAATTAAAATCATTTATAAATATCATCACAATATCTATGTCTAAATTAAAATCACAATATTAGTTCTTGAGAATCTTTTAACCAAAATAGAAACAGGTCCACATAGTAGCCACTATAAGTATTTTAATACCTTTAATATTTTTGTAGACATTACTAATCCATCATCAATAATCACCATCATTTATAAATCATCAAACTTTTTCATCATATTGAGAATCAATCTCCTAAAACCATTGATTGATACTAATAAAATCACATGTCATCAAATGTCTCCCATAGTGATGCATTAGTTTTAGAATCCACAGGGATCCAAGTCATTATCCAATCATCAAAATACATTAATAAACTTAATGTTAGATCCACTAGAGAAATATATCTTGGTTAACTATAAATGTCCCTCCATCAAATAAAATAAAATAATCCAACAAATCAAAAATTATATTTCCCTAGTAAAAGCCTCTTTAAGGTGCTAGTGAACAATCAAAATCCAAATAATCATCATTAAAATAAAAAATTCAAGTCCTTTAATTAAAACTTCCTAGATACATTAATGGGAATTTAAAATCAAATAAGTATATAAAATAAGTAACAATATGTTGGTGAAAAGATATTTGATGTGCTAATAGATGAACAAATCACTTCTACATCATTTGGCCAAGACATCATAAATATCAATGGTTAAATGACCAATATTCCTCCAATAATTTAGACCATATAACATAAGATTCTTGAGATATTTAACCCTGAAATATTAATAATCTCATCACATAAAAATCACAATTATAGTATCTATAATCAATAGTAGTTGGTGTCACTATTAGTCCCAATTTCTAGTTTCCTAATAGTTATACATCCCTCCACAATCATAACATCAATCTAAATCCTATACACTAGATCCAGATCGGATCCCTAATCCAATCATAATAATAAATAATCCTCCTAGGATAAATTGTATTTTTAGAGGTTGAATAGACACCTAGTCAAGATGTCTGAAGGAATCAAAAGCAACAAACAATGATTGTCACAAAACATCATAGGATTTAGCATCCACAACATTATTTTAGTGGAAAATCTATATAAAACTAGTATTGATTAAATATAAATTGCATCACTACCACACATATCATATGCCTATAATAAATTTATTTGTCATCATACAATCAAACAAAATCATTCATCCAATGGTCAAAATTAATTTTCTAGTGTCTTGGGTAACCACCGTGATGAAAACTAATTTCTGACATCAAGTGTAAATCATAAATTTATAAAAATTACCTTAAAACATGGGGATAAAATCCACTTCATACCTCTATTGATATCCTAAAATATCTTTTCATCCCCATGTGCATTAAAATTATTATCCTTAGACCACCATTAAGCATTCTAAACATCATATTCCATCTTGTTTTCCATCTTATCATATCTATCATTTCTTCCCATCATGATCTTCATAAAGAAGTGAAAGTAGTTTTTTGACCTATTATGGAAAAATATTATAATATCTTATAAGAAACTCTAGGGTTATGGGACATTTGGTTCCTATTCAACATTGTCCTTACAGATCCCTAGTCCATTCCTCATTGTTCCATATCCTTTTAACACATCATCCAAAATCTTCTCATAATTCCATCCTCCATCATTCCCCCATCAAGGAAACTAGGATTTATTTGACCTTTATTAGTGACTACCTTTTGTAAATATCTATCAAAATAAAATAAAATTATAAATTAAAATATGTCATAGTCACCTTGTATTATGTCCTAATAAAAATTATATTCACATCCCTTATCTAGTAAGCCATTATTAACTATCCTATCCCCTCATATATCAAATCTAACCTCATAACATATATTTAAGCTCAAATAAAAATCTAATATGGTAGGTTAAATCATGAATATATGGCAATGACCCATCCCAACTATGTTTTGCTTGCATAATAGATAAGACACTAATAATATAAAATCAATACATCACACCATCTATATGTAAATATTTGCATGTTAATTTTACTTCTATGGTATTTTATGATTTTTGAATTGTTTAAATGTCTTTTATCATGTATATATCCTCTTACACTCATATATGTTTGTTTGTTTGTTTATCTACACATATTCATTCCAGAGTCTTTGATTAGGTATTTTGTGGATATTTTTCATCTTCTTTTATTATTTTTATCATTTGTGAAATAACATATGACAAATATGTCATCTTCATTCCTTATACTAATGGTGCATCATTTATACATGCTACTTATGTATATTTGGTTTTAATATTTGTGTCTTTTACATTAGTCTAACATACATTACGATGAAATTTCATCATGATTACACATATCATGGTTCATACTACCTGGTGCTACATTAAATCATGATTGCTTATGGACATATATCAGAATAAAGAAAACACAAGTCCACACCATTCCCATAAAAAAATATCATCAAAAGATTAGTCATCTTATCTAGATAAATTAACACAATTAAATCATCCATCCTCTTATCCAACATCCCTAATAGTCATATCTAACATCTCAATCATTATCAAAATCAAGTCAAAGAATATATCGATGTTATCTAATCATATTATATCAATCCTATCCAAATTTCATAATTTATCAATCATCATGAAATCAAACAACCAACTCCAATAATATATGTCAATAAATAGTTAATCTATCAATTAAATTTTGAGTCAATTCAAGTGTGAAAATAATCATCTCAAGACAAGTCATTCCCAATCCATTATTCAATTAATAAATCAATAAATCAATCATCGATCATATCCTAATGTTTACATTTAATCTCTCACACCTATCAATTGGGAGTGAAAAATCATGGCATACATTTTTTATCCCATCTCAATCAATCAATCAAATAATCAATCAATAACTCAGTAAAAATATTAATTAGCCAATCAATCAAATAAATAAATAATCAATCAATAGATTATTCAATCAATCTATTAATAAATCATTTTAATTAAATCACCCATCTATCCCAACATATATCAATACCTAAGATACATATAAATATCATAATTTTGATAATCAATATATCCAAAGTGTATGATCTCCCACTTTTTGGGATTGCTCTAGGGTCATAACTTTATATACGTTGCTCCCTGAAATATGTCATTATTTGGGGAATCATCAATTTATCCAAATATCGATCAATCATAGCTCATATATTTTATGAATCACATAAAAAGGATCATGATCATCATATAAATAATATCTGAGGGGTCTATTGCATGCAAAACATTTATCTTATTTATTGCATCTAGGCATGACCCTATTTATTCTATCCACACATGCCACCTCTCTTTTGTTTTGAAAAACCATTCATGTAATTCCTCCATGCATCAACCTAAAAGGGAACATCACCAACTCTAATTTTCATTAACTTACTAACCAACATGTTCTTTCACTTATTTGAAATAGCATTGCTCTTTTCAATCACAATGCCCTTTAAAAAAGGGGCAAAATGTAGTCATCTAAAATTAGCCATTCCTCTAACATTAATAACTTTATCATTATTCATTCAAGGATTTTAGCTATTTTGTTTTGTCTATAAATAGGGGTATTAGTGAAGAACACTGCGCTTTTATTCCAATTAATCAACTGTCCAGAGGTAGATGAGTATAAATTTATAGCTTGCTTCAAAGTTCTAGCTTCCTTGACTTCTGATTGCCCCATGAAGATAGTATCATCAACAAATTGTCCATGGGAGCATATAAGAGGATGAGAAGAGGTTTTAAGACCCTTAAAAATAATTTATGAACTAAGTCTCCTATATATCTTCCCATACAGTCAGCCATAATTACAAACAGAATGGGGGATATAGGGCCCCCTTGTCTCAATCCCCTTGACGGATTTAAGAAATAAGATGAGCTCCCATTTACCAGTATAGAAATTGAAGTAGCTGATATCAACTGGTAAATCATATCAACCACCTTTTGTTCAAAGCCAAAAGCTGTTAAACTGTTTGAAAGGAATAACCAGTCCACCCTGTCATAAGCTTTTGCAATATCAACTTTCATAATGAATCCCTCATTGTTAGAGCTAAACAATGAATGAATGTTCTCATGAACAGTAATTATAGAACTGAGGATTTGTCTACCTAGGATAAATCCATTTTTATGGTTAGAAATAATTGAAGGGATCACTTGAATAAGTCTAGATGTAAGTACTTTAGATATGATCTTATAGAATGAGTTGCACAGGCTGATCGGTCTAAACTGATCAGGGGAGTCAGCTCCTATCTTTTTTGGAATCAGACACAAAAAAGTAGAATTAACTTCCTTTAGTATATTTCTGGCTCCAAATAATTCCTTCACCGCATTACTTACGTCTTTACCAATGAATTTCCAGAGTTTTTGAAAGAAGAACATGGGAAATCCATCTGGTCCTGGTGGTTTATCTCCTCCTAGAGAACAAACTGCTTTAAAGATTTCCTCATCCTTTGGTATTGAGCATAACATTTTGTTCTGTTCCTTCGAGACCAGTGGAGGAACCATGCAAAGGATATCATCCTGATTATCTAGATTGATATTTATGTCAGCCTTCATCAGGGAAGAGAAAAAGGATAGCATTTCCTTCTTGATTTCTTTTTCCTCTAAAATCTTCTGATCTCCCTTATTTAGGTATTGGATTTGAGTTTTAGCTCTATGCTTCAGAGTGGAGAGGTGGAAAAACTTAGTATTTTTATCTCCTTCTTTCAACCATAACACCCTTGATCTTTGCCTCTAATAGATTTCTTCCTTGGTTATTATTTCTTGATATTGAACCAGCTTTTCACTTTCTTCAATAATGAGTTCTGAAGTGTATCCATCTTGCTGAAGTTTTTCCTGAATTCTACCAATTTCCTCCTTGATTGTATTCTTTTTCTCAAAGATATTTCCAAAACAATACTTATTCCATTTCTTAACTTCCTTTTTAACGTTTTTGAGCTTGGATACAACTCTAAAGAGGGTCGTACCCTCAATGGGTATATTCCACCACTCTTCCATTTTACTTTCGAACTGTGGGTGCTGCAACCACATCTTTTCAAATCTGAATGGGTGATTCTTTTTCAAATTCCTTTTGGCTACTGTGAAGAAAATAGGATAATGATCTGAACCTATTCTATGGCATGCTTCCAACTTACATATGTATTCTTTTGTCCAATCTGGAGAGATAAGGGCCCTATGAAGCTTGGCCTGTATACATTCATTACCAATTCTCTTATTACTCCATGTAAACTGAATTCCCTGAAGTTCCATATCCATTAGTCCTTCTTTATTTATAAACTCCATTAAATCAAATCTCCCTTCCAATTGGATAGTATTACCTCCCTTTTTCTCATGATCATATAGTGGTACATTAAAATCTCCCATTATAATCCATCGACCACTATAGTCTTTTCTTTTGAAATTTGAGATAGTCTCCCAGACCTTTTTCCTTTGGAACTTAACATTAGGAGCGTAGATGTTTACAACATACCACCTTTCCTTCTGGTCAACACTAGTTATTTTAACAATCATAAGATTTTTACTTTTGGTCAAAATTGATCCAGAGTAATGATTCTTCTTCCAAAGTATCATAGTACCCCCTGATGCACCTTTAGAACTACTAGCCTTAATGGAATAATTTTTAAAGTCTTTGATATGTTCTACTTTCTCTTTACTCATCTTGGTTTCTTGGAGCAAAAGGAAATCTGGCTTTTGGTCTCTGACAAAATTCCTAACTATATTCACTTTGTTAATATTGTTTAAACCCCCTAATATTCCAACTTAATATTTAATCCTCTTACCTGGGTCTCCCTCTAGGGATGAAAGTCCCTGAAGCCTTTTGGGAAGATCTCATTAATAAATTCAGTAAGAAACTTGCGGGATGGAAAGGAAATTTTCTCAGTCAGGTAGGAAAGCTAACCCTTCTCAAAGCAAGTCTTCAAAGCATACCTACTTATGCTTTAAGTCTTTTCAGAATTCCAACCAAATTTGCAGAAGCAATTGAAAAAATCTAGAGAAACTTTCTTTAGACAGGTACCAAGGAAAAAAGGAGAATGCCACTAATTGCCTGGGAAAACATATGTAAACCTTTTAGGGAAGGAGGATTGGGAATAAGGAAAATAAGAAGTATGAATACAACTCTCTTAGCAAAATAGGGATGGAGGGTTTTTCATGAAAACAAAGAATGGAGCAATATATGGAAGCAAAAGTATTTATTTAATGCAACATCTCTCTCTGAATTCTTTTCTTACCCTGACGTAACCCGTCCATCTTCTATATGGGGGGCTATTCAGGGTACTAAACAAATCTTAGAAAAAGGAAGCTCCTAGAAAGTAGGTAATGGAAAAAGGTGAATTTCTGGGAGGATGCTTGGTTAAGAGAAATCCCTTTGATAGAAGAATTCCAAAATAGAGAAGTAATTGACCGTTGTAAGCAAAGATATGGAATAATGGTTAATCAATACTGGCAGAACAATTCATGGGTGAACCTTAATGATATTGATCAAGGTTTCAATAATATTCAAATATCCCTTAATGCTATCTCCCTTTATCCTAATCTTGAAGATAAAATTGTTTAGCATGACGAGCCTAGCGGGAAATTTAAAGTTTCTACCATCTTTACTTCAAAGGGAAATGGTAACCAACCACTGTGGACACAGGCTTGGATCAAGGGACTCATCCCTAAAATAAAAATCTTCTTTTGGACCCTTCTCCAAAACAAAATCTTGACTCTTGATAACTTACAGAAAAGAGGAATAAATATAGTGAACAGGTGTATTCTTTGCAAAAAAGGTTTTGAAGATAGAGATCACTTGTTTGTGAACTGCTCCTTTACGCAGCTAGTTTGGAAAGAAATCCTCAATCTTTGGGGTATTGCTAGGGTTCAACATAAAAGTGTGGACCTATCTTTTAAAAGTTGGTACTGTCCCTCTAAGAACCCTGATGTTATTTTTTTATGGAAACTAACTCTTCCCCATATTTGGTGGGGAATATGGAAAGAAAGAAATAACCGTATATTCAGAAGTAAAGAACTTCCAGGGTGGGTAGTGGGGCAGAACATCATTAGAACTATCAAGGAGAATTTTTCATTGTAAAGGGATCCTAATCTTTCCTTTCAAATTGATAATCCTTTAAGATCAGAAAAGTCTAATGTAAAAAATGAAAATCCTAGAATTGGTGTAACTTGGAATGTCCCCCCTCATGGGTGGATCAAAGGGAACTTTGATGGAACTGCTAAAGGGAACTCAAGGAATGCAGGATGTGGAGGAGTCTTGAGAAACCATATGGGAAACGTAATCAATGCTATTGCAATTTCCATTGGTAAGTCGAACTGCCATATTGCTGAAGCTTGTGCTGCCCTCTAAACCATTAAGCTAGCAGTTGAATCGGGATATTCTAAATTATGGTTGGAAGGGGACTCCTTGAATATCATAAATATCTTAAACAATAAAAATTATGTCTCATGGTCAATTAAGGCTATGGTAATGGAAATGAAAACTTTAATTAAAAAATTTGAGAAAGTCACTATTACCCATACTTATCATGAAGCAAACAGAGTTGCTGATTGGCTAGCAAATTATGCAATTCGAGTAGGACACAAGGTGAGCTGGCAGGAGACATTAAACAAGAACATGGATCTTAGAGTGCTCATTCATCATGATGCAATTCATGCTAAGGAGGGAGAGATCAGATTGGAATAAAAAACTAATGATTTGGGGGAGTGGATCCACAGAGGAAGATTTACACTCATTAATCAGAAATGTTCTATAGTACACGAGGAGGACTCAAAACATGCAAAAATATAGGTGAGTTCTGGTCTAAATTGGTAATAGTCAGGTTCTTTGTTTAGCTGACAGGGTTCAGGCAGTAAAGGAGATACGTATGGCTCATAATAGGAAAGGAGAACCAAGGAAGCAGGAATCCAAATATTGCAAAGAGTGGAAAGCAAAAGAAGATGTCTAGAAGATACTGTAGAGAGGAAAGTTTGTGAGTTACATGGAATGGCTTCATGGCTCAAAACCCCATATCACAATGACATTTTTCAAAAATTGGACTAGTTATGGGGTTACCTTGCATGGCATTATGGTGAATCTCACTGAGGAAATCATAGCGGAGGTGACGGGACATCCAACGGAGGGAATAAAATTTTCAAAGCAAACAAGCATTTCCAATGAGGCTTTTTGCAAATTCCCTAAAATGGATGCTGAGGAGTAGCAGCTGGAAAAAAGTGGAGATTTTTTTGAATTGGAGCAGATTAAGGGCATCTAGAGGGACGTCTTATGCTGTATCCATGAGTAATTCATACTTGATGGAAGAAGCAAAAGAGTCCACAAATTTCACTTTGTATTCCTCAATCACTTCAGACACAAAGTAAGAATCTCCTTTCCTTTTTATCTAAATTTTTCTTTGCTCCAAAGTCTGTTTGCTCATAGGAAAAAGGAATCTTGTCCCATCCTGCATGAGGGGTTAATTCTTATAATTGAAGGGAATTGTAAGAATAAAGCCATTGTAAAGAATCATTATTTGGGAAAATACAAGGACCTTAGGAGTAATAAGAAAGAAATAGTAAAAGGGAATGAAAAAGCTAAATTCAAACTCCCAAGCGTCAATAACCAGACTGTTGATGAGGAAATAGAGTGGGAAAGGTTTAAAAACACTGGGGAGGAGAGTCTGGAGGGAGATGGAAGAACAGAAAGTGGGCATTCAAGTTCCAGTGAGGAAGAAGAAGTGCAAGATAAGAATGAGAAAGAAGGAGTCACGATAGAGGAAAAGTCTGAAAATAGCAACCATGAGTCTAAGGAAAACTAGCAAGTGTTTGAGGAAATGGATAAAGATTTAGATGATCCTACTATGGACTCTAATCTAATTAATGAGAAGTAAAATCTAGTTTAGGTTGCTAACCAAATATTGGAAATGGGAGCTCAAGTAAAGGAAGTAACAAAAATGTAAGCCCAGCTGAAATAAAGGAACATAAACGAATGGAAACAGAGGATTATTTTGAAGAAGGTGGAAGCAGTCCTAAAAAGAACACAAAAGATTGGAGTGACAAAAGGTAGAATGACAAACGTACTAGATTGGCCAATTGTAAAGCTGATGTTACCCTTCAATTTGATTTATGGATGTATAAGGAGATTATGGAAATCAATAGGAAAATGGAAATAATGGAGGGTAAACAGGAGGCAGTTTGGAACAAAATCAATAACATGGAAAAGTAGATGAGGGATATTCCCATAAAACTCAAAGAGTATGAGAACAACCTAAGGGAACTCATAAAGGAAAGCAGAATAAAGATGGAGGAGGTAACCTTTAGCATTTGTGCTGCCGCGGTAAACATTGGCAAAAGAGCAAATGAGGAAATCAAAACTTTGGAGGGGCCTAGCAAGAGAACTAGACAAAGCTCAAGAAAGAAAGCAATGCAAGAGGGATCTATGCAGGCGACTGCTGCCATCCAAGATAGTATTATGAAAGGTAAGGAAGCAGTGAAGATGATATTGGAACTAGAAGAATAGTTCTTGGTTCTTTTAGTTGGTTTTGCTAGTTGGTTGTGTTTTCTGGTCTTGGTACCTAGTTTTTTGAACTTTTACTATGGATTTTACAGGTCTCTGTAAAACCTGGGGGGCTATCTTGTTCGTTTGGTAGATTTCGGTCTATGTATGTTGGTTTTGTTACTTTGGTGAAGTAGGCTTTAGGTTTGCCTGTGGATGTTTTTGTTTAATCTTTCTCCTTTTGCTAAGGGTTTCGGGGTCCCTTCAAAACCTATTTTTACCTTAATCTAAAACTTTATCATTATTCATCAATCAAACCACATACTTATCTTAAACTTTTCCTTTTTCACTTCATCATACTAATATTATAACATGAAAAAAAAATCAACCTTATCATTCATCCCACTAACCTTAACTCCAATTAATCACCTTCATCAACATCATATTTTATCACTAATCAAATCCTCACATTATTAACAAATTTTCTATTCCTTGTCACATACCCTCAATTACCCTAAAAAATAATCCTAGAAAATCACATCCCTAATCCCCACCTAAATAATCATCAATTATGCTAGTCATTTATAGAACCTAATAATCCACCTTGATCCACTCACCATCTTCCTTTAGAATTCTCTAGGAATTTCGTATTGCTATAATCCACCTACTAAATCTGAACATCAATTTTGAGCCATTGGTCAAAATGCTCCATGGCTCAGTCCCAACCATTCATCCTTTCCATGTGGTTCTTTAAATTGAGTTACACCCCATGTAAACCAAGATATTTAAAGTGAAAATATTGTAATGCAATAATGCCATCATCTTATCAAAAAAATGATCCAATCCATAGTAACATGTTATCTAATTTTTGAGTCATCCAGATCAATCAACATTCTACATAGAACACCACCCCTTCAAGTCATTATGAACACATCTACAATGTCGATGAGGAATCATGTACTTGTGAATTTGAGGTATAATATTTTTTGTTTATAATTCATTTATTTTACATTTGAATGTTTGTTTGTTTATACTCTGATTTGAGGTATTGTCATTAGTATGTATGTCTGAATTATATCATTTATAACAAATATAACTAATGCCTATTATATTCAATAATTGTAGGAGAGATTTTGTCTTGTAGTGGTAAGTTAGAGAGTATTTATAGGTAGTTGAAGAGTGTTTTAACTATTTAGGTTTTTACAATGAAAATATTATGTTTGGTTAAGGGGTTGGGTCTATTGCAGATATTGAATAAAATTGAAATTAATTTATTCTATAAATCTTTCCAACAATAGTAAATATATGGAGAAAATGGAATTATCTAGATATACATAGAGTTTCTCATAGATATTAATACTAGAGATGACTGAGCAAATAGAGAGTAATCATTCATCTATATACTATTTTTTGAGATATAGATTTAGAAAATAGCATTGCCTTAGGACATTAATGCCATGTGGAACTAGTGTCTAAAGATGGCACTAGTTTCACTCCTATAGTGATTGTTTACAACTTTCAAACAAGTAATGAGAGTTCTTGAGGGGCTTGTAGGTTATTTACTATCATTTGGGGGATCATCTGTGTCACTATTTTTTATACTTATTTTTTAAATCCCTAATAAATACCTACATGAATGAAATAATGAATTAATTAAATGTATTAAGAAAGGAAAAACTAGGATATGGCATGTTAAAATCACATAGAGTAGAACCCTTATTGTCCTGACCACTACCCTTCATTAAACCCAATGAAAGGGGTCTTAGGTTGCATGTAGTTATCCCATAGGGAATTTTCACCTTCAACTTACACTATATGCTAGGATTAATTTCATCTAGGCCCTTCTTTGGTTAAGCATGAAAATGTGTAGGTGTGATTGTTGAGTAGTATGAAGAGTATTTGAGTTTTAATATTGATTGGTTTTATGTAATAAGTGCCAAAATAGTAAGTGTTATATATAAAATGAATTATGAGGAAATTTTATATATGAGGACATTTATTTGAAATATAATACCTTATTCACTAGCTAACAATTCATGAAAAATATATAAAAAAACATAATATAATGGTCACATATGGGTTAGGACACAAAAATTGGTGAAATTGCCTATTAAAAACTAAAGGGAAAAGTGGATAGTAGCACCATGTGGCAACATTATCCTCAAAATAGTGTTAATTTCCACATGCTTAGAACAAAGCAAAAATCAAGGATGATAGGTTAAGGCCCTTAATATTAGGAATTGGTGACCTATTACCACTGAAAGTGTTAGAATAGTGAGAAAAATACATTATAAAGATCAAAATACTAAAGGTGATGATGTGTCCTCAAACCACATAATGGATTCAATAATCCATATAATCCTATCAGTCACATAGAAATATCATAATCATAACATGATTTCATTGATAAACTCAACATAATCTGACTAAAATTTCTCAAAGAATATAAAAGATTCAACAAGATTATCTCTCACCACATACATAACATGGCCAATGTGCCAAAGAGGTCCTTGAAGGTTATCCCTAATCCTATTCTAACAAACTCTCCAACCAATAATGCAAGTTAAATGATACATGCATTTATAAATTTACAAGGAGAGTTTAGAAGGAATAAGGGAGACAACATAACATCTATGCTCCACATCCCATTTGGATGAATCATGATAAAGAAATAGATTCCAAGGGAGATTCTACTACACATTCTCTATGTGGGGTTACAATTTTCTAAAGACAATGGTGTTCATATAAATTTGGTGCCTCCTTTCATGACTAGTGAAAAAGATAAAGGAGATACCAATTTATAATATTATATATTGTCTCCTTCATCATAAATAGATTCAAAAAGATGATTGATTATATTTTTTACCATTATCCCATGGAAAATGCATCCCATGCCACCTAATCCAAGCAATAATAGTGTTGTGACACCTCACAAGGATGAATAGTTTCTACCACCTCATCAAGGAATAGTGTTTAGGAATACTTCTACATGAATAGTGTTTTCCCATTAATTTACTCTCTGCTGGTTGAAATCAACTCATATTTTGAGTTATCCTAATTATATCCTTTCTATTTATTTTTTATAAAAAAATCACTTTATTTTTGGGTGATGCAAGATTGCCCAAACCCATGGATGATTCTACATCATACAACCAAGGTAGATAACATGATCTCTTGATAACATAGATGGAGTAAGTGATGGAACCACTATTTTGGACATGAAGGGTAATGACCATGGAATCCCCTTCAAACATACCTAGGCACCCAAAGAATATTCCTTTTTCCTTCTCCACTTCTAGTTTTAACACATTAGTCTTCCACCTCTTTTCATGGTGTGATAGCACCACTGCAAAAACTTGTGGGATAACACCCAACAAAAATTATCCTCCTATACCAAAATCTAATCCATATATCACTATATGTAAATGTGGGTTGAATCCCACCATCATAAATTGACCTCATCCTCTAAGATGCTCTTCCACCATGTCATTTTCCCATGTGATCTCAAGCCCATCACTAGCTATCCAACTCCAATAAAATCCCACCTAAATTTCTTTACTCATCATCCAACCACCTATTGGATCTTCCACCATATCAAAATACACAACCACTTATAGCTTCTATCTCACATATGGAACTATATCCATCTCACTCTCATCAAATACACATAATTAAATAAAATATACTCCACTACTTCATCATGCATGAAATCCATGTTTTTCTCTTCCTCTAAAGTGATTTCATGTTCCTCATGCCCTTAAATTTCATTAAGAGATACCAATGGCCCATCCAAAACAACTCCCATTGTTATTTTCACATCTTCCATAGCATTACTTTCAAACCCTACACATGGTTTTAACTCCATCAATAAATCCTCTTATGTATTTTGTTGCACAACTTCTTCATCCAAATCTTCCATCATGGAAACTTGAAACATTATTTTTTTGCCCTATTCATTCTTAGATAACCCCTCATGGCTGAATTTTTTTTCACTCTTTTGCAACCCCATATTTCTTAAATTTTATTCTACCTCAAATTTCATTTCTTCATCATTCTTCAAAAAGATGTCTTCAAAAGTGGGCCGCTTATAAGCTTTTTCTTCTTTTACATTTTAAAAGTAATTTTGTTCTTCTCACATGAGAAACTTATTCTCTTATTGTCTTCAATGTCAGCCTTTTTCTTTTGAGTCATTTTCTTCTCCTCCATCTACAACTCTCCATGGTTGAAATTTTGATACTTCTTCGATGTGGCTATCTCTCTCCTCAATGTATCCACTTTTGATTTAAGGGATTCACATGTCTCCCAAATAATATCTTCTCTTCTTACTCTTCTATTTCACATTATTTAATTATTTTTAGTAGCAATTCCAATAGTATGCCCTAAGACTTTAGCTTCTTCACTCATTCTTTCTCTGGTGGCAATCTTCCACTCTTATTCTCCATCTTCATACCTACAAAATAAAACCCATTCACTCTATAATCTTATCCTCTCAATAGGATTCAAAGTTATTATGAAACAAATTTATTTGGATTCCAACCACATAATGGATTCATTAATCCATATAATCCTCTTAATCACATAAAAATATCATAATCACAACATGAATTCAATCATAAACTCAATATAATCTCATTAAAATCTCTCAAAAAATATAAATGCTTTAACAAGATTATCTCTCACAACATACATATCTTGGCCAACATGCCAAGGAGGCCCTTTAGGCTTATCCCAAAGCCTAGTCACATAAACTCACCTAGCATAACTAACAATCCAAATGATACATGCATTTATATATCTATAAGGAAGAAAGGAGAAAACATAAAATCTATGTCAAACATCCCATTTGTATGAATCATGACAAGAGAATAGGATCTAAGGGAAATTTTATGCAACATTTTCCACTTGGGGTTATCATTTAACAAAGACAAGGGTCTTCATTGAAATTTGGTGTCTCATTCCATGACTAGTCAAAAAGATAAAGGAGATACCATTTTAGAATAATAGATACTGTGTCTTTGATGGGTGTCATCAGTACCATTCATTTAATATTGTTAATCCAGGGCTGTTGTCTGAAGGATATATGCAATATGAGAAATAGACCCTTGGCAAATGGTTCCTTCTATCACACTCCACACTTTCAACAATTGGAAATCACAATTTCTTGAATTAAAAATCACACTTGCTGGAATTAAATATCACACTTGTAGAAAGTAAATCACTCTTGCATAAATCATAACACTCTTGCATGAATTTAAAGCACACTTGTAAAAAATAAATTATTGAATTGGAAATAAATGACAAACACACAAAAAACCTCTAGGTTTAGAACAAATTATATAAAGAATATTTTTACAATATCAAAAATAATAATTATAGAATAAAGAAATAAAATAAAAATAAATTGATCCATCTTCCTTAGAATGGGTGGCCAGCTCATTCCTTTAAAGAGGATTTATTTAGAACACAAATTATAGATAGACTACTCAAAATAAAGGAAAGATAATGTATTGATTGATTGATTCCTTCATTCAAGTGTGGAAGGTTGCACTTATAATTCATGTTTCCAACCAACACCATATTTAGGAGTAATAACTAAGATACTCTATCCTATTTCAATCACCACAAAATATGGAGAGAGATATGTATTCCAATAATAAACTATATTACAATATAAAATTGATCCCCACAAAATATGGAGAGAGATATTTATTGGAATAAAATTACATATATTTGAATACAATCTATTATGGAAAATTTATACATAGAAATCTATATATAGAAAGAATCTAAATGGAAAGCATTCTTCATGATAGATGAAACATTAAAACACTCTTAGAAATAGTTCCCAAACAAGTCTGTAGGAGTTTTTTAAAAGTCTATAGCAGTTCTATTTAAATCCATAACAACCTCCTGAAATCCATAAAAAGTCTACTAAAATCGATAGCAAGCCTAGAGAAATCCATAGTTGGCTTATGTAATCTATAGCTGGTCTGATGTAATCCACAGTTGGTCTCATATGACTATATGTAAATTCAATATTTTGGGTTGCATGCTAGTCTAGAGTTGAAGGGAAGTCTGATCATTATTTTCTTAGAATGTCATCATTTTTTTTCAAACTTCCTCATCCATGTAAATTTAATAGGAAACACATAAAATAAAATAAACATCTAATATTAAGGCTGAAGTAATTAAATATCTTGAGTATTTCAATCGATATTTTCTATTATAAGTTATGGCTATAGTTTACAAAGAATTTTAAAAACAAAAATTCAATATAAACTTTAGCGATTCTAGGAGAAAATAAAATTTGAAATAGTTAAATTGCCCAAATCAACATCTGTACATGCTAAAATTAGTGATTATGCAAGACTCAAAAATTTTGGAATATGGTTATTGACTCAAACAAAATCTAACTCCATATGTATATCATGCCAAAATTATTACATGACATGTTTCCACTTCAAATGTGATCTACCTTTAACTTGTCCAATATGTCTGACTCACATAGAATTTGTTCAAAAATAACTTTCTATGCATGGTGATATTACATGAAGGATTTTGGAAGGTTATATCTTTGTATTATATCCATGATTCTCTTCATGAATCTCTCCATCCATTGATTTGACTTGATTTAGATATTTTTTGTATGTATCTTTCTAGGTCATTACATGAATTAGTAGAAAAATGTTGAAGCCATTATCACACATCATTTGGTTAGCCATATGAAATCATGCAACATTTTACCAGATAAAACTACCAAGACTTTGGTGGAAGTGATAGTTCCTTTTCAATAGATCATATAATTCTTTTATTTTTAATTATTCATCATTTATTGCTATATCAATCATTATTGAAAATGAATTCTGCTTACCTAGGAGATCAAATACCCCACATATTTTTAGCTTGGGAGTCTACCTTCAATAATTACATAGACTGGATTTTAAACCATTTTATCTCAATAGAGATCATCAACATAATTTTATTTACATAAAATTCCATATCCTTGTATACTTCAACCATCTTTTCATAAATTTAAGTCATTTCTAAATTTTTCTCACAATCAAAATCTGACATGCAATCTTATCTTGGTAGAAACTATTTGTGTTTTTCAACCAAACAGATAACAATAAAACATTTTCATTATAGGAATGTAGGTATGAGATGATTTAGAATAGTCAAACACTAATTTATTAGTGATTTTCACATATTTCTTAACATGTAAATTTTCTAGAATCATCCAAAAATATGTACGATCAATTATATTTAGTTTTGGAAAAGGTGCAACTATATTTGCATAGGTTTCACACAACCATATATAGTTGATCTAACTAATTTCAAATATAGATAATTCCGTATTTCAAATTTATTGATTATGAACAACTACAAAAATTCATTTATTAGACTATTTTCTCCATCTTGTTGTCTATCTCAGGATTTTATTTCTATCCTGTATTAACAATTAGATCTTCCTTCATGATGTTAGCAGTTTTTATTTTCTATGCAACAATGCTAGTATGAGGGGGTTTATTTTTAATTTTATATATAAAATTCCTAATTGTAGGAAAATAAATTTTAATCTACATTATAGAAAATAAATCCTAAAGAAACCATTAACTAAGTGTCTCCTATCATAGAATTTTTAAAGAAACATTTCCTATCACTAGGAATCTCTTTAACATATCCCAAATCTCCTAATAACATTATGGGTACCAAAAAATGGTGCTAAAAATGATGGGTGTCATCAATACCCTTCATTTAATATTATCAATATAAGGCTAGTGTCTAAAGGTTATATGCAATAGGAGAAAAAGACCTTTGGCAAATGGTTTCTTCTATCACACTCCACACTTGTAGGATTTGAAAATCACACTTGTTGGAATTGAAAATCACACTTCCAAAAAGTATATCACACTTGCAGAAAGTAAATCATAGCTGTAGAAATGAAAACAATATTACATGAAATGGAAACACACTTGCAAAAAGTAAATCACCAAATTATAATAATGATAAATACATAAAATACCTACACGTTTACATAAAACTATACAAAATAAATGTTTACAATAATAAATAAATAAAATCAGAATTTACATAAAAAGAATAATTAAAAAATAAAGAAATAAATATAAATACATGATCTATCTTCCTTGGAATAAGTGTCTAGCTCATTTCTTAGAAGAGTATTTATTTAAAACACATGTTTCATAATAGACTACTAAGAATAAAGGAGGAAAAATTATATTGATTAATTTATTCCTTCATTTAGGTGTGGAAGGTTCCATTTATAATTCATGCTTCAAACCAATACCTTATTTAGGAGTAACAACTGAGATAGTCTATCCTATCTCAATCTTGAAAAAATATGGAGATAGATATTTATTCTATTAATAAAATATATTACAACATAATCTTGATCCCCACCAGATATGCAGAGAGATATTTAATCGAATAGAATTACATATATTTGAATACAATCTATTATGGAAAATCTATACATATGAATCTATATATAGAATGAATCTAAATGGAAAGAATTATTCATGATAGATGGAACATTTAAATAATCTTATAAATACTTACAAAACAAGTCTATAGTAGTTTTATTGAATTCCATATTAGTTCTATTGAAATCGATAGCAACCTGCTGAAATTTGTAGCAAGCCTTCTAAAATCCATAGTAAGCCTAGTGAAATCCGTAACTGGTTGATGTAATTTGTAGCTATTCTCATCTAATCCATATCTATTCTAATTTAATAATGTTTGATTTAATTCCTAATAACTAATTTTATTGTGATATTGATCCACATCCGAAGAGTGGCTCAAATATAAGTCACAATGTTGTTTATATGCAAAAATGACATTGACGTAATAGATTATGTATAATAACTTAAATTTGTGTACAACACACCCATTTTTAGGTTAGTGGTTTGATTTGTATGACCTTAATTACTCATTACAAAGTTTTATATTTTTGAGGATGTACAAGGATGTCAAGAGCATTGATTTGATTATAACAAGACTCTAAGTATGGTGTGCAGCTTGAATCAATAATACAATGTTGCTAATATGGAGACAAGACACTGAGGTTGCAGATTCTATTTTATTGCTTCTATTCATCCATGTTTCCAATATATTGACACCCAAAGATAAATTATTTCACCATTATGATATTCTTTACACAATCAGAGCAACTTCCAGTATATAAACTGACATGTAGACACTAACATGACACACGAGCAAAATTATTTATTTAATGTATTTAGTTAAATTATATTTTAAATGTATAGATAAAATTGAGCAAAGTTTTTTGTAAATTTGTTTCATATTTAGTATAGAATCCACCCATTTATAAATAGTAGACCTTGAATCAAATAGTAAACTTTTTAGATGAAGTGAAAAAGAAGCTAGGATACTCGACAATCCACTTAGGTTGCATCGATGAAAGATTATACATAAAGATATGGTGCATCTAAAATATAATACCTATAAGTGCAATGTATCTCTTGATTTAAATCTGATTTCTAATATATATGCAATCAACATGTCTTCTTAGATCACACCTAGTATTTTATGAATGTGTTTCTGGGTAATCAACTAGAAATTATGGTGACCTAAACTAGTGATTCTAGTGTAAATTACTCATGAAATACCTTATACGGTTATAAATACCTATAGTATTTGTCGAAATTCATTTGAGGAACATATAAAATATTGTTTTAATATTAACTTCTGCATTTTTTTTGATTTTATCATTTTTTAAAATATGTTTATCATTACTTGAAATAAGTACTATAAAAATAATGATTTTAAAAAATATCACTACCTTTAATTATCTAAACAAGATTATTTTCTTTATTAGTATTAAAGTAAATTTTATTGTAAATATGGACATTATGATGCCCAAGATTGATCACATTTTTAAATTACATTAAAAGGTGAAATCTTTTATAATTATTTTGTCTTTATGTAATGACTTACAATGTTAGTCATGGGCAGTGATATTGATAGAGGCATAAATTTGATTGAAAATTGATTTACATTTTATAGGTTGTTAAAATCATCTGGATGTTAATGAATATTCAAAGGAATCAATATAACACCAAACATTTTTAACATTTCCCATGATTTTATTGGAAGGAAGAAAAGAGTCAGGGTGACTATGATTTAATCAAACTAGTCCTTTTTAGGTTCCTTGGTCATTCAGATCATGAAATTGTGGACATAATGTGAATATGTTAAAGGGAGATCTAGAATGCTTACAATTTTATTTCATGATAATTTTTACCATTTTTATTATTTGATATGATGATCATAGAGAACATGGTGTAATGTTTTTCGATGTTTTAATGTTTATTTTTTTCCCAAACCATCATCTTCAAAAGTTGTAATGTCTAAGAAAGGTTTTTGATATTTAAAACTAGAAAAACCTCAAAGTAATCCCAAGCATCTATTTTATGCATGTAATTAAACATTTATGGGCCCACCATAGCTATATGTTTTTAATAATTCATGATCAAAAAAAATTATATAGTGCCTCAAACTTTGTTTTTTTGAGCAATGAACATGAAATTTTCTTGGTCAATTTAAGCCTAGAAGGCACCTTGTGTTAGAAATATAACACAACTATTAATGAGGGTATTAGACAACTTGATGTTATAAAAACTTAAGGGTTACTAGATATATCTATAATTATTGATGAACATATAAAATTAAATAAATTTGAAACAAATCCCTTAAGTATGGAGGATATGCATTTGATTGGAAAATATTAGCATAATATGGAAAGTTGTTGAAAATTGGAGATAGATAAATGAATGGGTAATACCCAAAAATCTTCAAATATAGTAAGATCTTGTTAGACGTGGCACCACCTAAATTTTCAATGATTTTTTTAAATAACGATGAAACCTTAATGATTATTTTTACATTGAATCAAATTAGATAAAATAATGGTAACAAATTAACACTCTTATTTCTCATCAATATTTTATGATAAATATTTTCTTTTAATTTGTACTACAAAATGTACAATAATAAAATAAGGTGGTGAAATTCATAAAATGTTTGTATGAACATAAACTATTTTGAAAATATACAAACCATCATATGCGTTGAATTTATTCAACTTAACATGTATGTAGAACATTGTGAAGGTTTTTTGGAATCAATTGAGTAGTAATTATTTGGTTGGATGTTTATCTTATCTTTAAATAACTTATAATTAGGGAAATATATTGAATATGATAATCGGTTATAGTTCACATATGGATTTTTACAGTTTACACAACTACTTATTTTTTATTAGATCCAAATATTTATTTTTTATTAGATCCAAATGTACACATAAATTCTTTTTTTCACTCTTATATTTCCAATTTCTATAGATCAAAATGTAATAAAATACCATTTTTGCATTAATTTTTCTCAATTGTTCTAATATTTTATGATATTCTTATTAATATCTAAATAATAACTAAACAGGACATACATCTATAACATAGGGAAAGTTATAAAAGCATCATAGTAAAGTTTCCCAGCATGTTAATGTTATTATAGTGGAACCAAGTCATCAACTAGTTAGATATGACACCTAGTTTTTAATTTTAAACTTATATAACTAGGGCAATGTGAGCCATATTTTAAATATTGGGGTCATAATGAATGATGTTCTAGAGAGATAATAGGTGGAAGAAATGGAAAATATACTGATGATAGGAAAAGAAGATGAATATATGAAGAGGATAATTTGTGAGCTGAGAGATTATTTTCCATTAGAGAAGTCAACAAAGGTGGATCTTATTAAAAAAATTGGAAAAAAATTATCTTATTTATTTTACCTTCCATTGTCCTCCATTCATATTATAAGCAATTATGATGAATCAATAATTAATCTTTTTGGTTTTATCCAACTGTATGAATCAAAATTTAATATTGATGAGTAAATTTGTTCCAATGTTTTTTAATAAACAATACATTCAATTCATATGAAATCAAGATTCATAGTTTACCAAAAATCCTAATATTATATATAATCAACACAAAATTGAGCAATAGCTCTTTCATAATAGGAATCCAGGATCAAGGAGTAACAACTTAGGTTTCTTAGATGTATTTCAATTAGACCCAAGGATAGTGAATGGGCCTTCCATTAGGGATAAAAATTAATACCTCCTTGTTGACTATATTTGATTATAGAGAAGTTCATTTTTATTACATTATATCTTTTATATCTATTAAAAGTGATTTATTTTTAATATGTCTATCATCAAAATTTTAAAATAATTGAAAGTTGTTTCAAAATGTCAGACATTAAATGTGACACTTTTTATATTATTATTCATTCATGTGGTATAAAATAAGTGCAAAACATTTGGCCTCTTGGTGGGTACTTTAAATTTCTAATTGATTGGTCATGCCAATTGGCCTTGAAATTCAAGAAATAAATTCATCATGGGACACACTCTATAGGCCATTCAAATAAAATAAAACTAAGGATACATATAAATCAATTATTCTATACAAATAATATAATGAGGGAGCCATGGTAAAACCCTTCTTTATGAACCATATGTTAATTCACTTCCAATTTAATCATGTTACAAATTTATAAAACCTTAAAATATATTCCATACCATTTCATTAATACTATTAAAAAAATGCATGTATATGTCTTTTCTAAATATTTTATAAAAACAATGCATAAGGATAAATTAAAAAATTTGCCAAGTCAATTCCATCTAATAAATATAATGTGAAATAAATAATTTTAAGAGATATATTTTTTTGTCTTCAAATTATGTAAATTCAATAAAAAGTATAATAATTTATAACATTAACTAAAATTTCTTGCATTTCATTGGTTTGTTGACTAATATTTGTTATTTAAATTAATTCCTACAATTTCCTCCCATGGGAGGAACTAATAACATGTTGAAAAGAAAATTATTATATATTAACTAAGTTAATAGATTTGGAGAAACATGATAATGAAAATTATTATATAATAACAAAGCTACAAAATTTTAAGAAACATGTTAATGATGACAATATTAAACTAGCTCTTATGCCTAAATTCATGGCTAAATTTCATGCAAATGATTTTTAAGATTAATTTAATAGTTGAAAGTAATAGTATTTGAATAATCTATGTCAATTCTATTGATAATGATTTTAGATAGAATTGTGTGAATTTTTTTGAATCAATGTTTCATATCACACACTTTGATCCATCATCATGTTATGAATAGAATAAAATAATATAAAATGGTAATTACTGAATTATGTACGTAAATTTATAAAAATATTAAATAATATAATAGAAGATTTGTATATGACTAAATACTAATACATAAAATAAAAATAAAATTAGGAAGTTATTATTGACATGTTAAAAGGAAGTTAAGAAGGCAAGAATAAAGGCAGTTAACTTACTTTAATAGAATTTTATAATATAATATTTTAAATGTTATAAGTAATTGTATGAAATCTTTTGACTCAAAGTAGTAATCTATAAATCCTTTGTACTTAGATGAAAATTCATATTAGAATATGAAATGAATAATGATTATTGACTATTTAATAATTTAATATTTCATTCTTCATTAGTATAATTTATAGCATTTTAGTTAGCAAAACACATATTATTATTAATCATTCTCCACTATTCTTCTTTGATTTCCCTTTCTAAACCTATCAAATTGTTTCAAAATTTATTATTTCCATGCTTATGACTGTCTTAGATCTATTCTAGGAGGTGTCTTACCTTGATACAAGGCATGTTTTAGACTTTTTTGAGGTATTTTTTTATTCGAGGTGCCTTTGCATATTGATGTACTATTACAAGGTGTTTTTATGTTGTTCACTACGTACTGGCTGAGGATTATTAATTTTTATTTAAAATGAAGAAAAATTAAAAAATTAAACTAAATTATGCAAACATAAAACCAGTGCACAGTATTCAGTATCAAAAGTGTTGTTGGTTCATGTTTAAAGTTAAATTCAACATGATTAAAATAATGCACTTATAACTTTATATAGAAGTAACAATGATGTGTATGGCTTAGATTCTATAAAATTCCATTAAAAAGTAAAGAAAATATCATTTTCTCATTCCCTTTGTTACCCATTTACAGTATTCGCTAGACAAGAAACCTAAAAATGAGAAAAATAAATACAAACATCACATAAAATGGATCACATTCATAATATAAATCATATCCAATGGATCTATTCCATCCAAAATATCTATCCCATCTATTTCATTTAGCTCTACCCCTCTTTTTCTTATCTATTCATACCACCTCTATTTTATTTTGAGTGACCATTCATCTCATTCCTCCCTGCATCAACCCTGAAGGGGACATCACCCAATATAATTTTATTTAACTTACTAACCAAAAAATTCTTTTAATTATTTGAAACATCACTACTTCTTTTATTCACAATGCCCTTTCAAAGAGGTACAAAATGTAGACATATAAAATTAGCCATTCCTCTATCCTTAATAATTTTATCATTATTCATCAATCACACTAATATAACTTTATTAATCTACTCCTTTTTATTTCATAATACTAATATTAAAACCTTAATAACATCTTTCTTTGAATATACTTCACCATATCAACCTTATCATTCATCTCATCATCCTTCATGCCAATTAGTCACCTTCATCAACATCCTACTTAATCACTAATCAAACTCTCACACTATTAATGAATTTTATATTCATTGTCACCTACCTTAAACTACCTTCACTAAAAATACTATAAAATATCATCCCTAATCCCCACCTAAACCATAATCAATTATCATAGTATTTTTGTAGAACCGACTAATCCACCTTTACCCACTCACCATCTTCCTCTAGAATTCTATAGAAATTTTTAATTCCTAAAATCCACCTATTGAATAATCATATCAATTTTGATATATTGATATAAATCATCCATGGATCAATCCTATCCATTCATCCATTCCATATGGATCTATAAATTGAGTTAAATCCAATAGACAAGGATCTTTAAATGTGAAAATTGTCTATTGCAATAATGTCATCACCTTGTCAAATAAAAAAACAAGCCAATCTATAAAAAACATGTTATCTAATTCTCAAGTGATCTATATCAATCAATGTTGTATATCAAGAACTAATTATTGAAGTCATTTGGAGAATATTTGTAATGTCAAGGAGGAAGCATGCAATTCTAATTTTGAGGTATAATCTTTGTTGTTTAATTTGAATGTTTATTTATTTATGCTCTAATATTAAGTATTGTCATTAGTATTTGTGTGTCAATTCTATTAATCCTAACAAATATAACTAAAACCTATTACATATAATAATTTAAAGAGAGCTATTGTTTCACAGTGGTAATTTAGAGAGTATTTTTAGGTACATGAAGAGTCATCATGAATATGAAATGAATAGTCATTATTGACTATTTAATAATGTGATAATTCATTCTTAATTAATGTTGTTTGTGATATTTTGATTTGCATCAAATATTGTCATCCATCATAGCATAATAACATTATTTTCTAAAGAAATGAAAAAGTTATTTGAAGGAAATCTTTATATTTAGATGAAGCTACCTCCATCTTTTTCTACATTTTACAGTGGAATTTATAGTTATAATATAAACCATAAAGGACCTAAAAATTCATAGTTATGCCTCACTTTTGAATATAAATTTGAATATATTTGGGCATGGCTGCAACATGTAGATCATATACATAAAGGAAGTTAGAGTGGGTGATTACAAGATGAAATTCATAGTATATGATGGTCACCACAATCATAGTAATGCAATTCATGGTATAATTTATCATTAAATATATGAGTATCATGAAGAATATGTGATCAAATTGAAATTCACAATTATATATGAATTTACAATGATGATTATTTCCTATACATTTGTGGTTTTACATTGAAATTTGTTGAGGATGAGATGGTGTTTCTATTTTATCTATTTAAATGTTCATCCAAATATTTTATAAAGATGCATTAAATTCTTAGGGATATGTTTCCTCTATTCACAAAGAGTCAATGTGTCCCTAGTTTGTGAATCAATTAAACAACAATGAAGAAAACAATTTTTGGATTTATTGAAAATTATCATTGAAGATTTTTTTTAAACCAAAATTTTTTCCTTCTATTCTATATTCTAATGTCCTTGGATACATACTTCACTCCCCATGCTACAACTTGATTTTATGGCATTATGCTTGTGTCTACACGGGCCTTGTGTCAAAAATTTAAACCACTTTACTATTATTTTTTTATATTAATCTAATTAATTAATTTTAAGGTGTTTCTCATTCCTTTCTTATCTCTATAAGTTATTCTAGTAATGGAAGGTAACCACCTTGATTATTGCCTTCATAACTTCCAATTATCATTCCAATAATAATCATTGCATTAATCTTTAAAAAATTCTTCATTAAATTTAGTTGTAAATTTGGGAATAAGTGATAGTTTAACACTTACATCATTAGTATGTTAGTTTAATCACTATATAATAATTTTCTTTTCATCATATTTTTGAATCATGAAAAATCTTTCTTCTGAATTCAAGCTCTTCTTTTCTAATTAATTTCATTTTAATTATCTTACACTTTTTATTAGATGTGATTTAATAATAATAACAACAACAACAACAAAAAAGAAAATAACAACAACAACAACAATAATAATAATAATAATAATAATAATAATAATAATAATAAAAATAATAATAATAATAATAATAATAATAATAATAATAATAATAATAATAATAATAATAATAATAATAATAATAATAATAATAATAATACAATAACAACAACAATAATAATAACAATCTCAATCTCAATGACATTTCATATTAAATATCATATATATCTTAGAAAAATCTATGTTTAAGACATCCATTAACTAACATATATATGCTCTAAGTGCCAATTCCACTTTTGTCACAATATAATATGATTCATATGCATCTCTCTTGAAACATTTAAATAAAATTATTTAAGATATGTATGTTAGTTTAAATAAAAAGCAATTGGTTTTTTAATTTATAAAAATATCTAGAGTTATGAACTTGAACTCATAAAATACTAAAATAAAAAATATTATTAACTGACACTATGAACTCCATCAAGACTTCAAAAAAGGAATACAAATAGATAGTGATATTGACACCAACTTTCCCTTGTTTAAAGTGGAATGGGAAAAATAGTAGGATATTTAGAAGACTATAACATAGAATTTTATGAGTCTATATTTCTCTCCAATCCCCCTACCCCATAATTTACTTTTCAGATGCCATACGTGACCATCTGAGGGTTTGAAAACACATTTTAATATTTTTCTTCCTTGCTTAGATATAATATATTTTTCTACCCAGACATGAATATCAATTAAAATTAGTCCATTAGGTTATTTTTAGAGTTTAGAAGATATGTGGAGATTTTTAGGCCCATCTAAGATTGCATGCAAAACTTTTATAAAAATTACATGATAACAGTTGAAAAAACACTAAATGAAAATTATTACGAATAAAAATTTTATAAAAATTACATGGGTCTGTTAAGTTTAGGATATTCATGTAGATTTTGATTTATTTATCTTTTTCAATTATGTATGTCAAACCCAATTCTAATTTGAGATTTATTTAAAGACATTATCATAATATTTTAATCATTCAATGAGAATTAGTAAAAAGGTTTGCTTTGATGCAATTTTTGAGTTTATGTCTATTGATCATTTTTATTAACTAGTCCATATTTTCATTAGATAGTGCTCCACATCCAAAGAGTGGCTTAAATCCATATTACAATGTTTTTTATGTGTCTACAAGACATTGACATACCATATTCTATATTATAACTTATGTTTATCCATGTTGTGAATATACTAACATTTCAAGAAATTAAATTTTGTTTAACAACATATGTAAACACCAAATGTGGATCTAAAGAATTAAATACAAGGTGGTAAATAACATGAAATTGATGAAATATTTCAATGTTCATTGGGTAGTAATGGTCAACAACAATGACATGGTATTTTGGGTGAGAGCATATGCTAGGGGACCGATACTGTACACCAAACCCATACTCAAGTTAGTGGTTGTATTTACATGACTTTCATCACTTATTGCAAAGGTTTATCTTGTTAAATGTGGATTAAGATGTCAATAGTGTTGATTTTATTTCAATATGACTCCAAGTTTGATGTGCATCTTGAATCAACCGTGCAATGTCTCTAATATGGTGACAACACATTAAGGTCACAAAGTCTATCTTGTTACTTATATTCATCCATATTATCAATATAGTGACACTAAAAATAAAATTTTACATCCTTCCAAAATTTCTTACACCATTGGAGCAAATGATAGCATAAAAATTATCTTGAAGACATTGACAATACTCATGATCATATATATATATATATATATATATATATATATATATATATAATGTATTTAACATTCTTAAGTTTTTAAAGGTATAGATAAAATTGAGAAAATTCTATGGTAAAATTGTTTCATATTTAATAGAAAATATGACCACTACCAACTACTCAGTCTATTTTCCTATATCAATTTAACAAGCCTATATTTAAGTTATCTAATAAGGTCCCAGTTGAAATGTGTAGACAATTTTGCTATTCATAACTAGTCCCTTCATCATATTTATCCTATATATTATCTTTAGATAGGATAAATCTATTGAAATATTGGCACATTGGTAACACAATAATGCAAACTTATTTTAATAATGTAATTTTGATAAAGAAGCATTTTATAAAAAAAAAGTCAAAAATATAAACTAGATTATAGGATTTTTATCTTTGTTTTTAGGATTGAAATTATATTTCAAAATTGATATTAATGAATATGCAACACAGGGAAATCCAAATTTCTCAACTGATATAATCACATATACCATTTATTGATGATGATTATCTAATAAGGTATTTATACTCAAGATTAATTCAATCATCGAATGATTTTGTCAAATAACACAATAAATGATGACTACCACTACCACCTCAAATAGTTGAAAATATAGATGTATTGTTACATAAAATAATTTTATTTTAATCAATGTAATATGAATCTATAAATAATATGTAATTAAAAAATTATTTTGTAACTTATGGTGATATCATACAACTTACTCTTACTATATACATTTAATTTATAAAAATGGTATAATTCATATTACATGTAAATTCCAAGGAAGAAAAAATGATATTAAAGGGGCCTCCAACATGGACACTATGTGTTAAACACATCCTGTGTGAAGAACAATTTAGATGAAAATAATTTATTATTCATGTAGTTCATTACAGAAGGCCAAACATAAAAAATATTGATAAAAAATAAAAATCAATGAAACTATATAAAGTTATGACTCACAAATTTGATGCCTTTTCTCCTTTTAGATTCACTCTTCACTTTTTTTTTAAATTCAATGTTGATGGTGCTTCTCGAGGGAATCTAGGGGATTTAAGTGATGGATGCATCCTTTGGGGCTTCAGTGGCTCTTTAATAAGGGGAATATCTTTCCATATTTTTGAGGGTACCAATAGTGAAGTTGAATCTCATGCATTATCTTTGGCATCTGATTGGATGAAGTTAAAAAATGTGATAGTGAGCTAACACTGCCAAGTAGTTGTTAAAATTTTAGTTTGCTTGCATATGAGTGCCCTCCATTAATCTAGTTTAAGATTCAATATTATCGTATTGGAGGAGGATTCTGTAGAGGATTTGTATGAAAATTGTTGTCTAATAAAATAATATTAAAGAATTTATAATACATTTTGATTTGTATGATAATTTTTTTTGACAATACATATGTTTGTGTTGTTTTATGTCTTATTTAAACATTGTTATAATATCATGGAAGGATTATTTACTTAATCAAATTGAGGCATATTTTTTTTTATCCATAAATTTCATAATGATATGATCCTTTTTTATTTATTTGAAAATAATCTAATAAGTTTTCTCATGTATACTCTTTATTAAAGATCATAGACTACTTTTTCCTCACTAGTGTGTACAAGTATGATAGTCTTATTTATCATCTAAATTTCATTGGAAGATTATGATACCATGTTAAGTGTTCCCTATAAAACTTGCATATGACGTTTATGATATAATAATAAGTTATAAATTGTAAGCTATTTATCCTCAAACATCATTTTATTTAACTCTAAAATATTTAATCAATAATGTATATTAGAAGTGTGAAAGCTCAATATTGATGCCATGTTTTGACTGCTAATAATACAACTTCAATGTTTGTAATTAAAAACATATATTTGATCAGAATTTTAATTTTGATAGTGTCCCATGTCTAATAAATGCCTTGAATATTAATTCCAATGTTTGTTTATGTATGAACATGACATTTACATATAAAATTCTATCTTGTAAATTATGTTCATCCATGTTGATAATATATTAGGATATAGAGAAATTAACACCAAACATGGACCCTCAGAATAAAAGCCAAGGTGATAAAGAACATGCAAGTGGTGAATGATTTCAATGTGCATTGGGACGTAATAGTTAGTGGTAATGACATGTTATATCATGTGATACCATACACCAAGGGGCCTATATTGCACACCAAACTCATATTTAGGTTAGTGGTTGGATTTACATGACTTGCATCACTCATTGTTAAGGTTTTTATTATTGAGGGTGGTTAAGTATGTCAAGATCATTGATTTGATTACAATATGATTTTGACTCTGATGTGTAGCTTGAATAAAAAATACAATGTCATTAATTTAGAAATAAGATATTGAGGTAATAGAGTCTATCTTTTTTCTTTCATTCATCCATGTTGATAAAATTTTGAAACCCAAAAGTAAAACATTACATTCTTGTAGAATTCCTTTCACCATTGTCCCAACTACTAGTATAAAAATTGACATGTAGACATTGACACTACTCATTGGCATAATTATATATAATGCATTTAGTGATCTTTGATTTTAAAGGTATAGATAAAATTGAGCAAAGCTTTTTGTATTTTGTGGGAATTCATTTTAGGAACTTAGAAAATATGTTCTAATGCTGATATTTACCTTTTTCTAGATTTATTATTTTTTCAATAATGTTTTTCAGGACTTAAAATAAGTATTGTAAAAAAATATTTAAAAAAATATCCCTAAATTTACTTATATAAACAAAATCATTATCTTTAATAGTATCAAACTAAATTTTATTATAAATTCCAATGTTATGACCCTCAATATTGATCAATTATTGAAATTACATAAAAATGTGATATCCCTTATAATCATTTTATCTCTAAGTAAGGATATGTAGTTTTATCTGTCAAAATTGATATTGATAGAGGCAATAATTTGATTCCAAACCAATTTCCATTTTATAGGTTGTTAAAAACATTGGGATGTGAATGGATATTCAAAGGCACCAATCTAACACCAAACACATTTAACATTTCCTATGAGTTTATTAAAAGGAAGATACGAGTAGGGGTGATGCAAAGTCCAACAAAGGTTTCTAATATTTATAACTAACAAAACCTGAAGGTAATCCTGAGTATCTATTGTATGTATTTAAATAGACATTTTTGGGCCTAGCATCAATTAATTTTTTATTATTGTGGATCATAGAATTATATATTTTCATTGAAGCTTTGGCTATTTGACCAACAAAGGAGAAATTCTATTAGTCAATTTAACCCTATAAATGTTCTCAAACCAAATAGAGAAGGCAATTTGTGTCAAAAATATAACACACATATTAATGAGGGTATTAGACTACCTGAAGTTGTAAAAAGCTAAGGGTTACTAAATATATATGCAATTATTTATGAAAATAGAGAATTTAATAAATTTTGACCAATCCCCCTAAGAATGAAGGAGATGCATTCAATGGGAAAATATTACCATATTGCATGACATTATTGAATATTAGAGATAGAGAAATGAATGGATATTGAATAAGAATATTCCAATATAGTAATGATGAAACCAAACAAACATGGTTTTGTGAAAAGAAAGTCCATGAACAACAAACTTGTGGAAAGAACATCATAATTGTAGTTTGACTAGCAATATAACTTTGAAAGAGCTTGTTAGACATGAGCACCACCAAAATATTCCATGAAATAAAAAATTTAGGAAAAAATAATGGGGAAATTTGAATGATTATTTTTACATTGAATCAAATTGGATAAAACAATGGAAATGAATAAACACTCTTGTTTCACATTGAAAATTTGCACTAAATGTTGGTTTTTTCTTAAATTTGTAGTGTAAAAATTTAAAAAAAAAATGAAGTAGTCAAATTCCCAAAATAAATGTGTGAATGATCATATTATCTTTTGAACATATAAAAACCATCATTTGTTTTGAACTTATTGAAATTGTCATGTATTTTGAACATTGTGAAGGTTTTTTGAAATCAACTGAGTGGTAATTATTTGGTTCGATGTTTCAGGTCTCTTTACATTACCTATCATCAACAAAAGATATTGAATTCAATATTAGGTTATAACTGACATGCTATCTTTTTTATAGTTTACACAACTATTTTTTTAAAATCCAAACATATGCACAAATTCCCTATTTCACTTACATATAGGTAGTTTCTAAAGACTGAAATGCAAGAAAATACATGTTGCTTGTTTAATGTTTTTCATGGTAATAATATTATATGATATTCATATTAACATATTAATTTAAAGTAAACTAACCTAAATCTATAACATACTACATGATATAGTTGAGCCAAATATTTAGCTAGTGAGTTAAAACAATGGCAATAAATAAACATTATTTTTGCTCAGTGAAAATTTACACTAAGTATAGTTTTTTATTTTTCATGAAAAAATTACAATAATAAAATGAGGTAGAAAAATTCCTTTAATTAATTCCTCTATGACCATATTTTGTTTTGAACATATAAAAGCCATCAATTATTTTAAACATATTCAAATTGTCATGTATATTAAACTTTTTGAAAATTTTTAGAATCATCCAAGTGATGATTATTTGGTTGGATGTTTTAGGTATATTTACATGATCTATCACAAATAAAAGATATTAAATCTCATACTAGGCTATAGTTGACATGATGGCCTGTTTATAGTGTACACAACTATTTATTTTTTATTAAATCCAAGAACATGCACAAATTCCCTATTATACTCATATATAGATAGTTTCTAAATATCCAAATCAATAAAGTATATGTTTTATGTTTAAATTTTGTCATGGTAGTAATAAAATATGATATTTGTATTAACATATAAATGAGAAGTAAAATGACCTTAATCTGTAACATAGTGCATGTTATAAAATCATTATAGGAAAGTTTCCCACCATGTTAATAGTATTATAGTGGAACCAAAACATCAACTACTAAGATATGGTACTTAATTTTTAATTATAAACTTATATGAATAGGCCATTGTGAGTTATATTTTAAATATTAGGATTTCAATGAATGATGTTGTTGAAATATGAGAGGTGGATGAAATGGTGAAGAGAGTGATGATATGAAAAGAAGGGGAATGGATGAAGAGGATAATCCATGAGCTAAGAGATGTTTCTCAATCAAATAAATCAACAAAGGATCCTCTTCTTCCAAAACTTTTGAGAAAATTTATCTCATTTCTTTTGCTTTCCATTATTTTCCATGCATACTATAAGTAGTTGTGATGATTGTATAATTATTATTTTTATTTTATGAAATTCTATGAATCAAAAGTTAATATTGATGATCAATTTTTGTACAATGTTTTTCATAACAATACATGAATATTGCATGACATCACATTTTATAGTTTACCATAAATCATACTAAATATATATGATTAACACAAACTTGAGTAATATCTCTTTTGTTAGGGGAATCTAGTACCAATGATTGAACAATCTAGGTTTATTGGATGTATTTTAGTATGACATAGGACTAAGAAAAAGGAATTTCATTTGTTATAAAAATTAATGCATACTTGTATACTAGATTTGATGAGATAAGGAATTTGTTTTTATTACATTATATCTTTCATGGTTATTAAATGTTATTTCTTTTTAATATGTCAGTGATTAAATTTTTATGATAATTGAAAGTTAATTTCATTTACATTAGCCATTAAAGGTGAAAAAAAATATGTCATTACAACCTTAAAACACTCCCCATGGGTGCCACTATAGGAGTGCCTCTTGGTGCAATTACATTACATGATAACAAAAAAAAACTATCAGTTGTTTGTAAGTAGAAACTTGTATTACAACATAATATAATGACCAAAAGCTTGTTTTTAAACCGTTTAAGTAAAACTTATATTACATCACATAATAAAAATTAAAATATAGATAATGAAGACTGTAACATGAGAACACAAAGATAATATACATTACATCACATACTGACAATGAAAAATAAGATAAAAATGATTATAACATTGATTCAAATTAGATAAAATAATGAAAATAAATGAACACTTGTTTCTTGTTGAAAATTTGTGCTATATATAGTTTTCCAAATTTGTAGTGAAAATTTTAAGAGAATAAAATGAGTTGGTGAAATTCCTAAAATAAATGTCTATATTACCATAATCTTTTTTGAACATATAAAAACCATCAATTGTTTTGAACTTATTCAAATTATCATGTATTTTGAACATTATAAAGGTTTTTTGGAATCAACTGAGTGGTAATTATTTGGTTGGATTTTTTGTGTCTTTTTGCATGACCTATCATCAAGGAAAGATATTGAATCTAATACTAAATTATAATTGATATGTTTACAATTTACACAAATATTTATTTTTTATTAAAGCCTAACATATGCAAGCATTCCTTGTTGTACTTTTATATAGGTAGTTCATAAAGATCAAAATGCAAGAAAATAAGTATGGTACATTTAAATTTTTTCTTGGTACTGATATTATATGATATTCATATTAACATTTACATAAAAATTATAATGACTTAAAGTCATAACATAGTGCAAGGTATAAAATCATTATAGTAAAGTTTAAAAATGCATTAAAGGTATTATAGTGGAACCAAATCCTCAACTAGTGAGATATGGGAGTTAGTTTGTAATTATAAATTTATATAAATAGGGAATTTTAAGCAATATTTGAAATATTGGGATTTAAATGAATGATATTATGAAGAGTTGAGAGGTGGAATAAATGGTGAAGAGACTGGTGATAGGAAAAGAAGGGGAATAGATTAACAGGAGAATTTGTGAGTTGGGAGATTATTTTCCATTAGAGAAGTTGATATAAGAGGATATTTTTATAGACATTTGTAGAAATTTTATCTTATTTCTTCTTATTTCCATTGTGTTCCATGCATACTATAAAAAGTTGTGATGAATGGATAATTATTCATTTGATATTATCCAATTGTATGAGTTAAAATTTAATATTGATGAGTAGTTTGTGGATAATGTTTTTACATAAACATTACATTTATTTTCTATGATATAATGTTTTATAGTTTACTAAAAATACTACTATTATATAATCAACACAAAATCAAGCAATAGCTATTTCTTAAGGGGAAAATGAGATCAATGAGTGCACAATCTAAGTTTCTTGGATGTATTTAAATATGACTAAAGACTAAGAAATGGGTTTTTCATTGGGGATAAAAATGATATACTTACTTTTAGACTAGATTTGATTAGAGAATAAATTCATTTTTATTAAATTATAGCCTTCATGACAATTAAAAGTTGTTTGTTTTTAATATGTTGTTCATTAAATTTTTATGATAATTAAAAGTTATATTTTTAATATTTTCCATTAAAAGGGAACACACTTATGCCATTATATCATTTGAACACTTCCCACATGTGTCACTATAGGAGCACCTCTTGACATAATTACACTGCATGATAACAACCAAAAACAATTATATGAATTTTTTATAAGTAGAAACATGTATTACAACATAAGATAACAACCAAAAGTTGGTTTATAAACTATTTAATTAAAAAATTGTATTATATTACATAATAAAAATCAAATTCTAGAGAAGAATAATTGTAACATGATAACACAAAGATAATATTCATTATTGCACATGATGAAAACCAATAATAAGAGAAGGATGATTATAACATTGAATCAAATTAGATAAAACAATGGAAATAAATGAACACTCTTATTTATTATTGAAATTATATGCTAACTATGATTTATTTAATTTCTAGTGTGAAATTTATGAGAATAAAATAAGCTGGTGTAATTCCTAAAATTAATGTTTGTATGATGATACCATGTTTTGAACATTAAACGACCATCATTTATTTTAAACTTATTTAGATTATCATGTATTCTAAACATTGTGAATGTTTTTTGGAATCAACCGAGTTGTAATTATTTGGATGGATATTTCACGTCTCTTTACATGACCTATAATCAAGGAAAGAGATTGAAGATAATACTAGGTTATAGTTGATATGTTTACATTTTACACAACTATTAATTGTTTAGAAAAGCCTAACATATGAATAAATTTCTTGTTACACTTGTATTTAGGTAGTTTATAAAGATTAAAATGTAAGAAAATATCTATTGTATGTTTAAATTTTTGCATAGTATTGATATTATATGATATTGATTTTAACATCTGAATAAGAAGAAAAATGACTTAAACTTGTAGCATAGTGCAATTTATAAAATCATTATAGTAAAGTTTGTCATTATGTTAAGGGTATTATAGTGGAACCAAATCCTCAGCTAGTGAGATATGGTAATTAGTTTGTAATTAAAAACTTATATAAATATGCCATTTTGAGCTATATTTGAAATATTGGGATTGCAACGAATTATGTTGTGAAGAGATGAAAGGAAGAATAAATAGTGAAGTCACTGATGATAGGAAAAGAAGGGGAATAAATGAAGAGAAAAATATGTGAGTTAAGAGATGTTTTTCCATCAGAGAAGTCAACAAAGGAGGATCTTCTTACAAAAATTTATAAAAACATTATATTATTTCTTCTTATTTTCATTGTTTTCCATGAATACTATAAGAGTTTGTGATGAATGTATATTTATTACTTTGATTTTATCCAATTCTATGAATCAAAATTTAATATTAATGAGAAATTTTTGTACAATGTTTTTGATAAATATTACATTCAATTTGTATGATATCAAGTTTTATATATAATTTTGAAAATAATATTATTATATAATCAACATAGAATCGAGAAATATCTCTTTTATAATGGGAATCTAGGATTAATAAGTACACAATTTTGGGTTCATGGATGCATTTCAGTATGACCCAAGAGTTATAAATGGGCCTTTCATTGGGGATAAAAATGAATACCTACTTTTAGATTGAATTTGGTCAGAGAACAAATTCTCCTTTATTACATTATATCTTTCATTGCTATTAAAAGTGATTTGTTTTTAGTATGTCATCCAGTAAATTTTTATGATAATTGAAATTTATTTTTTTAATGTCATCCATTAAAATTGAACCCACTTATGCAATTACATCCTTATATAACTCACCATAGGTGTTACTATAGTATATCCTCTCATCATAATTACATTACATGATAACAATTAAAAACCACTCTGTGAACTATGTGTAAGTAGAAACATGTATCAGACAGTAAGATAACAACCACAAGCTGGTGTGTAAATTGTTTAAGTAAAAGATTTTATAACATCAGATAATAACAATCAAAAGGTAAAGAAGGATGACTGTAAAATGAGAATGAAAAGACAATATACATGGCATTACATATTGGCAACCAAAATCAAGATAATGACAACAGTAACATTGTATCAAATTAGATAAAATAATGGCAATAAATGAAGACTCTTATTTTTCATATAAAATTTGTGCTAAATATATTTTTTTAATTTGTAGTGAAAATTTTTTGAGAATAAAATGAGGTGGTGAAATTCTTAAAGTGAATGTTTGTATGACCATAATCTATTTTGAACATTAAAAAACCATCATCTAATTTGAAATTATTAAAATTCTCATGTATTTTAAATATTCTACATGTTTTTAGAATCAACTAAGTGGTAATTATTTGGTTGGATGTTTCGTGTCTCTCTACATGACCTATCATCATGGAAAGAGATTGAAAATGACACTATATTATAGGTTATATGTTTAAATTTAACAATTTTTTTTTATTAAATCCTAGCATATGCAAAACTTTTATGTTGCACTTGTATACATGAGGTTTCTAAATATCAAAATGCAAGAAAATAATTGTACCTTTATAAATGTATATGTACTAATATTATATTATATTCACATTAACATATAAATGAGAAGTAAAGTGACTTAAAGATGAAACTTAGTTCAAGTTATAAAAATATTGTAATAAAGTATCCCACCATGTTTAGGGTATTATAGTGGAACCAAATCCTTAGCTAGTGAGATATGACACTTAGTTTGTAATTATAAACTTATATAAATAGGGAATTATAAGCCATATTTGAAATATTGTGATGGAAATGAATGATGTTGTGGTAAGATGAGAGGTGGAAGAAATGGTGAAGAGACAGAGGTTAGAAAAAAAGGGGAATATATGAAGAGGGGAGTTCATGAGATGAGAGATGTTTTTCCATCAAAGAAGTCAACAAAGGGAGCTCTTATTTTTAAAATGGAGGAAAATTATCTATTTTATTTATTTTCCATTATTTTCATGCATAATATAAGTAGTTGTCATCAATGAATAATTATTCTTTTGATTCTAATCAATTGTGAATAAAAATTTAATACTGATGAGTGTTTTCTCTACAATGATTTTGTATAAAATTTACATTCAATTTGTATGAAATCAAATTTTTAAGTTCACTAAATATCATATACTATATAATCAGTCTAGAATTGATCAATAACCTTTTCATAAGGTTAATCCAAAATCAACAAGTGCATCATCTGGGTTTCTTGGATATATTCCAATATGACCCATTGTTGAGCAATGTGAATTTCATTGGGGATAAAAATTAATACCTACTTATAGATAGGATTTGATAGAAAAATAGTTCATTTTTATTACATTATATATTTCACAACTATTAAAAGTGATTAGTTTTTGATATGTTGGTCATTAAACTTTTATGATTATTGAAAGTTAATTTATTTTAAACTTTAGACATTAATATTGAACACACTTATGCCGTTAAAACCTTCAAACACTCCCCATGGGTACCACTATATTAGTACCTTTCAGATTAATTAAATTACATGACAACTACCATAAACAAATCTATGAATTATTTGTAAGTAGGAATTTGTATCACACCATAAGATATCAACCAACAAATGGTTTGTAAAGTGTTTAAATATAAAATTATATTACATCACATAATAACATCCAAAATATATAGAAGAATGACTCTAACATGAGAACACAAAGAGATTATACATCACATTAGACACTAATGATAAAAATCAGTGAAGAGAAAGATGATTATAAAATTAGAACACTAGGATAATTTTGAACAATAGGCTCTTGATCTTTTTTATGTTTAAGGGTTTAATACACCACTAAACACACACATAAAAGCTATAAGCTTGTTTTAGTTAGAAACTCAACTATACTTATGAAATATCCCATCTCAACCATGGAACCATATCACAATATAAATTTATCCTTAAATTATAACTATCAATATAGAAAAACCTAAAAAAAACTCATAATCAAAATAAAATAATTTGGAAGGGGCTAGTGTAAGATAGTGACATTGTATCCAATAACAACATTTTGGTATAAAATGGAATGGCTATGGGCAAAGGCATACCCTATAGCCATGTGAAGGATCCCACTTCCTCTAATAACTAGAATCTCCCTCTACTCTCGTGATGGCATGTGCTTCCCTACAACACTCAATTTGTCATCCTTGTATTTTTCATTGTGTATAGAGTAACTCATAGCCAATAGCAGCCTGAATTTTACCTATGATGACATGGAATACATCCCTTGTCCTCTACCCAACACCCTTGATTTAGGGTCAAGAGTTTCATGTAGAGGTTAATCAATCACATACACTAGACCAGAATATACACCCGAAAATAAAATTTCATTGTAATCTATGGTGCCATTTTAATTTCCATGTAATTCTCCATCATATGGAAATAAATATTTATATTAATCCTAGTTTCCTCCCCCAATTTATGAATCCCAACATTGGAATTCACAATATTGAGTCAAAATAAAAAGAGTAATGTCATAAGAAACCCATTTCACAATTTCTTCCCATTATGTAATAATGAAGACAAACACCTCCCACATACACACAACTAAATAAATATAGAGAAACAATAGAAAAGAGTAAAGAAAAAATAAGAAAGAAAAAATGAATAGAAAAGAGAGTGACAGTTTTTATGTTGAAATCAAATAGAGGGTTATTCTCAAACAAATATTGACATCATTTTCCACAGTTTTATTCTCATAGATGAAAAGAAAGTGAGAGCATTTTTCTAAAGGGTGAAAAAAAGAAAGAAAATAAAAGAGACAGGGAACATTTTCTAATAGCAGTAAAAAAGAGTTAAAAAATGACTGGCATGGGCAATAAATCATCACACATGTAATTTCATTATAAAATGATTCTCCCCTCTATAGTTAAAGTGATTTTGTATCATTATTTGTGAGCATCAAGACACTAGGCATTAGTTATTGAACATGGGTCCACCATTTTAAAGCAGCGGTGTGTGGCAATGGGTGTGTAGTTATTTATGTAGGAATAATTTTTATTTTATTTTTTTATTTTTATTTTTATTTTATTTTTGAATTGTTAAATGTTGTGCCATTGTTTGAACTTGGGGTGGTTGGGTGGTATGTCTTGAACATTACCATTATAGCATTCTAATTATAGGTTGCATGTAGAAATAATTATTTTCTTCTAATAATTTGTTAGTTTGAAATTGACCTTCCCACCACAAAATGATTTTTTCCTAATTATTATTAAATTAAAAGAGTAAGTTTTTCCTCATCTTGATGGTGGTTTAGACAATTTGATATGAAATGTTGATAAAAAAATTTCATACATAATTTTAACCATAAATTTTTTCTTTTATTGTAATAGATTATGAAAATATAGTCTCTTGTATAGTGTAATTTTTATCAACATGAAGTAGAGTTTAACTAAAATAATAATATTAATTAATTAATATATAGAGTCTCTTTTATACGATGATTTTTAACAACATAAATTAATCTTTATTAATTAAAATATTAATAATGAACATAAAATAATTGTGATGATAGCCTATCGGTGAGTGAGCTAAGTGTTATAAGTGAGAGGTCTCATGGTCCATTCTTATGATGACCATTCTCTAGCATCATTCCCATAATAATCTATCATAGGTTATTTCATGGCATGGCAAGTTAAGGAGGGTGTTAGATTATGATTCAATTAGAAGTTATAATTTTTATGGTATTTCTCCTCAATCCTCATTCTATTTAACTCTAAAATATATCATCCATAACATATCTCACAAGTGAAAAAATATCAAGATTGTGATAGGTTTTGATGGCCATTTATATAACTTAAATCTTGATAATTAAATACCTATATTTGAGCACTAATTTGATTGTTATAGTGATCCACATCTGATGAGTGGATTAAATATATGTTATAATGTTGTTTATATTCAAAAATGACATTGACATAATAGATTTGTATTATAACTTATGTTTGTGTACAAAAAGTCCATTTTTTAGGTTAACGGTTGGATTTACATGACCTGCATCACTCACTTATAAAGGTTTTTATTGTTGAGGTTGGACAACAATGTCCAGAGCATTCATTTGATTATAAAAAGAATCCAAATATGATTTATATCTTGAATCAACAATGAAACGTCACTAATATGGAGACAAGACATTGAGGTCATAGAGTCTATCTTGTTTATTCCATTAATCCATGTTGCCAATATATTGACACTCAAAATAAAATATTACACCCTTCTGATGTTACTTGTACCATCAAATAACATTCTAGTATATAAATTGACATGTAGACATCGACACTACTTGTGAGCATAATTATTTGTCTAATGTATTTAATGTGATTAAATTTTAAAGGTATAGATAAAATTGAGTAATGTATTTTGTAATTTTTTTCATATTGAATATCAAATTCAACCATGGCCAAATAGTAGAACTTGAATCAAATGGTAAAATTTCTACATGAAGTGAAAAATAAGTCAAGATCCTCAACTCTCTACTTAGGTGCCGTTAATACAAGATTATACATACATATATGGTGTATCTAAGATATAATATCTTTAATTGTAATCTAGCTCTTGATTCAAATCTGATGTCTAATATATATGTAATCAACGTGTCTTTATAGCTCACCCCTAGTATTTTGTAAATGTGTTTCTTAGAAATCAACAAGCAATTATGGTGACCTAAACTAGTGATTCTAGTGTAAGTTATTCATGAAATATCTTATGTGAAAATAAATACCTATAGTATTTATGGGAGTTCATTTTAGGAACATAGAAAATATTATTTTAATGTTAACTTCCATAATTTTTTGAATTTATCATTTTTAAAAATATGTTTTTCATAACTTTAAATAAATACTATAAAAATTATGTTTTCAAAAAATATCACTACCTTTAAATATCTAAAAAAGATTATTTTATTTATTAGTATTAAACTAGAATTTGTAGTAAATCTTGATGTTATAATCCTCAAGATTGATCACTTTTATAAATTAAATTAAAAGGTGACGTCTGCTATAATTATTTTGTCTCTATGTAATGACTTATAATACTAGTCATGGGAATTGATATTGATAGAGGCATTAATTTGATTGAAATTTGATTTAATTTTTAAAGGTTGTTGAAAACATATGTATGCAAATGGATATTCAAAGGCATCAATTTAACTCTGGACCTATTTAAGATTTCCCATGAGCTTATTCAAAGGAAGAAAAGAGTTTATCTGATTTATAGATTGTTTTTAGGTTTGTTGGTCATGTAGATCATGAAATTATGGACATAATGTGAATATGTTAAAGGGAGAACTAAAATGCTTGTATTGATATTTCATTATAATTGTTACCATTTGGACTATTTGATGTGATGATCATAGAAGAACATGGTGTAAAGTTCTTGTTTTTTTTTATTTTTGGTTTATTCCCAAACCCTCCTCTACAAAAGATACAAAGTTTAGGAAAGTTTTCTAATATTTAAAATTAGTATAACCTCAAGGAAATACAAAGTATCTATTGTATGCATGTCATTAGACATTTGTGGACCAACATCATTCATGATCACAAAATTTTATATAGTGCCTCAAAATATGATTTTTTTTTGTAATGAAGGTGAAATTATCTTGGTCAATTTTATCCTAGAAAGTTTCTCATACCAATTAGACAAGGCACCTTGTGTCATAAATATAACACACCTATTAATTAGGGTATTAGATTACCTGATGTTCTATAAATCTAAGGGTTACTAGATATATCCATAATTATTAATGATCATATAAAATTCACTAAATTTTGAACAAGTGCCCTAAGTATGGAAGATATGCATCTGATTGGAAAATATTAGAATAATATGTAATGATGTTGAGAATTGGAGATAGAGAAATGAATGGGTAATGCCTAAGAATCTTTCAATCTATTAAGATATTTTTAGACATAGGGACCACCTAAATTTTCCATGAAAAAGTGTTTATGAAAAAATAAAGGGGTAACCTCAATTATTATTTTTACATTAAATCAAATTACATCAAATAATGGTAATAAATGAACAATGGTTTCTCATTAAAAATGTGTGTTAAATATAGTTTTTAATTGGTAATGCAAAAGCTACAATAATAAAATGACATAGTGAAATTACTAAAATGTCTATACAAACCTAAATTATTTAGAACATATAAAAACCATCATTTGTGTTGAAGTTAATCAAATTGTCATGTATTTAGAACATTATGAAGGTTTTTTAGAATCAACTAAGTGGTAATTATTTGGTTGGACATTTTAGGTATCTTTACATGACCTATCATTAGGAAAAGATATTGAATATGATATTAAGTTCTAGTTGACATTATGACTTGTTTATAGTTTACACAACTACTGTTGTTTTTTTAGAGCCAAGTGTACACAAAAATTCATTTTTCCCTTGTATTTTGGATGTTTCTAAAGATTAAAATGCAAGAAAATACCAGTTGTGCATTAAAAAATTTCCATGGTTATAATGTTATATGACATTCATATTAACATTTGAATAATAACTAAATTGACTTAAAGGTATAACATAGTGAAAGTTATTAAAACATTATAGTAATGTTTCCCACCATTTTAATAGTATTTTAGTGGAACCAAATAATCAGCTACTTAGATATGGAGCTTATTTTGTAATTTTAAACTTATATAAATAAGGCATTGTGATCCATATTTTAAATTTTGGTATTGCAATGAATGATGTTGTGGAGAGATTAGAGGTAGAATAAATGTTTAAGAGAATGATGATATGAAAATAAAGGGAATAGATGAAGAGGATAATTTTTTAGTTGAGATATTATTTTCCATCAAATAAGTCAACAAAGGTGGATCTTATAAAAATTTGGTGAAAATTTATCTTATTTCTTTTGTTTTCCATTCATACTGTAACTAGTTGTGATGAATGCATCATTACTCTTTTTGTTTTATCAAATTTTATCAATCAAAATTTAAAATTTATAAGTAAATGTTTTTGCATAAACAATAATTCAATTCATATGACATCAAGCCTTACAGTTTACTAAAAATCCTAATATTATATATAATCAACAAAAAATAGATCAATCGCTCTTTCATAACAGGAAAACACGATCAAGGAGTACATAACTTACGTTTCTAGGATGTATTTCAATATGACCCAAGACTAAAAAATGGGCCTTCCATTAGGCATAAAAGTTAATACATGCTTGTGGACTAGATTTGATTTGAGGTATGTTCATTTTTTTACATTATATCTGTCATACCTATTAAAGTTATTTGTTTTTAATATGTCTATCATTAAATTTTTATAATAATTGAAATTTATTTTTAAATGTTGAACATTAAATGTGACACTTTTTATATTATTCTTCATTCTTGTGGTATAAAATAAGTGCAATAACTTTGACCTCTTGGTGGGTACTTTTAATGGATGATCAATTGGTCACATCAATTGGCCTTGAAATTCAAGGAAAAAAATCATCATGGTCCCCACTATGTCAGCCATGAAAATTATTGAAATCCACAAGGATAACATCAAAAAAATTCCATGTCAATTCCATCCAACACAGAGAATGGTTAATAAATAATTTTAAGAGATTTTTTTTTGGTCTTCAAATTATGGAAATTCAATAAAAACTATAAATTTTTTTACATAAAATAAAAATTCTTGCATTTCATTAGTTTGTTGACTAAGATTTATTATTTCAAGTAATTCCTACTATTCCCTTCCTTGGGAGGAACTAATAACATGTTGAAAAAAATTATTATAAAATAATTAAGTTATTAGATTTTAAGAAACATGTTAATGAAAATTATTATATAATAAGTAAGCTATTAAATTTTAAGAAAAATGTTAATGATGAAAGTATTAAAATAGATATTATGCCTAAACTCATGGCTAAATTTATTCCAAATGATTTTCAAGATTAATTTAATACTTGAAAGTAATAGTATTTGCACAATCTATGTCAATTGTATCGAGAATACTTTTAGATAAGTATGTCAATTATTTTGGATCGATGTTTCAAGTCACTCTCTATGAAACAACATCATGTTATGAATATAATTATTGGTAATTGTTGACTTATGTGTGTAAATTTATAACAATATAAAATAATATAATAGAATATTTATATATGACTAAATATTAATACATAAAATTAAAATAACATAAGAATAAAAATAAAATTTGGAATATATTATTGACATGTTGAAGGGACGTTAATAAGGAAAAAATAAAGGTGGTTAAATTGCATTACTATAATTTTAAAACAACCTCAAAAGAAAATTTTGGGAATTACTAACAAAGTAAACAACAAAACCACATGTAGAACCCACTACACAATCTTACCATGCATGATGTAGTCATCATGGTAATGCACATGATGAGTAGACAACCCAAAAAGGGATTGGGTGTATGATATATTTATGTAAGGGTGACCATACCTAAAGGATGATGTACCATTCAAGGGGTATTAGTGTATGTATATACACTAATAACCTTTGAACCTTTAAAATACACTTGGTTTCCCCATCGAACCACTTAGGGATCCTCAACCTAATATAAGCATCGAATAACCCTATATGGTCATGACTTTGAAACTCATGAGGTAATAAGGTTCACTACATCCCTTAGGTATCCTTAACCAACTTACTGACCTAGGGTAAGATTTATCTTAACAACGAGTCATCATACCAGTTATTATTAATTATATCATCTTGATAAAGGGAGGTACCATAATAGATATAACAAATCTTAAAGGAAAACTAATAGTATCATCGAGATAAGCTTTGGATTTTTCTAACCATACAATATTTTAAGGTCCATAAGTAGCTAACATCGATCTGCTACCAAAGTGACCCAACATAAGACTTATGAACATAAAACCTATTAGAATAATTAATTTGTCATAGCCTATGTGTAATAAATGTTGCATGGTCTATTTATACCTTTGTTTGACACATATCATAGGTTGGTTAAGTATGATATTTCCTATGTGTTATTACTTAAATTATCAATCTTAATCCCTTATATATTAGGAGATTTAATCTCACTTGTTGATGTATAAATAATCACCTCTTTTAGTTTTCTTGTTAATACAATTCCTTTCCATATTTCATTTGGTATTAGAGTGGGTAATCCTATGGAGGTTTCAAAGTGGTGGAGATAAGGTAAAGATGGAGAATAATTTTATGATATCTTTGATAGCATCATCTTTCTCTAATTTATGCCATCCCATGCTGAAATTCTTAAAAATTATAGAAGGAAAAATTTGTAATGTAGATCTTCCAATCTTAAATCCCAACATGGTATATCAAAGATAATCTTTTTCAATGTCATTTTTTGGATTTTTTATTTTATATAAAAATATATAATTTATGGAATTACTCCTAAACTTTTTTTAATTCTAATAAAAAAATATGAATTTCAAAAAATAATCAAAGTTTTTGGAGCTTTTGTTGATTTTCTACTATTTATTTGAAGTTTCTATTTTGTAGGACAAGCGAGGAATAACAATAAAAATAGTAGTTTTTCTAATTTTTTTTGGGTATAATCATGGATCAAATATTACATCAATATATTCCTCTCATATAGATATTTACAAAAAGTATTTTCTTAATGAAAATGGATCAACGAGGCACCCATGGTGAAAGTTTGAAGATAGAGGATAATTTGGAAGTCTTCATTTGGTGTAGTGTCAATTTCTGGGTAGAGCACCACCTAGATCCACCACTTCCAATAGAAGCACCACCATCATGACGATAATATTTTTTATCCTCTATTCATGCCATATGACCACCTATTGGGTGTTTTTATCCCCTAAGGGCTTGTCCTTCATCACTATGATCCATCTTTGAAGATCATTTCTTTTGAGGCTCATAAAATTTGATCTATGAAGCCTTGGAAAGTGTTTTTTTCTCCTTTGATAATTTTTTTATATATATGTAGTTTTAATTCTATTTTTTACATTTTAATCATCCATATTTCTATAATTTTTAGTTTATTACCATTTTAGCTTACTAGTTCATGTATTTTGGACCTTTAAGAGGCCATAATGTTTGAAGGGTAAATTTGATTTTCATGCTATATTTTTTGAAAGTGCATGTTTTTTTCATGATATTCACATATTCACATATATTTATTTTTATTCTATAATATATTGTAAAATCCTCAGACACATTTCTGATTGAAATTGATGTCTATATTCCTTAGTTTTCTATTAGATTCTAGGATGCATTTCAATGGACTCTAGCATCCTTTGTTTTATTGTGTGATTGAATTTCATTATGTGTTTGAATTTTTAGCTTTTATTTATACACATTTTTTTCACTTAAACACACTTGTATTTTATTATCATACACAAACTTAAATTTCATGATGTCTAGTTATGGACCTCATTTTGTCCTCCCTGACACATAATTACTTCATGGTGATAACTACATTTCTCTAAAAAAAAACCATTACAAACACATTTATAGTTTGAATGTATTTGGTCAGTTTTAGAAGACACATGGGTTTGACATGAAATATATGTTGATCAACAATAAAAATATGACAAAGCTAATAAAAAATCTAAGTTAATAGCCGTATTTAGAGTTTCATATAAGATACAACCTCTTATCTAAAGTGATACAACTATAAAAAATCTTGGTATAAGCTTAAAATAGTATATGAAACTAAGAATCAAAATCAAATATTGAATCTTTAGAGCCAATTTTAAACTCACAGGCTCAAATCAGATGAAAAAATAAAGGCATTCCTTACAAGGGTTGTAACTTTGTGGGCCTCACTTTAATCTTTGGCCAAACTAGTGATAGATGATTCTCCAGTCCTTATAGTCCTTATACCACTACCCCTTGAATATAGAATCTTTGTGAGCACTTTGAATATCATAGGACAAGAACCAACATTTGAAGTGTTGGTAAATTTATTGTAACAAGAGGAAGTTTTGCATAATTTAGAAGAAGTAGATGATGATCATTCACTCACATCGAATTAAAAGGGAAAAAAACCCATGAAAGGTACAAAATAATCTCCAAAGCAGAATAATCAATAAAACCAACAAGGGAACAAATCACATTCTTCTAGAGCATGTCAAATTTTTTGAAGACAAGGACATGACTTAAACCATTTTTGGTACAACACATTTCAACATGGCTCATTAAGCAAGAAGACCTCTTTCAATAATTCACCACAAAAACAAAGGAAGTAACCAAAATAAAAAAATAGGTGGAAATTAAAAAAAGTCTAAGCCTAAACAACATGGAAATGTTGCTAAAGAATATGATTCTTTAAATGAGGAATATGTTTTAGCTACTCAAACACATATGTCTACCAATAATCCAAGTGCAATTTCATATGTTGATTTAGGAGCAAATAGACACATGATAGGGAGAATTTTTTTATATACATTGACCAAAATATAATCAAAGCATAATGTATTACTTCGAGATAATATCTTATATATAATATTAGGTAGTGATGTCATCAAACATCAACTAGGAAATAGAAATTGAAACATTTCAAATTTTCTCTATGTTCCAAGACTTACAAAAAATATGCTATCTATTAATCACCTACTTGACCACAACCTCATGTTCAAATTTGATCACCAAAATGGTCAAACATTATACCACATTAAATACAAATATAGGCATCTCAAAGTTATTGCCAAGGCTTACAATGTTGGTAAAAAAATTCTAGATTTTGTTTAAAATGACCATCAAACACTTATGGTCAAAGATACATCACTAGGAAATTTATGGCATAAAATATATGGTCACTTGAGTTATGGTTATTTGGATGAATTGAGGAAATAGGATATGGTTTGTGGTCCTCCCAAAATCAAGAAATATTTTGATATATGTACTAGTTGATTAGATAGAAAACAAAGAAGAGCTCTTTTTGAAAGACTAAATATTAATCATTTGGTATGTTGGACTTCATGCACATCGATTTATGCAAAAAATTTACTCCCAATTTTAGAGGGTACAAATACTTTCTACTTTTTATTAATTATTACTCATAGAAAATGTGTGTATATTTATTGAATGCTAAAGATAAAACTTTTAAAGTCTTCAAATAATTCAAGGCCATAGTTGAAAATGAAACTGGTAGGAAAATCAAGACTTTCCACTTAGATCATAGGGGGGGGGGACTACACTAATAAAGAATTCTCAGCATATCTCAATGTGAATAAAACCAATTAGTAATTAACACCTCCATATTCACCTCAACATAATAGAGTTTTAGAATGGTGTAACAAAGTCATTGTGTAAATGTTTTGAAACATGGTTGAGGATTCAAAATTGCCTAATACATATCGGATAGAAGATTGTCACATCACAGTCTACTTTTTGAATAGATCATTCACCAAAGCTCTTGATGGAATCACACCACATGAAGCTTAGACATGGAATAAACCAAAGTTTAGTCACCTTAAAATTTTTGGTTCTAAGGTAGACATGCATGTTCTAAATAAGAAAAGGAAGAATTTGGATAAGAAAACAAAAGAATGTATTCTTGTTGGATGTAATGCACAATCAAAGGCATATAGGGTCCTTGATCTAAAACTAAAGAAGGTACTAATTATAACAGATGTAGTCTTTGATGAAAATAATGGAATCAATCCACCTTATACATAGCAAAATGATATAGTAAAAATTCATGTAATATTTTTATATAGTGATGATGAAGGGGAAAATTAATATAGTGAAATAGGACCTCTACCACCACCACCTATAACTCAATGTATGCCAAAGTGGTATAAAAGTAATATATGAGATTCTAAGTTTAATGGAGTACTAGATACATCCACTTTAATATCGAGGACTCAAATCATGTCTTGAGAAGAGGTTAATATGGATCTTATGATTATTGTTCGAGAAACATATGAGGCCTCAATAGTAAAAAATTCCCTACAATCAAAACCTTAGAAAGATGTCACGGATGTAAAATATTAGTCACCAATGAAGAATAACACATGGAAGCTTGTTTATCTTCCACCATGGAAGAATATTATAGGATGTAAATGGGTATTTAAGATAAAGTACAAATCAAGTGATAGTCTTAATAAATACAAGGCAAGGCTTTTGTAAAAGAGAATGCTTAAAAAGAAGCCATTGAATTTGAGGAGACTTTTGCTCCCATAGCTAAGTTAAAGACTATAAGAGTGGTTTTTGTTATTATTGCATAGTTTGGATGGAAATTCCATCAAATGGATGTAAAAAGAGCCTTTCTCAATGGAAATTTGAAAGAGGAAGTATACATGACTCAACCTAAAGGATTTGTGGTACCTAATTAGGAACATAAGGTGTGTAGGCTACATTTGTACATCAACCTATTGGGAAAAAATAGGCTCCCCAATCTTGGTACATCAATATAGATGAGCATATCATAAAACATGGATTAAATATGAGTCCATATGATCTTAACCTCTACCTCAAACAACATGGGGGGAGGTTATTATAGTGATTATTTATGTCGATGATCTAGTCATCACTGGTATCACAATGAAGATGATTTATGCAACTAAGAATGATATAAATATATCATATTACATGATATATCTCAGGATACTACAATATTGTCTTGGTTTGGAGTTATGGTAGAAGAAACATCACATTTTTGTTTCATAGATGCAATATACCAAGACATTGCTTGATCAATTTAGGATGATAGACTATAAGCCTATTGCATAACTTATATACATAATATTTCAATTTTCTCATATAGATCCATCACTAGAAGTAAATACAACTCTCTATCATTATTTGATTCGGAGTCTCATTTACATGACATATACTAAGCCAGATATTAGTTATGTTGTCAAATATCTTTCTTAGTTTATGTAGGAACTAAAGGCAACACATTATAGATCAATAAAGTAGGTATTAAGATACATCAGAGGTACAGTTGAGTATTTCCTAGAGTATAATAAGAATGATATGTTCTTCTTGATAGGATACAAAGATGTATATCATGTAGTTTATATTGATGACAAGAAATCCACTTCTAGATTTTTGTTCTTTCTAGGATCTTGTCCAATTTCATGGGGAAGTAAGAAGTATAATTTATTTCTAGATATTTAACATATGTAGAATATCATGCTATATAAGGATTTATCTTTGAAGTGATATGGATAGATCATAGTCTTTTATGATATGAATTTGCATAGACTTAGCCTACAGTTCTCTATTATGACAAGCAGGGTGTTCTAGATCTTATTCGCAATATAATGTTTCATGATAGAACCAAGCACATAGAGGTTTAGATTCACTTAATATGCAAACATGTTTAATAACACAACATACAACTCTAGTATTACCCCCACTTAGGATTAGTGCATAGATTTCTTCATGAATTCAATTACACGTGATAATTTTGAGGCATTAAAAAATTCTCTCTTCTTCTATTTAGGTTATGATCAATTAAGGGGGGAATGTTAGAATAATTAATTTATCCTAGCCTATATGTAATAACTGTCACATGGTGTACTTACACCTTTATTTGACATACAACATAGGTTAGTTAAGTATGTTATTTATTTTATGTGATTAATTATATTTTGAGTCTTAATCCCCTATAAATTATGATATTTAATCTCACTTATTGATGTATAAATACTTTTTATAGTGCTCTTTTTAATGCAAATCATTTCCATCTTTAAGATTTTACCCCATTACGTCATAATGCCATGACCCATAATCTTAATGGAGGACCAATTTAGGTTTCACCCCATTAGATCATGATGCCATGATCCATAATCTTAAGGTTCATTGCACCGCTATTTCATTTCTTGGTGAATACCATCCTAGCCCCAATAAAAATAAAATAGTTATCATGGTATAGATATCCATAATCCTAATTTTCAACATGAACATTGAGTCTACCAAGCCATAGTACATAATCATAAAAAGGTCATATCACCCTTAATATTCCCACTATTTAATCATGAACACATCCATAGGAATTATTACTTGATACAAGATAAACACTAATTATTATAATGTATCAACAATGATAGTGCTACCCAATCAAAAATATATTTATAAATTCTCTAACCATAGTGTCCTTGCATAAAAAATTCATTCCAATTAATTAAATTAATAACAATGAATGTTTATCCAAAAGTGTAATGACTTATTTGAGTGACAAATTCAGCCATTAGGATAATTACAATATCATAAATTAGGCTAGCTATGGGCTATATTAATAAATATCCAATTGCAACATAACATACTATTTACACATGGACAACCATGCATTCCAAGGAATAATGTACCAAATTATAATCATGTTGAGAATCAGATAATTGTAGCATCAACCCATAATTCTAGTTAACAACCATTTATTATTATTTATCACATATAATTTGAAGTTAAGAATAACCCATTTATTAACTTCTCAGTTGACTATGGTTTCATGTTGACACTACCAAAATCAAATATAATTGTATTAATATTCAATATTAGAAAAGGTAGTATGATGTGAAAAGGACATCCATTAACCCTAATCCATAAATAAATGTGAGAATATTAATTCTATAATTAATTCATAAAACATGTTTTTCACAAGGACATTACATAATGTGTTTATAATATATATATATATATATATATATATATATATATATATATAGTACTTGATACAATGGTGTGGCTTATCCAACAACACACACGCGCGTGCACGTACGCGTGCGCACGCGCTCACACACACACACACACACACACACACACACACACACACACACACACACACACACACACACACACACACACACACACACACACACACACACACACACACACACACACACACACACACAATCAATCAATGTCATATGCAACACATAACTAACCAACAAGAAATAAAAACTCAATATCATCTCACACAACATAATCTAATAGCCTGAGGCTAATGGAAGAACATTAACACATTTATACATATATGTTGTAGCCATGGCTAATACAACCTTATTTACAAACCCACATGGGTAACCCTACTCAAGCAAGGTGATTCCAATAACTTAAATTTAACCATAGCTAAATGACTCTAGTATACAATTGAAATATAACATATTCAATCCTTAATAAAAGGATGTCATTTATAAGTACAAACTAAATAATATTAAATACAAGGGTTTTTCATGCCAAAGACTACACCACTGGGTCATAGTATCACAATAATAATATTAATATAATATCTTCAACAAATTTCAAAGGCTGATAGTTTAATATATCAAAATGTATGCAAGTCTGGAAGCATATGCACAAGGATGCCATTGTGATATCATACATATACACATTTTTGAATCAATCATACAATATAGTTTATGTCAACTAAAATAATTATGGCATTGAATTGGACTAAACCAACAAATTTATCACCATGAAATCCTTCATGGATTAATAGTGGAGAACATATATTTACATGTGATAAGTTAATCAGGAAACTAAATACACAAAGGAAGAGCCAATTGAATAAAATCCCTACATTGAAATGGTGCAAATAAATGTGTCAGCAAAAAGTTGTCAATGTAATTTACCTCCCTAGTGAACATTCTATAAACTAAATTATTTTTTAATAATACAATTTCATCTAGGATAAAATAATCATATGAATTTATTTCCACATTTTGACTAATTTTAGACAATGTTGAGGTCAACATACCCCCATTTCTGAAAAATGGGACCCTTATTTCAAATTATGCAAATTTGTGATTGAAATTGATAACCAGGAGTGGATGATCCTTAAATAAATAAATCTAATCAAATGGAATCCTCAATTTGAATATCATTCACCCTTGGATCTGATATGGCTTAATTTGCATATTCACATATGTTTCTTGTTTAATCTTGTATAATATTGCTAATGTTGGATCTCTGTATTTCTAGGTTATAGGTTAGTGGAACCTCAATTAGAATAAAAAATACTTAGGGTTTTAAGTTTTAAATGTTGATTTGATCATTTTACTAGCCTTTGGTCTATTTTTGACTAGTTAAATATATGTTTAACTCATGTGAAAACCCCAATATAATTTAATTTAGTATAGGTATGTTTGAAATAGATTCAAATTTACATAGGTTAATCTTATTCAAATTTGTGCAAGATCAAATTTACGTGGGAACACTTTATTAATTTTTGACTTAGTATATTTTATCCTAAGGTTCTAGTTGTGTTTACTAACATGACCAAAACCTTAGTCTAAAATCTTTATCATCTATTCTTTATGTCTAGAAACCCCTTAGATCATTTTATTATTCATGTGGGTTAGCTAAATGTAGGTCAATTTATTACATTTTAAACTTATTTTAATTCTTTTTCCTAGTCTTAATCATGTTTATCAACATGAATAAGACCTTAGTCTAAAAACCTTATACTAACTTATTATATTCACCAACCCTAACTTAGTCCATTTTATTATTTGCAAGATCAACAAAGCATATTTAATCAAGTGAAGTAGAACCAATAATATGAGGAAAAGTTAATAAGTCAAGCATTTATATGGATGGAGTGCATTTGATTAGTTGATGAAGATCTGATGGTGCAAGGTGATGTGAAAATTCAAAATCTATATGAGTAAGCATGAAGATGACAAGTATCACAACTATGGGTTATGGATTAAAGATTGAGAACTATCCTAAGGATCAATGGTATGCATCTAAGTGTAGACATTATGATCAATAGTGAGCATTAGTTCAACACTTCAAATAAGTCTTAGAGGGAATGCCGAAGTGACAAGTGTCATAATTTGGTTAGAAGAACAATGAGCAACCAATGGCACTCAATTCCTCATATTAAGATCAAAGGAGTGCAATGATCTATTAAAATTAGATCAATAATGCATAGAAAAAATGATAGAATCAAGTGGAAAAAGATATAAGGAACACTTTAATTTATCCTAAAGAGGTCTAACGATGCAAGATAGGGTTGACAGTTTAATGAATGCTAGAATGAATATAATGGTAATGTATGTCACAACCATGGTAAATGTAACAAATTTCAGCCAATGATGTTCAACCACCCAAATTAAGATAAATTGAGTGTGATGAGTCATGAAAAATAGATCCAATGGTGAAAATAAAAATAAAAATGATCATAGTTTAAAAAATAAATAAATGTAGTGATTTGGTTATGCCATATCGGTGTATACATCAAATTAAAAGATATTATCAACTTGAAAAAGAAAAGGTTTAAATATGAGATCTAAATACAATTTAATTCACAAAGCTCACATAGTTCAAATAACATACCACCATTAAAGATCTATGAAAACCTTTATAAAGTCCTAGCTTGTATGAAATCCCTAATTTGGCCTAGTGTTCATTGTAATCAAGACAATGAGAGTTGATTTATCATCTGAGCAAGGATAATTCAATTTAGAGTTGAATTATAGTCCACTAATAAGCAATTTCATCAAAATTATACTAATGTCATCCCAAAAGGGTGTCTCAAAGGAAGATGTGGAGATTTATCTAACCTTTGATGCAAAAGGAAGGGTTTTTTAGGAAAATAAAATTCATCACCAATACCTTAAACATAGGATACAAAAATTGGTATAATTTATTTTGGGCCATCATGAACCAACCAACCATCCCCTAGAAAGAAGAGAAAAACTTATCAACAAAGAGACTATATGATTATTTTTTTTCAATATAGATGGTGGGTCTCCATTATGTAGTTATAAAACCTGATGTACTCCACTATATCAACATTCTTTCTCATATTTTCAAATACAATAAGATAGATAAGGGCTAGATAATCAATAAATGCACTTGAAAAAATCTTTCCTATATTTATATTATGGCATTTGAATCATATTATAAGTTACATAAACCCCAAATTGAGTTAGCCTTAATTAATTCCTAGTCTAAGCAAAATTATTTGACGACCATCCTATCCATGTGGTTGGATTTTGGAAACTAAGTCTTTTTAGAATTTAATAAGAAAATCCCTATTATCTAGTTCAGATCAAGGATAAGGATGATCATGACAATGTTAAACAAACTATGTGAAAATGCCACCATAGCCTATGTTGTTCCTCTCTAGGTGCTAATTATCTATTTTATGGTTGAAAAGCATACTACTAATCCCCTAGGTGAAATAATAAGCATGTTTTTTAGTAGATAGTTTTTTTCAAGTAGGCATAAGAAGAGAAATATTTCCTATATGATGTCTTATCTCTTAGATGCTCTTTATCCCATTACCAAAATTCCAACCTAGAAAGAATGGTCACCTAATGGGACCCAAAGTGTTTCACAATATTAGTCAAAGTTGTATATCTTTAATTATAAGGACCATATTTAGTTCATCTTTGATTGTGTCTATCCAACCCTAAGTGAGGCTATCAACGGGATTATAATGATTAGGGTCACCCCATTGATCAAAAAATCAATTGGAGATATGGAGGATATATGGCTATATCCAGACTACATGGTCATAAGGATTGAAGAGACTCAGAGTCCTCCCTTCAAACTACCTATTTGTGTCCTTGACAAGATAGCTGAGAAAGAAGTTGCATATCATCTATTATATGGCATTTATTACCTATGTAGAACCAAAATAAAAGGACTCCTTCATGGCTTCCCTATAACTATTGGGAAGGCCATATTCAAATAATGGGAGAACATTGAGGTATCATCTAAGAAAATAACATCCTTAAAACTATATATAAATGAAATTAGATAGTGGGACTCTTGTCTAAGGGTTAAAGAGAATTTGAAAAGCAAGAGAATAACGAGTGTACCTTATGATCATTAGACTAGGGCTTTAGATCATGTTGAGACCAAATCCTCTTCATAATCAAAGTTCACTAGAAGGTTAAAGGAACACAACCTTAGACCTGAATCTAGATTGGAAAATAAATAGAAATGGGATAATAGTTGGTTATTGGGACCCAAACAATATCATTTTCTAAGTAATGCATCTACTAGACCCCCATCAACTCAACCATAAGTAGATAATAGACCTAGAGTAAAGATTGATCAAATACCAAAAGAAAGAAGGCATGATGGTATTGTATCTTCTTCATCAATGGAAAAATAACAAGGGTCATCTTTGGAAGAGCTTCACATGGTAGCTGTAGACCCAAATGAGTCTCTAGATGATACACTCAAAATGTTATTCAGTGCCTATGAATCAGATGATGAGGAAGACCACATGAAGGAAAAAGTGGAACAAAAAGGGAAAGAACTAGCATTGGACTTAGTAGGTATCACCCCTCCAAAGAGAAAGGCTAAGCTAGAAACTATGCCCAAATATAAGAAGCCCAAAGTGACTTTCACTCCTCCTTTGAGAGATGCTAATCTATTTAGTGAATAAAACTTGATTTATGGTCTGATAATTTTAGAATGGTTCATTTATGGACCCATATTATAGAGAGTGCATATTATGCCTCATCTTTAGGCCATGGTTAAGGTTACAAATATCCTTTTATAGTAAGAAAATAATCCATGGATTATGGCTCTACAAGAGGAAGAAGAGATAATAATTGGATTCTCTAGATCAATCAAGTGGAACACAAGTAGAGATCCTAGCTCCTCAAGTGACCCAACCTATGGTTTGAGTAAAATTTGATCAAGAAACTACCAGTATACAGAGAGTAATAGAGAATAAGATAATAGAAAGAGATGAATAAATTACATTTCAAAGATTAAATCCATTCACTAGGATAACTCAAAACAAGGGGAAAAGACTTAAAGAAGATCCTATTTTTAAAGAGTACATCTTTTGTTAGGTCATGGAGCTAGAAGCTTCACTGATGCAGACATGAAGGAGGTCATTAGAGGAGGTTGCTGAGTGTCACAGACACCGGCGTCGGTCAAGCCAACCGACATCAGTAGAATTAGACAGGAAAGGCAATAGATGTCGGTCAAAAGCCAGCTAATGTCGGCACCCCCAGGCAGACAGGGACTGACGTCGGTCACCTGTGCGGTTTCAGCTATGAGTGTTACGGGTAGTTAGTTAATGAACCAAGTGTTTGCATGTCAAGAGACAAATTTAGACTAAAAGTTGTAGATCTAATTATTGTAATTAGGTGTCTAATTATTGTTTACATGAGATCTATTTAAGAGACTCATTGGTTGTATTGTAAAGCGTTCTAGTTTGAGTTGAGCAAAGTTAGCTCCTTTTGTGTGTGAGGTGAGCAAGGGTGTTCCTCTTAGTTCCACAATAGTACCAAGTGTGGGTGCTAGTTTTGGAGAATTAGAAGGGTTCTTTAGGTGTGTAGGATCTTGGTCATCAGGGGTGCATGGCTACGTTAGGAGATCTACATGGTAAGTAAGATAATTGATCTACAGGTGTATGTGTATGCATGATCCAGGTTTGCAGGTGTGTAAAACCAGATTGATTTACAGGTGTGCAAGATTAGGGAGGAAAACAACACAACATGGAGCAGGATCAGGTGGGATCTACTTGGAGTATAGTGTGTACTCAAACAGGGAGAAAAGAGGAAGGCAAGGCAGATCCTTCCATAAGTAAGATTAGATTGAGGTGCAGGTTGTTGCAGTTTAGGGGAGATCTACTTGAAGTACGATTGTGTACTTGTGGAGTGCGTGGAGCACTGGAGTACTGGCAGTAGTGGATACTGACTGGTTGGAGGTGAACACCAACTCTATGTTTGAGTTGTGTGTTGGGACCGTAAGAGAGAGAGCTTTGAGGGAAGATTTATTGTTTATGCCCTAGAGGTGTGGGAGCCCTAGAGGTGTGTAAGGAAGAAGAACTGTGGCAATCTTCTTTGTTGTATTTCCTTCTAGAAGAGTTTTAATACAAGTTGTGTATTGTCTCTCATATTCTATGTTATTTCTAAATTCTAGTTACTTGTGTATTTTGGTTAATTTTTGCATGTTAAGTTGCTTGGTAATCAATTGTGTGCTTCCGTTATTTCCCAACAAGTGGTATCAGAGCCATGTTGCAGGGAGCAGGTTTGTGTTTGGTTACAGGTCACTCTCAGGGGTTTCTGATTGAGTGGGAGTAGAGCAAGGGTAGAATAAAGTAAGCTAAGAATGGAGGAATTGAAAATCATGAATGGTCTATTATGGTCCTATGGAAAGAAAGAGCAGGGAAAAGAAAATTGTTGGTTTGTGGAAGATCATCATAAAAGAACTAAAGAAGCAAATGTTGCAGGTGTTGTTGAACAGGATGCTCTGGGATGTTTCTTGGATAAAGTTGAATCTTGGTTTATAGATTATGTTGCCTCTTTCCATGCAGCCCCAAGGAGAGGAGCTGGTGAGCCTTGTCAAAGAATTGGCAAAGGGTAAGTGAAGCTAAAACTGCAGGTGGCCAACACATGGGTGTTGAAGGAGGTCATGCAGGTCCCAGGCTTGGAGATGTGGCTAATTTCTTTAGGAAAGTTGGGTGATGAGAGATGCACAAGAACTCTCACAGTGGATACACTTGAATTAGCTGGTGGTAAGAAAGTAGGTACTCTTTATCTACTTGCTTATATTACTGATTCTTCTTTTGTTATGGAGACGTGGCTTTGTAGGCTTGGTCACATGAGTAAGAAGGAGATGCATGTTCTTAAGAGGAAGACTGATATATTTGACAGGCTTAAGAACTAAAAAGCCTTGGTGTTCTTGGAGGAGATGACGGATAGAGACCAGTGGATGGGGCTACATACTTCTGAGCAGGGTAGTTTGGACATGGGTTTTGATTCAAAAGAGCTCACGGGTAAAAATACATCACTCATAGGTGAACATAGGTACCGGTATCGGTTAGGAAGAACTGGTGTCAAACAAACATGTGCCGATGTCGGTCATGTGTAGACTAAAGCTGGTGATGTCAAGCAGGGTAAGACTAATGTCGGTCAAGAGGACCGACGTCAGCAATAGGTAAGACCGATGTCGGTTAGGAGGACCGATGTTGGTAACAGGAGACACTGACATCAGTAGGGTCGGTAGTCAGGACAGGTGCATGGGAACTGACGTCCATCAGATGCAGAATGTGTGGTGACTAAGGTCGGTCACTGTAACAAATTTTGGGCAGATAGCAAGCTGTCAAGGAGTCTCAAATGCCCATATGGAGGATTGAAAGTGTAAGTAAGCCTCAAATTCATTATTCCTCTTCTTTATACTCATTACTTACTACAAAGTAGGAAGGATCCAAGAAATAGTGGGAGCATGGCATGATGATAATGCAGAACCAAGCGGGAGATTTGGTAGGGTTGCCAGCTGGTATGAAAGCATAGAGATGAATGGATACCTTAGTTAAAGAATAGAGAGAATGGACACGTGAGATAGAAGGCTAGGTCATATGGTCTTGAGGAAGCTACAGGACAGTGGTACAAGGTTGACAGGTGGATGACAAAGCATGGCTTTAGTCAATGTCAGGGTAACTACTATGTTTGTTTTACTAGGTGGATGATGATAGCTACATTATCATGTTACTGTATGTGGATGGTTTGCTAGCAGGTTTGTACATACAGGGTTTTGCTGAGTTAAGGGTAAGGTTAGTTCAGTGGCATGTCATGAGGAATTTGGAGCAGCAAAATTCTTTGGCATGAGAGACATGGAGATCACAGGTTGATTTTGTCTCTAGTGGGAGCTGATTTGAATCAGGTGTTAGTGAGGTTCAATATGCAAGATGCAGAACCAGATCACACCAAGGGCTAGATAGTTCAGTGTCTGAAATCACATGAGGTCTGGTATAGACCTAAGTTTTCCCAAGCAGTGGGAGCTATCAGAGAGTTAGGAGCCAATTCAGGGAAGTGGGTTCTCAGGTATTTGAGAGGGACCAGCAGTAGGGATTCATGCTATGCAGGGTCAGCACTTCACTACATAGGTTTGTAGGTTTAGATGTGGCAGGTTACTCGGATGACAGGAGGTGCACCATAGGGTGTGTGGTGGGTGGTCTTCAGGATTGATCTTGAAGAGGGATACAAGCCAAGAAATAGATTAGACAGGGTATAGGTATAGGTATAGTGTAGTTATTTATCTCCAAGTGGGAGATTATTAGGTCATGGAGCTAAAAGCTTCACTGATGCAGACATGAAGGAGGTCATTGGAGGAGGTTGTTGAGTGTCATAGACACCAGCGTCGATCAGGCCAACTGACGTCGGTAGAATTAGATAGGAAAGGCAACTAACATCAGTCATAAGTTGGCTAGCGTCGGTACCCCCAGGCAGACAGGGACTGATGTCAGTCACCTGTGCGGTTGGAGCTACGAGTGTTACAGGCAGTTAGTTAACGAACCAAGTGTTTGCATGTCAAGAGCCAAATTTAGACAAGAAGCTACGAATCTAATTATTGTAATTAGGTGTCTAATTATTTTTTGCATGAGATCTATTTAAGAGACTCATTGGTTGTATTATAAAGCATTCAAGTTTGAGTTGAGCAAAGTTAGCTCCTTCTGTGTGTGAGGTGAGCAAGGGTGTTCCTCCTAGTTCCACATCAATACCAAGTGTGGGTGCTAGTTTTGGAGAATCAGAAAGGTTCTTTAGGTGTGTAGGATCTTGGTCATCAGGGGTGCATGGCTATGTTAGGAGATCTACATGGTAAGTAAGATCATTGATCTATAGGTGTATGTGTGTGCATGATGTAGGTTTGTAGGTGTGTAGAACCAGATTGATTTGTAGGTGTGTAAGATCAGGGAGGAAAGCAACACAATAGGGAGTAGGATCAGGTGGGATCTACTTAGAGTACATTGTGTACTTGAATAGGGAGGAAAGAGGAAGGCAAGGTAGATCCTTCCATAAGTAAGATCACATCTAGGTGCAGGTTGTTGCAGTTTAGGGGAGATCTACTTGAAGTATGATTGTGTACTTTTGGAGTGTGTGGAGCACTGGAGTACTGGTAGTAGTGGATATTGACTGGTTGGAGGTGAACACCAACTTTGTGTTTGAGTTGTGTGTTGGGACCATAAGAGAGAGAGCTTTAAGGGAAGATTTATTGTTTATGCCCTAGAGGTGTGGGATCCCTAGAGGTGTGTAAGGAAGAAGAACTATGGCAATCTTCTTTGTTGTATTTTCTTCTCGAAGAGTTTTAATACAAGTTGTGTATTGTCTCTCATATTCTATGTTATTTTTGAATTCTAGTTACTTGTGTATTCTGGTTAATTTTCACATGTTAAGTTGTTTGGTAATCAATTGTGTGCTTCCGTTATTTCCCAACATCTTCGACATAGCCCAAGCATAATTTGAGAAGTTACAAGTTGATATCAAAGGCCTGAGGCAACAAAAGAAGAATTTGGAAGAGAAATCCATATTATTAGTCCCAGATAACATGATTAATCATTTTGAAACCACTTTCATGGACTTGTTTAACTTTTTAAAGGATATAAAGTTAAAGAGAGACATAGTGAACAAATAAGGTACTTTGGTTGAAGCCCTAGTTAGCCAGTGGTATAATTCAAGCCACAAAGGGAAGTATTTGATTGATATTTTAACTAAAGATTAAAGTCTTGGTTTTAAGACTATTAGCCTAGACCACATAAATATCGCTATGGCAATTTTGGCTGACAGGATCGGGATATTAAGCAAGTGGTCTTGGGAAATGGAAGATCTCTTTGGTGATCTCAAGAAATTGGAGGGAAAGATAGAATAGGTAATTGGGAGATTAGACATTAAACCAAATACATCCAAACCTATTGGCCTTATAATCGATGATAAATTTAAAGAAAATAAACCCAATTCATGAAGGAAGTGAAGAACCAAAGCAGATGGTAGATAGGGGTTAATAACAAGAGGATCATGGTCATGATCCTAATAGCAAATGAGAAAATTAGTGATGCTAGAAGCACCAAAGAAGATTTCAAGAGGGAAGATAAATATATAATCTCCTTGAAGGATTAGGAAAAGTATATTTTCATGGAGCCCATTATCAGCCTAAAGTTAATTGATGAACAACATTACAAAATGTAGATCATACTATAGAAACAAAAGACTTCAGCATCAAAGCAAGCTTAGAGTCAAAGTGTTAGAATAAGGGATATTATTTTTTATTATAAATTTTAAATTCTAAAAAGGTAATATTATTTTGTAAAAAACATGTGTAACTTTGTAAAGCACATGTTTTATGGGTCAATTCTTTTAGAATTGTCTAGTTTCTAGAAAGTTATAAAAGGGATATTTGTTAATGTCACTTCTATGAATGTAATTTGGCATAACTAACTGACATACCACCTTAGTTTTATATATAAGGGGTATTGTCATTTGTAAGGAGGGGTGATTTTGGGAGATAAAAACTAATGTAAACTTTTGAGCAATTAATATAAACAAGGAGTTCTACAAAGTTATCCATGCTTTCTTATGTAATTTGTTATCGTGGATTCTCTCACTTGTTTGATCTAATTTTCATATTTTAATGATTCTTATGAATTTTGGATGTACTCCTTTAAATGTAGAATTGTCAATTTGTGTTAATTCTAGATTGATTGAAAGTTCTTATGTTCATTTCATTTCCTTTAATTTTCTTGTAGATGTGCCAATGCTATTTGATTGAAGGAGTGAATCTTTAAAGTTAATCTATATTTCATGCTATCATTAGATGTTTTCCTGATGTGTGATAGGATTTGAGCTTATGCCACTTCATGTCATATATTGGTTAAGTGCATGTCTAGATGAAATTTGAACTTTGTCATAATGTTCTCACTAAATATTAGTGGCATATCTCTTCTCTGTCCTAACTTTATTTTTTATCCTTTTTTAATTAATTCATCTTAGATTAACTCACATTATTAATATTCATAATAGTTTATATTTAGACATAGATTTTTATCATAATTCACAACAATTAGTATATACCATCTTCATGTTAATGTATCAACTGTTAGGCCATGGTTGCTCCCAAAAACCAAACCTATGAACTTTTTGAAATAGATCTACTTTTCATCTATTCTACCAAAGATAAAAATAATATCACAATATACAACTCATGGAATGGACTCTTGGAATTTATAAATAATAAGTACCTATTAAACACTCTAAACCACCTATGATACACTTTTAGGCATCAATAGACAACCCATAATAACTAATGTTGTATTGTCTTTTCAAAAATAATAATAATCGATACACTACCATATAAATTTCCAAATAGGTAGAATAATTTAAACCCAAGTAGCTTCTGTAAGACAAGAAAAATAATTCACATAGAAATTATATGAATGGCTACAATATCCAAGAGAGTTCCAATTCTCATCATATGATAACTAGTCTGATAATTTAAAAAAAAATCATTTTCCCTCATGGGATTAAAACAATACAAGGTATAATAACATAATTAAAAGTGTATAGAAATTGATTATCTCTTGATTAAGATAAAAAAAAAATAGAATTTTCCACCAACCACTAAAGGAAAGTAATGTCAAAATTAAGACATGTGAGTAAGATAACATCAATGGTACCACTTTCCATTGCAAGATTAATCTTTCACAACAATCCTTACTCAAAATTAAATCTAAATATAAATATTACTAGTAAGAACTCAAAAAAAGCAACTTCAACATTTCCTCATATAATAAATTGTGTCTTACCATACAAAAGCACAACTAATTGGCTATAAACTAGTTTTCATCTTTAATTTCTTGCATACCAAACCATACAAACCATATTAACCACAAGAGAAACAAGTAACAACTCTAATAGATAAGCATTGTGTATTAAAACCACATACGCATGTTATTTATGCACAATAGGTTGATCAATCCAAATGTTAATTTCTAGTGTTAAGCTTTCATAGTTTGTCAATTAAAGATAAATATTATCATAAAAGGAGTAAATATAGATAAAAAAACAAATGCTTGAATATTACCATTTTAGTTTAAATGGCAGCCTATGCCAGCATAACCATAATATAAACATGAGAGTTTATGTAAGGAACTATCACAAACTATTAAAATCTATAGTTAAGGTTTCATTCTGATTGTGATGGGAACAAAATATAAGATACATATAATGAAATAAATATCAAAAAGAGTATTCAACAATGAAATATACACTAATTAGTTTTTTAACTAATCGAGGTATTTTCTATACCAAGTAGCAGAGTCAAATAAGAGAAAATTTTCCACCTCATCATCATGTAAGAAATGTATATACATATTTTATATTACAATATTTAATATATAATTATGTAGAATTTAAATATTTTCACCAATTAATACAACCCAAAATTTATTAAAATTACAACCAAGTAATCATTCTAGCATAATAAGATCAATTAATCATTTGAGCACAATAATATCAAGTAATCATTCTGGCATAATAAATCAAATAATCATTTTATCATAATAAATCAATAAACCATACAGCTCACTTAGAAAAATAAGAGCATCATAAGAGGTTTTTACATACAAATCACACCAACAAACCTTCCTTCTACTCCTTTCCACAACATATATCCATGTGGGTATGTCAATATCTACCCCTATGTGCATATGCCCCAACAACATCCCAAAAATAACTTTACAGAATTAAAATATAATATATTTAAAATAATATAAACTAGGGAAAGAAATTCACATGCCTAAAGAAAGTATATACAGTTTTAGTCCTCTCCAAAATGGTGGTTTAATAAAGCCCTAGAAGAAAC
>JARHVA010008886.1:47500-230000 GCA_037957365.1 Torreya grandis | reverse complement strand
TTAAACAATACCTTCACTATACCTTGGTAGATATTTAGTTAATATAAGTTGATTATGGAAGGAAAAATACATCACAAGGTGGTTCCTAATCACAACATCAAATCATATACATATAACAATAATGATATTCAAGGGAAAATATGGAGGTTCACTAGATAATTTTCATTCACACCAAGTAGATAAGTTACAAGCTTACATGAACGATATAATCAAAAAAATGTAGAATGATTATACACATATAACATTTTACATGCACTTGAAAGAAACACAATACTATGTCACACATGTAGATCTATAAGCTTGGTAAATTATGCCATTTTATTTTCACATCACACCACTTAAACACTATAGTAAGTGAATTAAAATGTTCCATGGTCGTCATCTATCTATGCAATGCCCAAATTTTATCTAAGATGACATGAATATCTGGTATATAACATCATGCTCAATTTTAGGGATCTCAAGTCCATTAGCACCTTCTTTCAAAGAAGGGTGTGTTCCAACATATCCCATAAATCTATATCCATGAATCTCATAAATTTACCAATAAGGTTATTATCTCATGGATTGGATGTCTCACATTACTCATTAATAATGAGAGATGCCCAAAACACCCTCACTTGACCAAGCAAATCATATTCACCCACTAGGCACTCCAAGATTAAGCTACATTATTGAACCTACCAAGATTATTATACCTCAAACATCATAATATGTCCTGCTCATGTAAGCCACTAATGATCACCAAACATGGTTTCATGATTCCAATAATAATCTCTTTAACTATCCTTCCAAATTACTTGTTTCAACAAGCCAAACGCTGACTAACAATGCTTATTTCAATGCAACATAATATTGGGAAAGTAAGAACATAACCAAGGCTCCAAGTGAATATTACATCATCATCATGGAAATTATAGTTTCCAAAACCATAAATATAGCTTCAATCACAAGAGACATCCTTGTGTGTGTATATATATATATATATATATATATATATATATATATATATATATATATATATCCATGAGCATCATGACATCCTTATGGATGCCAAAACTCAACCCAAAATTAAATAATCATCCAAATAGATGTGAAACATAAGTAGAGGCATCATAGCCTCCTTATGGGATTAAGACATACCCATTATCAAAATAACCACATCATGGAATCAAAATATATCCACACACTCAGTAGATTCTAGTCTTTTGAGTGATTAAAGCAAAATATTCTTTGTTTAACACTAAGGGTCAAATACATTTAGTAAACCAAGGCTAAATTCAGTAGAATACATATATTTTCAATGCCTTAGTATTATTATGCATAGTACTTATTCACTTTTAGGTTACAACGATCACAGTTTAGCCAAACATATCCATGTTTCCAACCTAAAACCTACCTAGACATAGCTTATAAGTCTATTTCATGGAAAAAACAATGTTCTCAAAAATTAAACATAATACCTAGTAATATTTTTCTTGTTGCAACTGATCAGGGGTTGTAACACACAAGATAAGAAAAAACTTCCATTTTTTTCTATAGCTATCAACAAATTAAAACTAGATAAACTCATAATTGATCCACAATGAGTGGTAATAAAATTATCAAAAGAAGTGAGGAGCATCCCTTTGATGTTTCTACCAAATAATAAAGGATACAACAATGCCTTACAAGGATATTTATGTGTTAGATATCTAGCACGGCACAAATCAATCAACCAAACTAGTAAAAGTATACTACTACAAAAAAATAGTTGCATACATGTAACATTCCAACACACCTTTAATATTTTTTACCATCATAGCTCCCCAAAGGAAAACTTACCCTGAAATAGCCTTACTAGACTAGGAACATCTTAAACTTTTAGAGACATTCTTACTCTACTTACAACCATGCAAGCTACATTAGGTATTTCATTTCCTTAATTACAACATTGAACTCATTTCAACAAACTAAACCAAATATTTAGTTTTATGAGTAAATTATATCAGTCTTACCAATTATGCTAGTAATGTTTATTACCACTATTCACATTTTTTATCTCCTCAAAGGCTCAAGACAATCTCCCATCAAGAGGAAAACACAAGCTCAACTCATTTACACAAGTAGACCAGCTCCCCATACCTAATCTATCCCTTCAAGCTAGAGTTAAACACTTGGTCCTCCCATGGTCATAATGTTGCAAGAATATAGTGATGGGTTTCTTATACAACCCATCAAAATATACAAGCAAAAATTTCCATTTATTTTAGGAGCAAAGCCTTAACCACTTATCTCCCATTGACCCTTCCATATAGTTCAATGGTTGACAAATGAGGCTTTCTTGAATGCAAACAAAATTGGTAAGGGTTAACCCAACCAAGGAAAAGGCAAAGATCAATGACCAACATGAGAAAATTATACTTTCATCCTCCCAATGTCTACAAATAACACCAATTCAATCACATCAGTTATCACACCTATTAGTTTGATATACTTATGTGTGAATACACTCATGCATCAACTACATCATAAACATTTTACATCCACATAAGTAGGTGGTGGAAAACTACTGATTTCCTTGACACTTGGTCAACCACAACAAAAACCCTTAATTTTAGCTCATTTATATTACATAACCCATCTTATATTAGAGAAAATCACTAGGAAGCATTCTCAAAATTACTTAGCACATGTTCATTTTTCCCAATCATTCCTTGAATGGATTCAAAATCTATTATAGACCTAATCAAGACTTCTTCCTCCTTTTCAAGCCACCAAAGTCTCAATTTTTTTCACTTGAGAACCATCAAATCTAACTTTATCTTTGATTTGTGAATCATAAGATAACCTTCCATGCATATTGCCATTTTCAAACCTCACTTAGAGTAGCCACTGGTAGGAAACAAATATTAAATACAACTTAACTTACTTTTAAAAAGAATTATTATTTATATTTACTTCCAAGAAGTGAGAGTAAATAAACCTTATTCTCAAAAATACTCATAGCATAGGCTCTGATACCATATGAATCAACCCTAAAAGAAAATTTTGGGAAATGCTAACAGAGTACATAATAAAACCACATGTAAAACCCACTACACAATCTTACCATGCATGATGTAATCATCGTGATACTTCACAAGATGATTAGATATCCCACAAATAGATTACATCTATGAGATACTTATTTCAGGGTGACCATCGCTAGAGGATTCTATAGAGAAATGGGTTGCCTAAAGGATGATGTGTCATTTGAGGTGTATTTATGTATGGATCTACACTAATAACCTTCAAACTTTTAAAACAAACTTGGTTTACCCATCAGACCACCTATGTATCCTCATCCCAATATAATCATATGATAACCCTATATGGTTATGACTTTTTAATTAATGAAGCAAGAAGTTTTACTACACTCCTCGGGTATCTTTAACTAGGTTTTTCACCCAAGATAAGATTTATCATAACATTGAGTCATCATACTAGATATTATTAATTATATCATCTTGATAATGGGAGGTACCATAGTATGTGTAACAATTCCTAAAGTATAATGAATCATACCATCGAGCCAAGCTATGCTTTTTCCAACTTTACAATATTTTAAGGTCCACAAGTAACTAACATCAGTTTCCTACTAAGGTGACCCAACATAAGACTTACAAACATAGAACCTTATGATCACACAAGTGAGGAGCAGTTCATGTTTTAACTCATTAGATCATGATGCCATGATCCATAATTTTAAGGGTCATTAAACCCATGTTCCATCTCTTGGTGAATGGTATCCTACCATATATGTCTCTAACAAAAGGAAAATAGTTATAATGGAATTAGATATCCATAATCCTAATTGATAACATTAACGTTTGACATCCACCAAGCCATAGTGCATAATCATACAAAGTTCATATCACCCTTAATAGTCCCACTATGCAAACATGAACACATCCATAGGACATGTTACCTGGTACAAGATAAACACCATTTTTTATAATGGATCAATATTGATAGTAATGCCTAGTCATAATTATATTTATAAATTCTCTAACCATAGGTTCCTTGTAGAAAACATTCATTCCAAATAATTAAATTATGAATAATTTATGATTTAGCCAAAAGAATCATGACTTATTTGAGTGAAAATTTAGCCATTAGGCTAAATGCAATATCATAAATTAGGTCATATATAGGCTATATTAATGAATAGCCAGTTACCACATAATTTACTACTTACACATGGACAACCATGCATTCCAAGGAATAATGTACCAAATTATAATCATGTTGAGCATTAGAGTAACCTACAATTCCAGTTAACAACCATTTATTATGATTGATCACATATAATCCCATGTTAAGAATAACCAATTTATTAACTTTGTAGTTGACTATGGCTTCATGCTTATACTACAAAAATGGAATATGCTTGTATTAATATTCAATATTAGTGAAGATATTATCATGTGACAAGGGCATCCATTAAGCTAGATCTATAAATAAATGTGGTAGTATGAACTATATAATTAACATCATAAAACATGTTTTCCACAAGGCCATAACATAGTGTCTTTACATTATATATTTCCAATAATTGATAGAATGGCATGGCCTAACCATCCATATATATATATATATATATATGAAACAATAGCTACACTTATTGTTTCAGAAATTAAGTATAGCTATTGTTTCATATATATATATATATATATATATAGCCCAAGAAAGAGAAACTCAAAGCAATCTCACACAACATAATCTAATAGCCCAAGGCTAATGGAAGAACATTAACACATATATAAATATATGTTTCGGCCATGGCTAATATATCCTTATTTACCAACCCACATGAGTAACCCTCCTCAAATAAGGTAATTCCAATAAATTAAACTTAACCATGCTCAAAGTTAAATCACTATACTCTAAAATTGTAATATAACATATTTAATATAAGGATGTTGTTTATAAGTAAAAATGAAATACTATTGAATACAAGTGTTATTTCATGCCAAAGACTATACCAGTAGTTCATAGTATCACAAGAATAATATTGATACAATATCTCAATCAACCTTCAAAGGTTGATAGTTTAATATAAGAATACGTATGTAAGCCTAAAGGTATATGCATAAGGAAACTATTGTGCTATCATACAAATACAAATTTTTGAATCATATATTCAATATAATTTATACCAAATTTAGTAATTATAACATTAAAATAAACTAAGCCAAAAACATTATCACACTAAATCCCTTCATGGATTAAAAATGGTGAACACAACTTCATAGGTGACAAGTTAATCAGGAAACCAAATACACAAAGGAAGAGAAAACTGATTAAAATATTTTCAATGAAAGGGTGAAAATAAATTTGTAATCAAAATTTTGGCAATGTGATTTTCTTCCCTAGTGATCATTATAGAAATTAAAATATGTTTTAATAATACAAGTTCAGCTAGGAGCAAACAACCAAATGAATTTAATTCCACATTGACCAATTTTAGATAGTTCATAATATCTACTATTGTACTATCATTTCCAATATAATAAACATAGATGCACTATCATATAAAACTTATAAACAAGTAGAATAATGTAAAACTAAGTAGCTTTTGTAAAACAAGAAAAACCATCCACATATCAAACATATGAATGGCTACAACAACCAAGAGAGTTCCAATTCGCATCTCATCATAACTAGTCTAATAATTTCAAACAATTCATTTTCCCTCATGTGAGTTCAGGCATCCAAGGTATAACAACATAATTAAAAGTGTATGGAAACTAATTATCTTTTACCTAATATAAAATTTTAAGCATTTTTCAGACACCACTAAAGGAAAAGTAGTGCCAAAAGTAAGACATGTTAGTAAGACAACATCAATGGTACCACTTGCCATTGTAAAAATAATCTTTCACAAAAATCCTTACTTAAAATTAAATCTGAATCTAAGCATTACTAGTAAGAACACAACAAAATCAAATTCAACATTTTCATGTATAATCAATTGTGTTTTATGATACAAAAACACAACTAAGTGGATGTACATTATTTTTTAGCTTTTCTTTTTTACCTACTAAATTATACAAACTATATGGACTACAAGATCAGCAAGTACCAAATCTTATAGGCAAGCTTTATTTATTAAAACCACATAGACATGATATCTATGCACAATAGGTAGATCAACCTAAATGTTAATTTCCAGTGTTAAGCTTTCATAGTTTATCAATTAAAACAAAATATTGTCATATAAGGAGTAAACAAAGCTCAACAAGAAATGCATGAGTATTACCATTTCACTTTAAATGGTAGCCTATGCCAAATAACCATAATATCAACATGAGGCTTTATGTAAGGAAGCCCCACACACTATTAAAAGCTACAACCAAGGCTTCATTATAACTTTTATGGGAATAAAATACAAGTAACATCTAATGCAATCACTACCTATAGTCATATAAAATAAAAAATTGGTAACTTGAGCATGGCTAATGACACCCAACCCTTAGGTCCCTGTTGCTTGATTTCATCAGCCTCATAGACATCTTTTAATTGATTCTTAGTCATCCACAGCCTTCAAAACATGATCCTAGCTGATCCAGGCTCGTCTTTCCAAGACAAATCCATCCCCCTAAGTCCCATCTACTAAAGATAATAGCACCACACTAGGACTATAGAATAGGTGCCACTCCTGTCTACTTTAAGTGCTCTAATCCAAGTCCATTTTTGGCCCCAATTGTCAATTTATTTTAGTTCCCCATCCTTCTCCTCATCTACCTAATGTGAGTACATTTAACCCATGACCAATAGATCCTTATAAATTCCCATTCAAAGATCATTTGGAAAGGGTTGAAAATAATTACTAAGCAAGAAAGAATATAAGCAAGACTACTCAAGTAATATTCCGTATTCTTTTCATACATCCAACCAATACACTTACAAACTTATTCAAATCCTTACACCAGTCACTAGCCACCTCAAGTAGAATGAGTTTAACATTACGCATCTTCATACACTCAATTTCACAAAGCACATCAAGTGGGAGAACTACATATGGTTTGGTCCCTCTTCAGAGTATTGGTATGTAGACAACATGCCCACACAAGGGGTGTGGATCCACATCCAATTAATCTTACACACACTAACCCCCCCCCCCTCTTTCTTAATTTGGTTAAAGCATAGTGAAACATAGGGTTTGAAGAGACAATATGCTCTACAACAAATTGTACAGACTTCCATCTATTGAAATTTTATAGACAAGATCACATAGACATAGTAAACAAAACCCAAAAAACTTAGATCCTCAGGATAAGAGTAGTAGAGGTGAACTATATCACCATTTCCACTCTTATCTAATTCTATTCCTATCCAATTACAAAATTGAAACCAAATATTACTTTGTGATAGTGTCCCAGTCTTGCATAGTAAATATCAGACCTTGTCTCATCCATATCAATCAATGTCCAGCTAAGTTTTCTTTTCTATCTCTTTTTACTATTTTTAGAAATGTAAAAATTGCAATCTAAATTACATAAATTAGTAGTTTAATTATTGCCTATTTATTTACTAATTTTATTACTCATACCCTTTTACTAAATTAGGAATAATACACTAATATTTTCAAAATTGTTAAATCATTTGGTGAACCTGACTTACATTGTTTGCGCATAAAAACCATAGAAACCCTAGGGTAAATTTCCTACTAATTTTTTCTATATTTTTCTAATTTTTTACCTGCATAATAAAATAAAAAATTATCATTAAATTTTAAAATTTTATAGTAATTTGAAAATAATTTTCTTTCAAACCCTAGTTGCCCATACTAGGTCTCAATATTTTCTCAATAATTTTCTATTTTTTTACTAGCATATTTAAATCAGCAAATCCTTTCAAATTTAAAAATTCAATAGTAATTTTCAATAACATTTATTTTTAAAAACCCTAGTGTCATCTACTACGTCTCTTAATATCATAGATTTTCTAATAAATTTTTTATTTTCTACTTGCATAAATAACTGAGAAATTCACTTTCAATTTTAAAATTTCATAGTAAATTGTTCAAAATAATTATTTTTCAAAACCCTAGTTGAATGCATTAGGTCTTATTACTTTTGAGATATCATATTACATTCTAAAATCATATTTCAAAAATGGATCTCACTTTTACAACTTTTTCTTACATTTCTTAAGAAAAATAAGAAGACCACACTTGGTCCTATTATATACATAAATGATAAAGTCTATCATATGTTAGTACAAAGCTTCATTCTTTGTATTTCATTCTTATTTTTAATTATATGTGATGATGTTAAGAAATTTATTATTAAACATGTTAAGATATCTTTTGCATCACCTCCCTTAGAGCCTCTATCCCATGTTCAGTCATGTTGCATGATCCATTTTACCCTTCCCTAAGACACTACCCATCGACAACAAGCTCATTTGACACCATTTGTCCTTCCACCAGCTTGACCTATTGATTATCTCCACTCTCCTCTCATAAATACTACTAGTCCTATACAAATAGTAGATAATGTGGTTAGATATATTACTCAATGTGACACCATGCCTCCTCCAGCTAGTCAAGAACCCTGCCACCCTCCCATTTCTTCTCATCCCAGGGACAACCCATGAGCATAGATATATCCATACCAAGCATGTGATATTGTTGATCAATTGAAAAACATACTAGATAATATTTCCATGTTAGAACTACTTTAGAAATCCAATGTATTCAAGGACATTCTCTATCATGCACTCACTCAGACTTCTATGCCCATTTATTTGGAGCCTTCTTGTTTTGTATCAATGGTCAACATGTCAAAAACTATATAAGATGTTATCACTTTTGATTAGGATGACATCCCATCTTAGATAGCTATTTAGAGAATTAATATATGTAATATTATATTATTACAAACCATGGGTGTAGATATGACATCCATGCAAAAATCATATAAGAAGATTAGAGGGTTTGATGATAAACCATGACAAACATTGGGTACCATTACTTTGGATATCATGGTAGGACCTAATATCCTCTCTACACAGTTTTAGGTCATCCAAGGTTCTCTTCATTATAATATTTTACTCAGATGACCCTATATACATACTATGGGGGTAGTTCCTTCTAATCTTCATCTATGTGTGAAGTTTATCAATGAAAGATACCTATAGACATGTCCAAAAAATAACCATCCATTCATATATTATTAAACTATAGAGTCATCTTTGACTATTTCACTAGATGAGACACCTCATATCATAGTTCAGCCACCACCTCATTGCATTTCTCTTGATCAAATACATACACATGAGGTTGGACAAGCTAACACTTATCACACTCCACTTATAGTTGTGTCCTTAGCTCTATTTATTCAACTAGTCACATTAGCTTCAACCATTCTAGCTATTCCATCAGTCATGATTCCTACACCTATTACAATTATATATTCACTGACAACAGTTCCCATAGTACTAGTTGATTCTATAAATATAATTATTCCATCAGTTACAGACATTCTCACAACACCATTGTCTTCTACTAATACAATTGATGAGACTCCCATATCATAGTTTTCCTTTTTGATAAATTATGATTTACCATATGTACATGATATTGATATAGATTCCCAAGATTCTTCAGATGATGATATGACACCCACACTCATAAATGATTATTTGTGTGGTTTGAGATTTATACAAATAGGCCCAAGAGACTATCAAGATGACTCTAGAGCTCTTATTAGACATCCTACATCACTCCTAGCATCTTTCACTACACTCTCAATATATACTCCACATTCATGCCCATAGATAGATCAATTGGCACATACAATTCACATGGTTACCTCTATGGATGTAGAGCTAGTCATTTAGATTGAGGTAGGTAGCACACAGCATCAACCATAGATTATGTTACAAATGTTACTTTATCATGGATTAATCACATTACTTATATTACAAGACATATCTATTACTATATTATCATAAAAATATGGTCACCCATTCTATATTTTTCATAGGATCAGAATCCATTATACAAACTCATGTACAACTTTACAACAAAGACTGGATAAACTCTAGATTCAAGGTATTATTCAGATTACAACACCACTAATAGAAACTTATCCACTTCCACAAATGCAAGCTACTACTAGAACTAAATTTCCTAAAGGGGAATCAACATCTACACCACTAGAGCAACCTTCAATTCACATTTGGTAGGTTGACACCATGTACACAACCTCTATAGTATATGATGATACTTATGATGAAGATCTTAAGGCATTTCATGATGGCCATGATCCTTTCATCCATTTCCATCCCTAACAAGATCCATACTTGGACCCTTTACCCCCTCTAGCCTAGTCCTTGATGTCATCATGTACATATTGGTTTATTCATATACATGTATATATCCCTTTTTTTTCCAATGCTTGTACATAGTTTCTTTTTTCTTACTTGTACATAGTCATTTTTAATTCGTATACATAGTCTTCATGTGATTAATTGCAAACAGTTCATAAAATATCCAAAATACCAAAAGTAATACAATATATCAAAAATTTAAAAACATTAAAATATTTCAAAATATAAAAACATGTAAATAACACAAAAACACTAAAAATATTTTGATTGTGTGCATTATCCATGCTTTACATTTTTACTACTATGCTAGACTTACACTTATTGTTTTATGCTATTATTTGTTGATTTATCCACATTACCATACTTCACTTGATCTTTTTTGAGTTTGTGCAGTGACATCCATCTCTTTGATTGATTCACTCTACCCATTGAGGGGGCATCCTACTTCTACATCAAGACACACATTGATATGCATACCCACTTGGGGAATATTTTGCATGACTACACCATCCAAGTTATATCACTCATACACCACACACTCTATTTATCATGTTGATGTATATTATTTACTATCTTACACAAATTACTATACTGACATCTCACTAGTATATAACACTTGTGTATTTCTTTGCATATACCTAGCCTTGTACTAACATGTCTTGCATACTTTACGTCTTACTTGGATTGGTTAGATGTGATTGTATTTCCATTTATTATATGCTTTCTTTTTTTTCTTTGCAAAGATATATATAATTGCATTTTGTAGTTCATATTTGTCTCTTATATGTAACATTTGCCAAAGTCCTTTGATTATTAGTCTTGTGTGTGCCTTAGGACATTTACCAATGTATTTTGTTTGTATTTTTATATGTGATTGTGGATTCTATGCCAAATTTGCTTGTTTCAACTATATGTGTATGTGGAATTTGAACATGCCTTGTATGCTTGCCTTCTCTCATGCCTATGTCCATTATTTTTTGGCCCCTCAGCCACCCTTGTATGTTTCTTGCTTCTTATCTTCTATGTTTGTTACTTGTTTACTTCTCATTATTTGCAATGTCATTATCCACATCATGTATTATCCTAATTTCTTGGATGCCATAATGGACATCATGCTCCATCCTTCCAACTAAAAACTAACTAGTATATCATTTCTAGTTCAGTACATTGCACATGTTATTACATTATTATATCTATCTAGGCATACCCCTTTTGATCTAATAATATCTTAGGACAAACCATGATATATATTGAGATATTTTATCGATATCATTTCCATATCATGTATCTTTACAACATACCACATTTGCAAGGATCTTTCTTCTACGTGTAGTCATCATAGGGTATTTTTTCATACCCTCACAAGAGGGGGAAAAAATAGGAGTTTTTTCATAAATATCAAATATATAAATGGTAAACAAAATCCTTCAAAACATCTAGAATAGCGACTGAACATCAAACCAATCAGAATAGACCAAGAAGATAGTGAAAATGATATAATAGTTACCAGATTTGGCCTAGGACAACAACACCCAACTTGGAATACAACATCATTCCACTAGTGTCCACTTTTACTGATCCTATCCAAATTTAGAAAAAACTAAACTTTCAAAAAGTAGGTTTAGTTATAGTTTTTCACTGTCATACTAGTTCAAAATTAGTAGTATTTAGTACACTTTTGCTTAAAGAATGTAGATATATGGGGCATCATTCATGGAATGATGTCTCTCACTTTTAATTTTAATTGTGGTATTTGGTATAACTTCTAGATCAAAATCCATGTTCCAAACAACAGTGATTGGAGGCAATGTGCATGACACATTTGTTTTCTTTTCTTTTCAAGTTCAGCATTACCCATGCATTTTTAGTAGTTTCATGCCTTACTCCATCTACAAGTGGATGGTATCATTTGAGAGTGTCTTTCATAAAAACCTAACCTCCATATTTTGAAGTGGCTTTCATACAATCCTAGTGCACTAGTTTAGAGTGGCTTTCATACAAGCCTAATCTCCATCTTTTAGAGTGGCCAAACATGGCCTAGTTTCTAGCATACATTTAACTATCTACACCAACATTTTTAGATCATAGTACATTCATGGGCTTCAAGATCGATCTCATACAACACACATTAAATAATGGTATTAGTTCATATATTCACTCCATGGGGTAGTGATGGAGCCAAAGGACTAGCTAACCTTTGTATTTTTGAGCCACCTATTTAGAGGAATTAGACACATAGTTAAAATATCGATCAGCACATGCGTGATAACCTAGCTTCACTTAGTGGGTGATGATGGAGCCAAAAGGCTAACATTTTCATTCTTCAGCCACTCTCAAGGAATTGAGCACTGAGCTTTATTCATGATATTACTCTTGGTATATAATCATCCAAGATTACTCATCATTACTCAACATCACAATAGGTTTTGTATCGGTCTGCATACCTAGTGAGGTGTATTAGTTCCTTTCTCTTCCTCTCTCTCTCTTACCTAGATCTATACATTCTTATTTTATATATAACATATCTAGTAAGAACTGATCCACTCTTTATTTTTCTTACATATTTTTACTTCACAATGTGTTCTCTCCATGTACACCCAACATCACACAACTTCATGAGCTTCACCCTTTGCAAGTAAGTTTAGGTGTATTTTCTATTTTTTATTTTACCCTAGTATTTTTATTTGTTGTATCACTAGAATAAATAGGGGGGGGGGTAAATTTAGTCTTATAAAATTCAAAAATTTGTAACTTGAGCATGGTTAATGACAACCAACCCTTAGGTCCCTCTTACTTTCTCTCATGACCCTCATAGGCATCATAAGACTAATTCCTAATCATATGTAGCCTTCAATACTTGATCTTAGCTAAGCTAGACTCCTATTTCCATGATAGATATATCCCCTTAGGTCCTATCTACTAAGGACAATAGCATCACACTAGGATTATAGCACTGGTGCCACTCCTATCCACTTTTATCACTCCTATCCAAGTTCATTTTTGGCCCCAATAGTCAATTTCTTATGGATCCCAATCCTTCTCCTTATTGGTCTAATGCAAGTACATTCAACCCATGACCAATAGATCCCTATAAAATTCCATTAAAATATCATTTAGAAAGGGTTGGAAATTATCACTAAGAAAGTAAGAATACAGGCAAGACTACTCAAGCAATCTTCCCTATTCTCTCTATACAACCAGCCAATACACTTACAAGCTTACTAAAATCCTTACACTAGTCCCTAACCACCTCAAGAATACTTAGTTTAACATTTTTCATATATATACAATTAGTTGCATAAAGCACATCAAGTGCGACAACTACATATGGCTTTATCCCTCTTTGAATTATTGGTATGTAGGTAGCATGCCTACATAAGGGGTGTGCATCCATGCGTAGTGAATATTACACACTCTAACCCCTCCTCTTTCTTGAAATCAGTCAAATCATAATGGAACATAGGGTTTGAAGAGAAAATATGGTCTACAATAAGCTATATAGACTTTTATCTTCTGAAACTTCACAGATAGGGTCACACAGACATAATGAACAAAACCTAGAAAGCTCATATCCTCAAGATAATAGCAGCAGAGTTGGACTACAGTGTCAGTGCCACTCATATCCAATTATAGCACTTCTATCTAATTAAAAAACAAAGAGTAGATATCAGTTTGTGATAGTTTCCCAATCCTGCATAGTGAATATCAGACCTTGTCTTAGCCATATCAGTCAATGTATAACTAAATCTTCTTTTTCATCTCTTATTACTATTTCTATAAAGGTCAAAATTGCAATCTAATTTACACAAATTAGTCACTTAATTATTGCCTATTTATTTATTTATTTATTTATTTATTTACTTAGACCCTTTAACTAAATTAGGAATAATACACTAATATTCGTAAAATTGTTCAATCACTACCCAAAATATATTCCATAGTGAAATGTACACTAATTTTTTTTAACTAACCCAGGTAATTTTTATACCAAGTGGTAGGGTCAAATAGGGGAAAATTTACCACTTCATCAATATGTATTAAAGGTATATACAAATTTTATATTAAAATATTCAAAGCACATGTATAATTTAAAAGGTTTCACCAATTAATATGACCCATTATTTATTAAAATTACAACCAACTAATTAGTCTAGAATAATAAGATCAAGTAATCATTTAGGCATAATAACATCAAGTAATCATTCAGAAATAATAAATCAAGTAATAATTTTGGAATAATTAATCAAACAACCATCCAACTCAATCATAAAAATAAGACAATCATAAGATATTTTTACATACAAATCACACCCAAAAACCCTCCTTCTACTCATGTCCATGGCATATATATGTGTGGGTATGGTAAGACATACCCACATGGGTAAATGCCTCAAAAATATCCCCAAAAGAACATGAAAAAATTAAAATAAAATATATTTAATATAATATAAATTGGGGAAATAAATTCACATGCCTAAAGAATGTCTGTAGGGTTTTAATCCTCTCCAAAATGGTTCCATGAGCATCTCATAACAATAGAAATATCTCTCCTCCAATGCCCTATAACTAGCAATATATCATTTTTTTGTTCATTTCTACTCCTCTCAGTCTCCATCCATCTTCTTCTTTCTATTCTTCCTGCTCTCCATTTCTTGATGGTGGTGGTCAAAGAACAAGTTTTAAACCCTATGCCTTCCTCCAACTCTCCTCCATATTTTATTCATTTTCCCCTCCTACTCTATCTTCCCAAAGAAGTCAACTTCTAAAAAAATATTGCCCATTGATGCCATCAATAAAACCTATATTTTAATTGTTTTGTCACAAATTAAGTTTTAGTGTCAGGATAGGCCCATGACCATAATAAAATAAGGTTATGCCTAAAATTTAAACTTGCATTAAATAGTAAACATTTTTTCCTTTATATATTTACTGTTTATTTCCCAAGTGGTGTATGTAGAGTGTAACAATGTCAATGGTGAATATGAGGGAATATAATGTTTGCTTTATTTTCACTTGATTTTCCCACATAGGCATTAAATAAACACCCTCCCTTTACATGGCACATGACCACTACATGGTCCAAAAATCATCTTTAACTCATGAGGTTCATATCCTAGGCATTAGCCAGTTTACCCTTAAGAAATTAAATTATCACTCAATAAAAATCTTGTATATGTATGAATTTCACTCCCTTTAAAATTTATACAACCTTTCAAATTGCCAAAGGGTCATGCCCTCAATGTTTATTACAAAGTTTGTTATATACATATGTTAGCGCATTAATCACTAATGCAATCAAAATGTCTCTCTTAAACCATTTTGCATTAGCATACACAAACCAAACAAAGACTTATTATCTCTTATGTCTCAAAGTTAAAACATTTCATAACATTATACATAAAGTTATGAAATAATTTGAGAATCCCTTTACTACATGTGCCAACACACAAGACATAGGGCAGTTAAAATTCCATTTTTAAATACACATGCTAATGTTTCCACAAGCATTGCTTATGAGATTTCAATGCATGATGAAATAATCTCCTCATGAATACACACACACACACATTGGTCTAAATTTGACCAATGACTAGTCAAACATGCAATTGGGTCTTAAAAATTGGTTATATGAATGGTGCCAACTATCAGAGTCATGACAAATTCTTATAATATAATATTGTAAATATTAGAATTAAATATAAAAAAGATTTTGTCTCAAATTAGTATGCTATAAAAAATTTTACTTGTTATCACATAGGTTTTATGATTGTATTTATTCTATAGTTTGTTGTGCAAACACCTAATGATACAATGGAAAAACCTCTAAAGTTGTGGGACCTTGGCAATTTGAGGTTAGTATTTGGAGAAGGTTAGATTACTTTCACTAAATATGATGCAAATAATAAATATTAGTTTTATAAAAATAATTTTCTTTTAAAGTTCTTTGATCCTAAACCAGGGTTTTTAATTGGAAAAGGGTTAAAAGGTGAAATTTGTAGAAAATTGAAAATGGTGATTGCACCAGATATTTTTAGTGGATTTTAACTTTTGCTTGATAGACACAATAGTACACAAAATTATATTGAGATTTTTTAAGCACAAACCTATATAAATGAGAAATCAGAGGCAATATTTAGTTATTTTTCATAGAAGGGTAAATGGTTCTTTACTTAAATCAAATGAAATTTTTAGAAGGGTATAAATACCATATATCAATTTAATGTGACTTGGAAATAAGAATTAAACTTTTGTAAATACTCAAATATCTTTTACACACATAGATATTTCTTAGACAAAAAAGGAAAATCTTCAATTTATTTTTTTCCAAAGGTTATACATTGTATAAAACACATTCAAAATATGGAAATATATCACTGACAACAAAAGGATCGATTGGGCCATGGGGTCTACCCATATTTATACAAAATATCTCATAGATGAGATGTGGTTGTCAAAACATGAATGCCTAGTAGGAGAAACCATGTAGATATGAAATATTCATGCAAAAAGAGGTGAGGTCTTCTATTTATGGCATCTTTGACTTGTAGAATAGTTTGGAAAATGGATTGCAATAGGTGGGCATAATCCTTAGCTTGAAATGGCATGATAGAACTAGATGATCCTTCATGCAATACTCTTGTTTCTTCATGTTTATAGAAAAAAATACTCATTTAAATGGGTGATACCCAAAATAGAACTAGACAAAATAAAATTAAACTTGAAAATAAATCATGTCACTTTTATACAAAACCAAATCTTACAAAACACAAGTGAGAATTTTACAACTTTCCAAGTCATGTCACTTTGTCAAAATAAAATTTGAAATTTACAATTCCTGATTTTACACTTTTATCCATTTATAACTTTGTCAGAATATAAAGTGTAATTTGTAATTGTGATTTTTACAAGTTTTACTTTATCAATATATATAGTGTAAAATACATGTTTTCATTTCTAAAAAAGAGTTCTAAAAGATAGTTGCATCTTTACAATACACAGATTATAATGTTTTTTCTTTGGAAATGAAATTACAATATATGAAAATATTTCAACAAAATGAGATTAATCAATTTGTATAACTTCCTCTATCTTTTTGTCCTTCTTGGCATGTAGTTTTTCAACATACGTATCAAATGCCTAGAAAATTTAATGTATTATATCTTATTTTGGTCCACAAGAGGAGAGGTGAGATGCTACACAATTCTCTTGAATATCAAACAAATATTTACTAAAAGTCTTAATTCCCTACATTTCTATTTTTATCCTCTACATTACTCTTTCATAATTGATAAAGTGATGAATAAAACTTAGGGTGAAGACTATATCCTTTGCTGATTCTTTTTCAACTCCTTCCTTGAACTTATTCTAGACTTCTTGTACTTGAAGGAGGTTCTCTACATCTTCTATTGGTTGGCATGACATCATATTCATCATTTGTTGAATGTCATATAGCATATCAATAGCCTTATCATGCACCATATTGGCCTTTTGAGTAGATTATGTGAGGATCATTATCCAAAATTGATAAACTCTATGTAATTTATCATGCTTGACATCATTATTTAGTATTTTTTGAACAAAAAAGGCATCCATACTAATTAAAGTCAGAAATATCAACTTGGAATAATATAAATTCAAGTTTTGAATCTCTCCTTCATATTCATTGACTTGATCTTTCAAGATATTCTTTCTATCTCTGATTATTTCATATTGGTCCATTATTACAACAATAATATTATTTCCCTTAGAAATAAGTTACTCTGACAACTCTTTCATAACCCTTCCCATAAGAGCCATTTCTTGAACTTAGTCAATGAAAGTCTGATCCAGAATCTGATTGACTAGCTATACTAATTGTTTTTATTTTGATGACTCACTAGGTTGTACAAACTATTCCATTGTTGTTGCGAGATGATCAAATTTGATCTTAATTTCATCCTTGTTGTCCTTATCATGATCAATTATCTCAAAGAGTGATTTTTTTTAGATTGAACATCATGTTTTAGACCCTCTCTTATTGGTCATCTAAAGTGGATCTTAGAAATTTGATAATCCCATACCGCAATATTTTCTTTTCATTTATCTGATGTAGGGACTTCAATTTCAACATAAATGTCCCCTTTGTCATTACTAAATATCCTATAAAGGGTCTTGGGGATAGGTTTGGAATTTATCTTTATCTTTGATAGACTAAATTCCAATGTGCTAGCTGAAATCATTTATTTTATCTTCTTCCATAATGATTGGGCTAGCCAACTGGGGATGAAATCGATTTGCTTGGACACTATCACCAAAGAATAAATAGCTAATGTTGTTGTACTAGTAGATACTATGATAATTATAGAATCCTAGGAGGATGTTGTCATTGATTGTTCAAGAGAGGCCTATGAAAGTTCACTCCCATCAATTTTCTACAAATCTATATCTGCATCAAGAGCCTGAGTATCTCCAAACTCAACTGAAGGGGTTATAGAAATAATAGAATTAAGATGTGGGGGTAATGGAAGTAGCTGTATCTATTGGGGGTGTGGAAGATGGAATAAACACAATAATTGTGAATTTGGGAATAGGTGGAAGGGTGGAATATAAAGCATTGAATGAGTCCATAAAATGTGTGGACCCACTCATGATTGATAATGTAAGGAAAGTGAGTTGGGATATAGGATAAACATTACCTATCCCAAGGGTTCAGATGGTCTATGGAAACATTGGTTGTACTTGGATTATTATGGTAGGAAAAGTGATAGAGATAATAGGTAGAGTGGAAACTATAAATGTAGCAGGAGTGGAGATAAGAGGTGGAGTGGAAACCTAAGATGTTGGAGGAGTAGAAAGAATTAGGAGGAGGGGTTAGATCCTATATAATAATATATGTAGGAGCAGGGTGAACAATAGAAATAAGGGTTGTAACTATTATGGATATGGGGATCAAAGATGTAGAATCTCCTGACAATGTTGTGTCTTCAAATTAACTATCAATTAGTTGTTCTCTAGCTTCCCCTTCTTTGCTTGATTCCCCCTTTATAGCCTTAGTATTTTTCTTCTTCTTCTTTGGCTCTTATGATGTTTCACCTATTTTGCCACTTGAGCCCTTTAATGATATAGTAATCCCTCCATAACTAAGCTTTAAAATATTCTCTCTTACTCCTATTATTTCTCTTGTCACTTGAACCCCCTTACTCCTCAACTAGTATATTATTCTTCTTGGTCACATGGAAGAATATTGAATATCTACATCATCGGGTGACATCATTTCTTGGGAAGAATTCTCTAGGCCATAAATGCATAAACTATCATTAATCATGCCACCCATGCCTCAATAAGGCCCTTCATGATTATTCATTGCACCTCTATCCCAAATATTGATGAGCCTATTTATGAATTTTAATTACATAATTGAATTAATATTTAGCCACACATTTACATCATGATATGGATGGTTCAGGTTAATTCTAGACATTTTGAAAAATCTATAAATATGAGGCCTTGCCTATTGAATTAAGAACTCTCATATGCTAAATTTATATTATTAAATTGATTCCAAACCTTCAATAAAATTAGTGTTATAATGCCCAAATATTTAGCCAAACCAGGCCAAAGAAAAGCCAAACATGGTGCCAAGGAGAGATGGAGGTAGCCACACTTCATTAATGTAAACTTCATGAGCACAAAGTCGAGCAAGCCACTACAACAAGCATTTTGGAGCATCCAAGGAAGGTGAAGGAAGGTATTTCTTTCATGTTTTAGTTGTGTTTTCCATTTTTGTTTTGTTAACTAAGACCCCCCTTTGAGATAGAATTAGGGTGGTAGCTTAATGTTTTTTATTGATTTGTTTTATTCACTAACACAATATTAATCTCCCCCTATTGCAATCCTATGTTCACAAATGGCATTCTTGGTAGGACTACACCACACAAATATGGTTAAAAAGTAACCTACTAATCATTTCCTTACAAAATATTAAAGTGGGAGACCAAAAGGAGTGAAAATTTGAGCAAAAACATATTTTTATTAAATTCACAGGTTTGTCACTACAAGTCACGGTATTGTGATTTAACTATTTTTTGGCTTAAAATTTGTTTTTGTCTACATACCTAGTAGTGATATTATAAGCCCACTACTCACAAGTAGTGATATTACACTCCTATTTGTCAATTAGTAATATTGCAATCTCACTACTCAGGAGTAGTCATATTGCAATCCCACTACTTTCTAATAGTGATATTACAATCCCATGACTGACTCAGTGGTGAGATTGCATTGTGAGTCATGGTATTGTAGTGTGTCATTTATTGGAGCTTGGTTTGGGGTCATTTGGATGTTATTTATGATGATTGTTTTTTTAAAACCATGTGTTTTCTTCCAAAGTTTATAAATATTCAATTTTTTTCACTTGAAGTTGTAAAATTTTCACACAAACCTCTTTTTAATCAGAATAGCAAGATTGTTAACCCGAGTAGTAAGATTATCAACTTGACTCATGGGATTGTGAACCATAATAGCGGGATTGTCAGCCTAAATGGTAGGATTTTTATCTTAAGTAGTGATATTATTTTTCCCTATTAAACTAACCTAAATATCTATATTACATGTCTGAATCATAGTTTTGCAAAGTTGTAGGATTGCTTTATCGAGTAGAGGGATTGCACTGTGTGAACACAAGAGCTAGTTTTTTAAAAGTCCTTCTTTCATCCTCAAAAGTGACTCAAAGATAAACAACTTTCTCATAATTTTCTTGTATTATATACCTAAAAAATCATCGAGACAACCTAAATTAGTTATTTTCACACTTTATTTGAGTGTTTTAAAATGGACTAGGAACCTTGTTTTGGTGCTTAATGGAAAATTTAGATGCTTAGATGAATGTTTTGACAAATTTTGGTTCCAAAGTTATAAATTAAGACCAAGGGGTAAATATAAGACCACCCAATTTTTCATTTGGCATTTAAAATTAAACTCACTTATCAAATTTTATCATCAATAGTTGTTTAAACTTAGAATTTGATTGGCAAAAAGAGGGTCATTAGTTGTATGCTCTTCCATTCATCCCCTTTAGGGAACTTTTGGAATCAAAGGTGTCATCCTTATTATAAAAAATCCTATTCTAAGTCATATAAAACACTCCCCAAAAACTTGTAATAGTTTGGGTGATCTTAATAAAGACTCTAATGTCTTTCTATTAGTTGTTTATTTTTATGTAAGCTTGGATTGTGAGGGGGACTTCATTACCTCCAATAATTTATTTAGGGAAGCTTTGACCCAAGGTTTTAGCTCCCAACACTGACTTCAACCACTCCCACTAGGATCAAAGGTTTGAGAGGTTAAACCACCTTCTAGTGTTGGAGTTGCACACGGGACATATGTACACTTTGGACATCACACTACACTGAACAAGTGATGGATGTAGTGGTTGAAAAATGGGAAATGAATTTTTACAATAAGATAGGTTCTATGGACACCCAATTACATGTTTTTATTTTCTATAATGACATCAAAGTCATTGTGTAATTGATCCAGTAGAAATATTCAAAAACTTGTAGGTTTTAGTAAATCCCCACTTGCCACAAAAGTGTTATTGGTGAAAGGTGTGCCTCAAGGTCCATGTTGCAGTACTGTCACTTAAGAGAAGGGGAAGGTGTAGAAACCCTAATATATAATTCACATTTACTTTTGGATGAACACTTAAAATCCTCTCAAATGATGTATATTGATGGATTTCAACAATAATAAGCAACCTTATCAGTTTAGGGTCTAAGAGAGATTAATTAGTTGGTTTTGTCCTAGATTAAAGTCTTGTTTAGAGTAAAAACTTAGTGTAAACAAATTATATGAACCAAACAAAATGGCCCTCATTTTACTTTGAGCAAAGAGGTATTATGATGCCCATGTGAGTCATCAATTTTCCTTATTTAAAGTTCATCAAAACTTGGAGTCATATTATTCACCTTGGCATAGTTATAATATGTACTTGAGTCTATAATTCTACCAAACATTGTTTAAGTCCTTCATTTATAACTTAAATTGGAATTTCACTTTCATAATTTCATAGGGTTGATGTGTTAAGTGGGTTTTCCATTTGCACTAAACTTGACCGAACTTAGGTTCAATTTATAATTTGGGTTGAAGGATATTTAAGATTCATAATCATTATCACCACTTGATATAATTAAGTCATTTTTTGTTCAACATTGTAATTTTAGTCTATGCATCAAAGATTTTTGTGTTACCATCCTATTTCCATTAAGATAATTTAAATACATACTTTTTTTGCCTTAGAGATATTGTTAAAACTTTGAAGGTATGTATGTCATTTGAGTTATGAAAGGTAGTGTTATGCTACTGAATATGTGAGAAAACATTTTTGCCTTAGATTATTTTTGAAACAAACATTTTATCATGTTTGTTGAGTATTCTAGCATTGTTATTGTTGATGGTTAAAATTGTGCTTGTTTCTAATAGCAACAATGGGAAGTTTCAAGATGTGGGACTTGTGACTTGAAACAACCTCTAGATTTTTAAGAAGCTGGTCTCTTCTTTATATCAAGTGTATATTGGGAAAAGGGATATGAAATTTAATAGAAACACAAATGCAAGAAAGAAAATCTAACTATGGTGATGCACCTAAATGTAATTCACCCTTAATCCTAAGCACAATGAGACTATATGTAAGATTCAATTACATTTAAGAGCAAACAAGTGCATGATCAATGTAAAAGATGGAAACAATATAAATAGAGGCTCATAGCATAGATTGCTTTTGTAGTGATACAGAAGATATCAACAAAGGCACAGGGTTCAATCTTCTTATTTAAATTCTCCAGTCACATAAGTGGTACATAAACATGCATGGTTATATAAACTTTCCAACTCAAGAAAATGGAAAAAAGGCAAATGACATTCCTAATCATAGCTCTAGAAAGTCTAAAACTCTTGACAACATAGCTGAGCATAGTGAGACTATATGTAAGATTCAATTACATTTAAGAGAAAACAAGTGCATGATCAATGTAAAAGATGGAAACAATAGAAATAGAGTCTCATAGCATAGACTACTTTTCTAGTGATACAAAAAATATCAATAAAGGCACAGGGTTCAATATTCTTATTAATTTTCCATTCACATAAGAGGCATAAAAACATGCATAGTTACATAAACTTTCCAACTTAAGAAAATAGAACAAAGGCAAATGATTTTCCTAGTCATAGCTCTAGAAAGTCTAAACTCTTGACAATAATTCTCTAAGAAAATTCTCTATGGTATTTGATGATGATCCTTCTGGTGATCTATGCACCCTCATTTATAGCCTTAGATTCACTCCAAATTTTCTGCTTGTTCCCAATCTAACGACCGAACTAAAATCTAACCAAACTAGAACTGTCTAACAGAAGATATTTCTTAGATTTTGAAATGCTTTGCCTTCTGGTAGTTCATTGGATGAAATAGATCATAGGATGTTACCTTCTCTTAAATGGAAGAGGACACTTAGTTAATTACTTGAAAAACTTCTTATTACTTTAGGAGACACTGGATGATGACACTTGGTGTGTTCTGCAGCACCTACTAAAGACATGCAGTAATTTTCATGTAATTTATACTCCTTTTGTGTCTTTGCTTATGAGTGTTCCACCTTTGACACCTATCGCAATCCACTTCCTCAAAACTTTAACAGCTTAAAAGAAAATAAGACCCACAGCCTTTCTCACTTGAGAAACTTGAAAAGGAGCATAGGGAAAGGTGGTGATTTTTGCTTCCCTCAACAAAAGACACGTGGCAATCTCTACTTTACTCAATTAGGGTTATGTGGTGGTCTCCACTTCTTTTAGCTACCTTTTTAGAAACCTGTGGAAGGTGACACATGGTGGTCTTCACTTTATTCTATTTATATCATAGAAATAATTGGGTTTCATTTCATATTTACATAGATGGCAACACTTGGTAGCTTTCACTTTCTTAAAAAACAAAACCTGAGACCCACCACAATCTTTATTATATTAGCAGATCAAAATGAAGATAATTCATATCTCAACATGAGGTGGCTTCCACTCTCTTCAACTGGGATACATGGCATCTTTTGTCACTTTTAGAAAATCAAATTTAAACCTTTTGTGATTGCCACTTGGTACTTTCTACCTAATCTTGATACTTTTCTTGTTGAAACCTTTTGCTAAAAAGAGATTTGAAATGTGGATGTTGATATGAAATGCTTGAAACATGGATGCTGATATGAAATGTAGATGCTGACACTTTTCACACTCTACTGCATTGTTATGAGGTATGTGGCAATCTCTGCATCCTTACTAAAATTATGAAAAATGCCTCAGATGATGACACTTGGTAGCTTCCACTTCATTTTGACACTTAGACAAAAATGAATCAAAAGGAGAATAAATCCTGTGCTCTATTTTAAACTTTGCTATTTCAGACCAAAGTACGTGGGAATTTTTTTTGAAGTGCACAACTAGAAAACAAAATGAAACGTAGAGTAATTTTTTACTCTACAGTTATTGGCGACCCCAAGAACTGTTGAGCCTACTCAAAAAGAAATCACAACTCCTGATAGATTAAAATTTCAAAATTATAGCTTTAGCAATGTTGTTTGATAGGTAGACCATTCATCGTCAGATAGCCCTTTCTTATTCTGCAATTCATTGAAGTCTAAATCAAGGTGAATAATATCCTTGTCTAAATTTTTTTGCAAAATCTGAACTGTAGCCTTTAATTTGAATTCTAGCTAGGAAATAAAAACCAAGATAGCTTCTACCTCAGGGATGATGAATCATCCCTTAGATCTTGGAAAACTATCTGATCATTCTACTTGGCCAACACCAAAGGTTCAATTTCATCAACCATTAGCATCGTGTTGTCATCAAGAAATAGAGAAGGAAGACCTAATTGTACTAGATCTTCGATACGCTATTTCATTTCATTGATTCCTTTTTTCATGACATTTAGAAGCTCTTCACAACTAAAGGTTGTGGAATTACAACTAAAAACTTTATTTACTCGATTAGCAGTGACCATTCTATTCTCAATTCCTTTTGTAGCAACATTTTTGAGTCTGTTTCTCTCCTAGAAACTGTAGCCAGAGTGTTTGCAACTAAACTCTCCACCTTTTTGCATAATTTTTGGTTATTTAGCAGGAAGGTGAGAGAAGGTCTGAGCTGAATAATCTCTGAAGAGATTCTCTTCCACATGGATTTATATAGCTCCTTCACCAGACTTAACACTCTGACATTCCTTACTCCAGTGTCAATTGTGATGCTCTTTGTTACTCAACTTGAAATTGGGCTTGTATAGCCATAGTATTATCCTATTCACTTAGCATATTTTGTTGCAATTGGGTAACCTGCAGCAGGTGTTCCTCACATTTTTCTTGCAATGCTGATTTCTCCCACCTTAGGGTTGTTATTGCATCTTTTACCTACATTATCCCTACTTTTAAGGAATCATTTTAGGCCTAGACTGCTTGGTGAGTTTGAAGAGAAATAGTATCTTACAACTATTTATTTAGACTCTCTATTTCATTGTCTTTTCTATTGATCTCTATGGTCAAACTGTTATAGTTTGCCTTCTTCTCAGCTAAATCAGCCTCCATCTTCTGTAGCCTCCTTGATGTCTTCAAGTAGTCTTTAGCAACTGTAGAAGTGGATTTGGTTATCACCTCAAATTTGTCTTATGGCCTGAAGAGGGACATGTCGATGGCCAATGCATTCATCATGTAGTCCTCCAGCTACATCTACTCACTTGGCTTCATTACATTTGGTGACAAACGAGTCACCATTAATTACTACTAAATGGGGTCAAATTGTGACCATAGATGGGGTGTAGCCAATGCTTTATTTTATTTGATCTTATTTTTCTCTCTTCGGGATTCCCTTGCCTTCCTAACAGCATATACTTGGGTCTGAAAGGTAGAAGGAGAGGCAATGTGCCCACCCAAAAAAGGATGTCCCTATGGTAAACCATATTGAATAGCCAATTATTGGCTATGGGAAATCTGAGGGGAAAGTTTCTTGGGAATAGAGGGGTAAAAATGATGTAATGTTAAATCCTGAGGTGGAATAAATGGGGTGAAGTGAGAAATGGGAATGGCAAAAGTGGTAAGGGATGTCATCTGGCTAGATGAAATCATCATGCCAATAGGAAAAGAAATAGACTGAGAAGGAGAAGGAGGAATAATAATTACCTGAGGAGCAATTATAGTACTCTATAATTGGCACTATAGGGTGTCCATCTCCTCTTCTAAATCAAACTGAAATTGCACCCTCTTTCACTTCTTGGGTGTCTCTTCTACTGGCTATGTTATTTTTCCTTCCACATCTACTACTACCGTCAGTGATGCTTGTGGAGAACTGGGAAATTTAATAACTGCTATTGATGGGGTATCTTTCAGTGGTGAAGACACCACACTCTTTTTCTTTTCCATGACACTGAGAGATTGGGGCCAAACTGATATAGGTACTGTAACTATAGTTTGCCTTGAGACATGTGGTTCTTGGCTTGGTCCTGCTCTAGCTTCTGGCTTTACACCCAATGTTAGAAAATTACTTGTCTCTAGGATAGATATAGGGGAGAGATGGCACTCATCCCATAATTCTTCCCATCTCTCATCTGTGTCTACATTCCCAAAAGAATGGGCTATTTGAGAAATCTTTTGCTTCTATTTTCTCATCATCCCAATCTTTATTCCTTAGTGTCCTTCTAAATCCAAAAGTCATTCTGACTTTAGGATCATAATCCCTCTGCTTAACATAGAATGTTTCCTAGGGTCTATTTTGTGGAAGGGGCAAGTCTGTTAACTCAACATAAAATCTAGGAGCATCTTCTCTAGGATTTTTCCTGGTTTCCCAAAAAGGGCAGCCCTCATGTGCAATTCTAGTTACAACCCTCTTAGTCCTTATCCAAGAAGCTATGAAACTATTTGGGTCATAAACCCATTTATCTTTTATTAGAAGGAAACATAGAAAGGCTAGCTTTCTGAGCAACACAACTTCAACATCTCTGGTTTCCAAAACCATGTTGGTTGTCATCCATGGGAGGTCATACATTTTTCTTTTCCTCTTCCCAAAGCCATATTCATTGTCAACTATTGAACATGGGCATGGGAGGCTTTGGGGGTAACTTTCCAGCATCTATTAAATTATTCTCAGCTCTGACCGCATAGTCATAAGCCTCTGGCAAAGTGTGTCCTCTAATTGATTGAATCATAACAGATATATCTAAATTAAAAGCCTTAAGATAAAACACTATGGCCATACCTGGTTCTGGTCTAGTTGTAGTAGGGATTCTTTCCCAAGTCTTTTGAAATCTAGAATTGAAGTCAATCATCACTTCTTGTGGTGCCCTTTAGATGGTAATCAATTCTTGAAACAAAGAAGACTTATCACCCTTCTCTTCAAATCTTTTAAAGAAAAGATCTTCAAGTTGATCCCATGTAGAGATGGTATTTGGAGTCAAGGACTGGTGCCATTCTAGAGTTTTCCCTTTAAAAGAAGCTGCTAATAATCTTATGGCCACATTTTTCTATGTCACATGTATAACACAGACATCTGATACATCTTGTAGATGTTCTTCAAGTGTTTTAAAGTCTTGCCCACTGAATTTGAGTAGAGCTTTCAAGGCATTCACTGGGATAGGGTCCCAAGTGGCTGGTGGTATTGGGAGAATCAATGGACTACCAGTGTTCCAACTTGTATAATTTCTTGGGGGTATAGGGGATCCTATATTTTCCTTGGTATTGGTATAAAATGGTTGACTCTTCTTATTGGACTAGTTACCAAAGGTGCCAAAAGAATACCTGGATTTATAGTAGATTGTGATTTGGTTACTAGTCCATAGATCTGACTCCTTGTAGCTCTCTAGTTCATACGATCTTGAAAGAAACTTCAAGATTTGTCCCACCAGGCATGTCAAAAATTGTTGATGGTTAAAATTGTGCTTGTTTCTAACACCAACAATGGGAAGTTTCAAGATGTGGGACTTGAAACTTGAAACAACTTCCAAATTTTTAAGAAGCTGGTCTCTTGTTTATATCAAGTGTATATTGGGAAAAGGGATAGGAAATTTAACTAAAACACAAATGTAAGAAATAAAATCTAACTATATGTAAGATTCAATTACATTTAAGAGCAAACAATTGCATGATCAATGTAAAAGATGGAAACAATAGAAACAGAGCCTCACAACATAGACTGCTATTGCACTGATATAGAAAATATCAACAAAGGCACAGGGTTCAATCTTCTTATTTGAATTCTCTAGTCACATAAGATACATAGAAACATGTACAACTATATAAACTTTCTAGCTCAAGAAAATAGAAAAAAGGCAAATGAAATTCCTAATCATAGCTCTAGAAAGTCTAAAACTCTTGACAACATAGCTGAGCATAGGGAGACTATATGTAAGATTTAATTACATTTAAGAGCAAACAAGTGCATGATCAATGTAAAAATGGAAATAATAGAAATAGAGGCTCGCAGCATAGACTCCTTTTGTAATGATATAGAAAATATCAACAAAGGCACAAGGTTCAATCTTCTTATTAATTCTCTAGTCACATAAGAGGCACACAAACATGCACAGTTACATGAACTTTCCAACTTAAGAAAATAAAACAAAGGCAAATGATATTCTTAGTCACAGCTCTAGAAAGTCTAAACTCTTGACAATAATTCTCTAAGAAAATTCTCTCTATTATCTGATGACGATCCTTTTGGTGATCTCTACACCCTTATTTATAACCTTGGATTCACTATGGATTGTCTTCTTGTTCCCAATCTAAAGGCCCAACTGAAATCTAACCAAACTGGAAGTGTCTAACAGAAGATATTTCTTAGATTTTGAAACACTTTGCCTTCTGGCAGTTTATTGGTTGAAACATATCGTAGGATGTTCCCTTCTCTTAAATGGAAGAGGACACTTAGTCAATTACTTGAAAACCTTCTTATTACTTTAGGAGACATCAGAGGATGACAATTGGCATGTTTTACAACACCTACTAAAGACATGCAGCAATTTCCATGTAATTTATGCTCCTTTTGTGTCTTTGCTTAAGAGTGTTCCACCTTTTACACCTGTTGCAATCCACTTCCTCAAAACTTTAACAGATTAAAATAAAATAAAACCCACAACCTTTCTTGCCTGTGAAACTTGAAAAGGAGCATAGGGATAGGTGGTGATTTCAGCTTCCCTCAACAAAAGACACGTGGCAATCTCTGCTTTACTCAATTGGGGTTATGTGGTGGTCTCCACTTCTTTTAGCTACCTTTTTAGAAACCTATGGAAGGTGACATGTGGTGGTCTCTGCTTTACTCTATTTATATCATAGAAATAATTGGGTCTCATTTCATATTTACATAGATGGAGACACCTAGTAGCTTTCGATTTCTTCAGAAACAAAACTTGAGACCCACCACAGTCTTTGTTATATCGCTGAAGCAAAATGAAGATAATTCAGATCTCGACATGAGGTGGCTTCCACTCTCTTCAACTGGGATACATGGTATCTTATATCACTTTTAGAAACGCAAATTGAAACCTTTCATGATTGCCACTTTGTACTTTCTGCTTGATCCAGATACTTAGCTTATTGAAACCTTTTGCTGAAAAGAGATTTGAAATGTGGATGTCGATATGAAATGCTTAAAATATGGATGCCGATATGAAACATAGATGCTAACACTTGTCACACTCTACTGAGTTGTTATGAGGTATGTGGCAATCTCTGCATCCTTATTGAAATTATGAAAAGTGCCTCAGATGATGACACTTGACAGCTTCCGCTTGATTTTGACACTTAGACAAAAATGAATCAAAAGGAGAATAAAGCTCGTGCTATGTTTCAAACTTCACTATTTCAAACCAAAGTATGCGATAAATTTTTTTTGTGGCACACAACTAAAAAATAGAATGAAACATATAGTAATTTTTTACTCTACAGTTATTGGTGACCCTAAGGACTTTTGATCCTGCTAAAAAAGAAACCACAACTCCCACTAGATCAAAATTTCAAAATTATAGATTTAGTAATGTTGTTTGATAGGCAGACCATTCATCATCACATAACCCTGTCTTATTTTGTAATTCATTGAAGGCTAAATCAAGGTGAATAATATCCTTGTCTAAATTTTTTTGCAAAATCTGAACTGTAGCCTTCAATTTGAATTCTAGCTGGGAAAAAAGAACCAAGACATCTTCTACCTTAGGGACTGATGAATCATCCTTAGATCCTAAAAATTGTCTGATCATTCTAGTTGGCCAACACTAAAGGTTCAATTTCATCAACCATTAGCACCGTGTTGTCATCAAGAAATGGAGAAGGAAGACCTAATTGCACTAGATCTTCAATACATTATTTCATTTGATTGATTCCTTCCTTCATGACATTTAAAAGCTCTTCACAACTGATGGTTGTGGAATTGCAATTGAGAACTTCATATCCTCACTTAGCAGTGACCATTCTATTCTCAATTCCTATTGCTGACAATGTTACATCTGTTGCATCATAAGCTTTTGTAGCAATGTTTCTGAGTCCATTACTCTCTTAGAAACTATAGCTAGAGTGTTTGCAACTAAACTCTCTACCTTTTTTCACAATTTTTGGGTATTTATCAAGAAGGTGAGAGAAAACCTAAGTTAAATAATCTCTGAAGAGATTCTTTTCCACATGGATTCATATAGCTCCTTCGCCAAACTTAACACTCTAACATTCCTTTGCCTATTGGCTAGCTCCAGTGTTAATTGTGCTGCTCTCTATTACTCAGCTTGAAATTGGGATTGTATAGCCATAGTATTATCATATTAACTTAGTAGATTTTGTTGCAATTGGGTAACCTATAGTAGGTGTTCCTCGCATTTTTCTTGTAATGCTAATTTTTCCCACCTTCAGGTCGTTATTGCATCTTTTACCTACATTAGCCCTGCTTTTAAGGAATCATTTTCGGCTTGGACTACCCAATGAGTCTGAAGAGAAATAGTATCTTGCAACTATTTATTCAAATTCTCTATTTCATTATCTTTTCTATTGATCTTTGTGGTTAAAATGTTATAGTTTGCCTTCTCCTTGGCTAAATCAGCCTCCATCTTCTATAGCCTCCTTGATGTCTTCGAGTAGTCTTTAGCAACTACAAAAGTGGATTAGGTTAGCAGCTCAAATTTGTCTTATGGCCTGAAGAGGGACATCTCAATGGCCATTGCATTCATCGTGTAGTTCTTCAGTTGCATCTACTTACTTGGCTTGATTACATTTGGTGACAAATGAGTCACCATTAATTACTATTAAATGGGGTCAAATTGTGACCATAGATGGGGTGTAACCAATGTTTTATTTTCCTTGATCTTCTTTTCCTCTATTCAAGATTCCCTTGCCTTCTTAGTAGCATTTGCTTGGGTTTGGAAGGTAAAAGGAGAGGCAATGTACCCACCCTCAAAAGGATGTCCCTGTGGTAAACCATATTGAATAGCCAATTGTTGGCTATGCGCAATCTAAGGGGAATGTTTCTTGGAAATAGAGTGGGAAAAATGAGGTAATGTTAAATCTTGAGGTGGCATAGATGGGGTGAAGTGAGAAATGAGAATGGTAGAAGTGGTAGGGGATGTCATCTAGCTAGATGAAATCATCATGCCAATAGGAAAAGAAATAAATTAAGAAAGAGGAGGAATAATACTTACGTGAGGAGCAATTATAGTACTCTGTAATTGGCAATATGGGGTGTCCATCTACTCTTCTTAATCAAATTGAAATTGCACCCTCTTTCACTTCTTGGGTGTCTCTTCTTCTAGTTGTGTTATTTTTCCTTCCACATCTACTACTGTCGTTAGTGATGCTTGTGGAGAACTGGGAACTTTAATAACTGTTGCTAATGGGGTAGCTTTCGGTGGTGAAGACACCACACTCTTTTAATTTTCCATGACACTGAGAGATTGGGGCCAAATTGATATAGTTACTGTAACTATAGTTTGCCCTGAGGCCTATGGCTCTTGGCTTCATCCCACTCTAGCTTCTGGCTCTACACTTAGTGTAAAAAAATTACTTGTCTCTGGGCTAGATATAGGGGAAAGATGGCACTCATCCCATATTTCTTCCTATCTCTCATTTGTGTCTATGTTCCCAAAAGAATGGGTTGTTTGACAAATTTCTTGCCTATATTTCCAATAGGCTTGTATTTTCTCATCATCTAAATCTTTATTCTTTAGTGTCCTTCTTAACCTGGAAGTCATTCTGACTTTACGATCATAATCCCTCTACTTAACAGAGAATGTTTCCCAGGGACTATTTTGTGGAAGGGGTAAGTCTGTTAACTCAACATAAAATCCAGGAGCATCTTCTCTAGGATTTTTCTTGGTTTCCCAAAAAAGGGTGGCCCTCATGTGCAATTCTAGTTACAACCCTGTTAGTCCTTATCCAAGAAGCTATGAAACTATTTGGGTCATTAACCTATTTGTCTTTTATTAAAAGGAAACCCAAAAAGGATAGCTTTCTGAACAACATAACTTCAGCATCTCTGGTTTCTAAAACCATGTTGGTTGTCATCCATGGGAGGTCATACATTTTTATTTTCCTCTTCCCAAAGCCATATTCATTGTTGACTATCGATACCTACCTAGTGACCTCTAAGAATGCTACCCTAAGAGTCAAAATCTTAGGTAGCAACATTGGTTCCCCACAAAAACCATGGACTCTTATAATTGTATGGTGAGATCCAAAATAGAAATCACAAGGAATTGGGCAACTGGCCAGAAGGTTTGAAACACTTGGGAATAGTCTATTCATAACTGGTTTGGGGCTGAGGTGACAAAAAGTAGGGGTAACAAATAATTCCCATAATTCATATGTGTCACTAGTCTTTGACAAAATATGTGTCCATGTAGACACAGGAGTGGTCGTTTGGAGATCAAAACTTGGGTCATACATATCAAGATGCATATGTTAGGCAAAGAGGTCAGTGTTCTAATATAGCAAGAGGTGAAACAAATAAGAAGAGTACCTAAACACTCCTTTTGATTTGAAATGGGCCAGTTGTTCCACCATTGAGAAAGCAATTTGTTTAGAAAAGTCAAGCCTATACTCCTACGTTTTGTCAATGGTATTTAGCCTAAAGAGGATAGCCATTTGTTCTGCATAAACTAACATATCATCTTTCATGCCAAAGATGAAGGCCATCATAGATAGTTCATCTTAGATAGCTTGTGTGAATTGGGCTCTTGCTGCAGGGAGTGTAGGCACCGTAGTGTCATCATCGCCCATTTGTAATTCAGATCTCAAGAACCTCAACTGAGTATTGATGTTTTCCCATGTTCTTTACATTTTAGCAATAGCGTGAAACATAGTTTTACTATCATGATACAGGGCTAACATATCCTTGATAGCCTGCGGGGTGATTTGTATTGTAAATGGACCCTATTGAATGGTGCATGAGGGTGCATGGAACAAATCTATGAATGATCAAGTCAGGGCATGGATGTATAGCTGGGACAATGAATTGTGCCAGTTGTGAAGTCAATATCCTCATGGAAAATGTCTCATATTGCCCTACTTTGGCCCTCTATAGACACCTTTGATGTGGCCCTTCTCTAAGATTTTTTCTACTAGCTCTTTGAAGGATTGGGTCCATGACTCCATCTGCGTAATCTCTTATTTTTGCTGGATCACTTGCTTGACCAACTTTAGTAATTTTGGTCCTTGGATAGGTCTTTAATCATTGCGTGAGAGCTGAAGCATATGACTTACTAATAAGAAACTTATCAAGGGATTCATCCATCCCATCTCCTTATTGTGAAGACTATGCTCCCTCCATCTCTATATCTTTTTTGTGATAACTAGTATGAACTTTTGCAAGACATAAACACTTTTGTTGAAGCAAGTTTACGAGGCACTAAAAATGCAAGTAGGAAGATATTTTCTCATAGATGCAGGAATGTTTGAGAACTTGTAAGATTTAACTCTTGCTAAGAGGTATTTATTGACCCATCAAGTCTCAAAATGGCATGAAACTGAGATAACCATTAGCAAATCCTACTCAATCTTTATGGAATAGTGAGATAGACATGTTATGCAAGTGGCAGTGCAGGGTACCTTGGGGATTTCTAAAGATTTGTGATACAATCAATACATTAAGAAATTTTGAAGATTTTGAAAATTCTTAGCTACCGACTACGTGTTCAAAGAACACTTATTTAAAAGAAAAGTGGGAAAACAAAAATTGGAAAATAGAGCAATATGGAAAGGGGAAACTATCTAACTATAATACGTAGTATCTTTATCTCCCTCCTGGATCAAAAAAAGAATTTCTAAAGTCTCCTTCATGACAAGATGACTTATGTTGCCAGACAAGTGGTTGAATTGGATGTAACTCAGATGGCTTGCTCTCTATGTATGCCGCATTGATTTGCCTGCATTTGAATAAGTTTGAGTCAAACATGCTTCCGACATATATAAACTCTTGTTGTTCATGAAAGCTTGTCAAATGTCGATCCTTGACACTAACATATCTTATTGATAAATTAATGAGTATTTGTTCATCAACAGAAGCTCTTTGACATAGATCATTTATTGGCTCATCTCCTTCTACCCTAAAATCAGGTTCTATTACATGATCATCCTCTTTAATGACTTCAAAAATACCAACATTTTAAAATGATAATTCTAAAAGTTTGCAATAATATTGCACATGTAATTGAGTCTTAATGTTGTTTTGTTCATCTGCAATCGGCTCACAGTTTTCCTAAAAAATAGTATAACCTAACCCAATAATTTCAAACAAATCGTTCAAACCATGATCCAAGAAATGTCCATGCTCCTCCACATCATCTTGTAAAGTAAGAAGAAAATCAAAAATTATTTCTTCTTCATCAGAAATTAAGGCATACGCTTGTGACTTCTCACTTAAAATCTAGAATTCATGTCGAGAGACCCAAGGATTAATAGAAGAGGTATCTTTTGACTTTTCTTCCTCTAGAACATTTGGGATTTTATGGTCTTCATCAAGTATAATGTAAGTTCCTAGACCAATAGAGTTGTAATTTCCATATGGGTCACTTTGCATCATAGCTAATAAATGATCATTTTCCTCTTCTTGATCATGTCCATTCCATTCACCCAACTCCTCAATAAAAACCCTTTCTTATTTCTTCATCATAGCATGAGCTACCTCTAACTTTGTAGTTGGTTCATTGGTGATGTGATCTTTATATAATGGCTCAGATAATATCTTCATCTTTGAACCATACTTGGTTCTTAAGATGAGGTGAGACCAATCAAGGGACATATATCCTCCTATCTTGGCTGTAAAGTCTCTGGATAAGCATACGCTAAATACAAGAGGTATGTCTATGACTACTACATTTTAATTTACAATTATATTAGGACAAGCATATAATTGTAATGGGAGTTGTTTAATTCTCCTTATTGTTTGTACTGATTTTCCATTTAGCTGCATGACTCCTTGAGTGAGTGGTTCATACTTAATTGCTCAAGCATCAGCTATTTGCTTAGGCATTACTATAGCACTAGCCCCTGAATCAATCATTGCATTATGTAACAGTTCCTTGCCAACTATTAAAATTAAATAGAAGGGATCTAGTTTGGATTTGCTTACCTCTACTGCATTATTCACTAGGACTATCATCTACAAATGAACTGTCTTTGAGATTTTCTTTTTCATTAGGTCCTTCTTTGATAACAGTATGTTTGGGCACTGCTTGGCCTTGTAGAGCTTCTTGTAGTAGTGTCTTCTATTTAGGAATGGCCAATATATCCCATATTGATACTTGTGTTGGAGTCTTCTTTAATTGATCCACCACATTTATTGGTCCTAGAGTCTGAGTTCTTTGAGCATAAGGATATCTTATTTTTTCTTGAATTTGTGTAGGAATCACTTGATTCTAAATTGGCTAAGGAATTTCTTGTCTGACAGCTATGTTTCTTTGTCCTTGAAATGGAGGATTCTCCATGACTTGACTATTTACAACTTTAGGCTATTCCACCATCCTTCTCTTTGATCTAGTGTAATAATCAGATTGTACCACTAGTTTCTTAGCAGTGGAAGCTTCGTTCAAGAAAATTGATTCTTCATCTTCAACCCATGAGAACAAAGCATGTTTCAGGACTATTTCTTCCTTTTGTTCTAAATACATCCCTTGCATCTGAGCCATTAAGACTAAATTTTGCATACTAGAAGACTGATAGGCTTGATTGTCATTAGAAATTTCAAACTGACCATCCATTCTTCTTTGCTCCACCACCTTTTGTTGTAGATTACCCATGGGACAATCTCTAGGTGTATGAGCATTACTACAAGGGAAACACTAGGCATTAGTGTTATCCACATAATTATTTTTCCCTAGAATAATCTCCCTATTTGAATTGGGAGGAATAGTCTATGAGGGTGTGGGGACTATAACTAATTGGTTTGCTGACTGAGGGTTTTTTGCCTCAGAGGACCCTGGTATTGGTTTGGCTGAGATGAAAATCTATTTCCCTGATAGCCTTGATATGGAGGCCTAGGGAAAGTATTCTATTGTCTTTTTATATTAATTAACTCATTAGAAAATGTCCTCAAGATATTCTTGATATCATCAAGCTCAGATGACTGAGCGAGACCAATTTCTTTAGTATGTGGTTGAGGATATGTGTACATAGACACAAGTGGGGTTATAGATTTAGGGCTTCTTGAGGTAATGGTAAGGAAATTTCTAGGAACATGGGCATGGGAGGCCTTCGGGGTAACTTTCTAGAATCTATTAAATTATTCTCAGCTTTGACCACATAGTCATAAGCCTCTTGCAAAGTGTGTCCTCCAATTGATTGAATCATAACAGATATATCTAAATTCAAAGCCTTAAGATAAAACACTATGGCCATACCTGGTAATGGTCTAGCTATAGTAGGGATTCTTTCCCAAGTCTTTTGAAATCTAGAATTGAAGTCAATCATCACATCCTTTGGTGCCCTTTGAATGGTAATGAATTGCTGTAACAAAGAAGACTTATCACCCTTCTCTTCAAATCTTTCAAAGAAAAGATCTTTGAGCTGATCCCATGTAGAGATGGCATTTGGGGTCATGGACTGGTACCATTCTAGAGCTTTCCCTTTAAAAGAAGCTACTAATAATCTTATGGCCACATTTTTCTGCATGATAACATGTATAACACAGACATTTCATACATCTTGTAGATGTTCTTTAGGTGTTTTAAAGTCTTGCCCACTGAATTTGGGTAGAGCTTTCAAGGCATTCACTAGGATAGGGTCCCAAGTGGCTGGTGATATTGGGAGAATCAATGGACTACCAGTGTTCCAACTTGTATAATTTCTTAGGGGTATAGGGGCTCCCATATTTTCCTAGGTATAAATATAAACTAGTTGACTCTTCTTATTGGACTAGTTACCAAAGGTGGCAAAAGAATACCTAGATTTATAGCAGATTGTGATTTGGTTACTAGTCCATAGCTCTGACTCCTTGTAGCTCTTTGGTTCATATGAACTTGAAAGAAACATCAAGATTTGTCCCATCGGGCATGCCAAAAACTGTTGATGGTTAAAACTGTGCTTGTTTCTAACACCAACAATGGGAAGTTTCAAGATGTGGGACTTGCAACTTGAAACAAACTCCAAATTTTTAAGAAGCTGGTCTCTTCTTTATATCAAGTGTATACTGGGACAAGGGATATGAAATTTAATTGAAACACAAATGCAAGAAATAAAATCTAACTATGGTGATGCGCCTAAATGTAATTCAACCTTAATCCTGAGAACAGTGAGACTATATGTAAGATTCAATTACATTTAAGAGCAAACAAGTGCATGATCAATGTAAAAGATGGAAACAATAGAAACAGAGGCTCATAGCATAGACTGCTTTTGTAGTGATATAGAAAATATCAACAAAGGCACAGGGTTCAATCTTCTTATTTGAATTCTCCAGTCATATAAGACACACAGAAACACGCATAGCTATATAAACTTTCCAACTCAAGAAAATGGAATAAATGAAAATTAAATTCCTAATCATAGCTCTAGAAAGTCTAAAACACTTGACAACATAGCTGAGCACGGTGAGACTATATGTAAGATTCAATTACATTTAAGAGCAAACAAGTGCATGATCAATGTAAAAGATGGAAATAATAAAAATAGAGGCTCACAGCATAGACTCTTTTTGCAATGATACAAAAAATATCAACAAAGGCATAGGGTTCAATCTTCTTAATAATTCTCCAATCACATAAGAGGCACATAAACATGCACAGTTACATAAACTTTCCAACTTAAGAAAATAAAACAAAGGCAAATGATATTCCTAGTCACAGCTCTAGAAAGTCTAAACTCTTGACAATAATTCTCTAAGAAAATTCTCTCTAGTATGTGATGATGATCCTTCTAGTGATCTCTGCACCCTTATTTATAGCCTTGGATTCACTATGGATTATCTACTTGTTCCCAATCTAATGTACCAACTAAAATCTAACCAAACTAGAAGTGTCTAATAGAAGATATTTCTTAGATTTTGAAACACTTTTCCTTCTAGTAGTTCATTGGCTAAAATAGATCGTAGGATGCTCCCTTTTCTTAAATGGAAGAGGACACTTATTTAATTACTTGAAAACCTTCTTACTACTTTAAGAGACATCAGAGGATGACACTTGGCGTATTCCGCAGCACCTACTGAAGATTGGCATATTCCACAGCACCTACTGAAGACATGCGGCAATTCCCATGTAATTTATACTCCTTTTATGTCTTTGCTTATGACTGTTCCACCTTTGACACCTATCACAATCTGCTTCCTTGAAAATTTAATAGCTTAAAAGAAAATAAGACCCACAACCTTTCTTGCCTGAGAAACTTGAAAAGGAGCATAGGGACAGGTGGCAATTTCTACTTCCCTCAACAAAAGACACATGACAATCTCTACTTTACTCAACTGGGGTTATGTGGTGGTCTCCACTTCTTTTAGCTACCTTTTTAGAAACTTGTGGAAGGTGACACATGGTGGTCTCCACTTTTCTCTATTTATATCATAGAAACAATTTGGTCTCATTTCATATTTACATAGATGGTGACACCTGGCAGCATCTGCTTGCTTCAAAAACAAAACTTGAGACCCACCATAGTATTTGTTATATCAATGAAGCAAAATGAAGATAATTTAGATCTTGACATGAGGTGGCTTTTTCTCTCTTCAGCTGGGATAGATGGCATCTTCTATCACTTTTAGAAAAGAAAATTGAAACCTTTTGTGATTGCCACTTGGTACTTTTCGCCTGATCCTAACACTTAGCTTGTTGAAACCTTTTGCTGAAAAGAGATTTGAAATGTGGATGTCAATATGAAATTCTTGAAACATGGATGCCGATATGAAACATAGATGCTGACACTTGTCATTCTCTTCTAAGTTGTTATGAGGTACGTGGCAATCTCTGCATCCTTACTAAAATTATGAAAAGTGCCTTGGATGACGACACTTGGTAGCTTCCACTTGATTTCGACACTTAGACAAAAATGAATCAAAAGGAGAATAAAGCCCGTGCTCTATTTCAAACTTCACTATTTTGGACCAAAGTATGTGGGAAATTTTTTTTGTAGTGCACAACTAAAAAATAGAATGAAATGTAGGGTAATTTTTTACTCTATAGTGATTGGTGACCCCAAGGAATTTTGATCCCACTCAAAAAGAAACCACAACTCCTGCTAGATCAAAATTTCAAAATTACAGGTTCAGCAACGCTATTTGATAGGCAAACCATTCGTCATCAGATAACCCTTTCTTATTCTATAATTCATTGAAGGCTAAATCAAGGTGAATAATATCCTTGTCGAAATTTTTTTCCAAAATCTGAACTATAGCCTTCAATTTGAAATCTAGTTGGTAAACAGGAACCAAGATAGCTTCTACCTAAGGGACTGATGAATCATCCCTTAGATCCTAGAAAATTGTCTGATCATTCTACTTGGCCAACACCAAAGGTTCAATTTCATCAACCATTAACACTGTGTTGTCATCAAGAAATGAAGAAGAAAGACCTAATTACACTAGATCTTCAATACGCTATTTCATTTTATTGATTCCTTCCTTCATGACATCTAGAAGCTCTTTGCAATTGATGGTTGTGGAATTACAACTAAGAACTTTATTTACTCGCTTAACAGTGACCATTATGTTCTCAATTCCTACTATTAATAATGTTGCATCTATTGCATCATAAAGCTTTTGTATTAACATTTTTGAGTCTATTACTCTCATAGAAACTGTAGCCAGAGTGTTTGCAACTAAGCTCTCCACCTTTTCACACAATTTCTAGGTATTTAGTACGAAGGTGAGAGAAGGCCTGAGCTAAATAATCTCCAAAGAGATTCTCTTTCACATGGATTCAAATAGCTCCTTCACTAGACTTAACACTCTAACATTCTTTGGCCTATTAGCTAGCTCCAGTGTCAATTGTGCTACTCTTTGTTACTCAGCTTGAAATTGGGCTTGTATAGCCGTAGTATTATCCTCTTCACTTAGTAGCTTTTGTTGCAATTAGGTAACCTATAGCAGGTGTTCCTCACATTTTTCTTGAAATGCTGATTTTTCCCACCTTAGGGTCATGATTTCATCTTTTACATACATTAACAGTACTTTTAAGGAATCATTTTGGGCCTGGACTGCCTGGTGAGTCTGAAGAGAAAAAATATCTTGTAACTATTTATTTATATTCTCTATTTCATTGTCTTTTCTATTAATCTCTATGGTCAAACTGTTACAGTTTGCCTTTTCCTTGGCTAAATCAGCCTCCATCTTCTGTAGCCTCATTGATGTCTACAATTAGTCTTCATCAACTGCAGAAGTGGATTTGATTTATAGATCAAATTTGTCTTATGGCTTGAAGAGGGACATGTCGATGGCCACTACATTCATCGTGTAGTCCTCCAGCTACATCTACTCACTTAGCTTGATTACATTTGGTGATAAATGAGTCACGATCAATTACTACTAAATGGGGTCAAATTGTGACCATAGATGTGGTGTAGCCAATGCTTTAGTTTCTTGATCTTCTTTTTCTCTCTTCAGGATTCCCTTGCCTTCCTAACAACATCCACTTGGGTCTGGAAGGTAGAAGGAGAGGCAATGTGCCCACCCACAAAAGGATGTCCATGTGGTAAACCATATTAAATAGCCAATTGCTGGCTATGGGCAATCTTAGGGGAAAGTTTCTTGGGAACAAAGGGGGAAAATGAGGTAATGTTAAATCTTGAGGTGGCACAGATGGGGTGAAGTGAGAAATGGGAATGACAGAAGTGGTAGGGGATGTCATCTGGCTAGATGAAATCATCATGCCAATAGGAAAAGAAATAGATTGAGAAGGAGAAGGAGGAATAATACTTACCTAAGGAGCAATTAAAATACTCTGTAATTGGCACTATGGGGTGTCCATCTCCTCTTCTGAATCAAACTAAAACTACACACTCTTTCACTTCTTGGGTGTCTCTTCTTCTACATATGTTATTTTTCCTTCCACATCTACTACTACTGTTAGTGATGCTTGTGGAAAACTGGGAACTTTAATAACTGTTGTTGTTGGGGTAGCTTTCTGTGGTGAAGACACCACACTCTTTGTCTTTTCCATGAAACTGAGAGATTGGGGCCAAACTGATATAGTTACTACAACTGTAGTTTGCCCTGAGGCCTATGGTTCTTGGCTTGGTCCCACTCTAGCTTTTGGCTCTACATCCGGTGTCAGAAATTACTTGTCTCTAGGCTAGATATAGGGGAGAGATGGCACTCATCCCATATTTCTTCCCATCTCTCATCTGTGTCTACATTCCCAAAGATATGGGTTGTTTGACAAATTTCTTACCTATATTTCATATAGGCTTCTATTTTCACATCATCCCAATCTTTATTCTTTAGTATCCTTCTTAAGCTAGAAGTCATTCTGACTTTAGGATCATAATCCTTCTGCTAAACATAGAATTTTTCCTAGGTTCTATTTTGTGGAAGGGGCAAGTTTGTTAACTCAACATAAAATCTAAGAGCATCTTCTCTAGGATTTTTCTTGGTTTCCAAAAAAGGGTGGCCCTCATGTGCAATTCTAGTTGCAACCTTGTTGGTCCTTATCTAGGAAGCTATGAAACTATTTGGGTCATAAACCTATTTGTCTTCTATTAGAAGGAAACCCAGAAAGGCTAAGCTTTTTGAGCAACACAACTTCAGCATCTCTGGTTTCCAAAACCATGCTGGTTGTCATCCATGGGAGGTCATACATTTTTATTTTCCTCTTCCCAGAACCATATTCATTATCGACTATCGATAATTACCTGGTGACCTCTAAGAATGCTCCCCTAAGAGTCAAAATCTTAGGTAACAACATTGGTTCCCCACAAAAACCATAGACTCTTATAATTATATGGTGAGATACAAAATAGAAATCACAAGGAATTGGGCAACTAGCCAGAAGGTTTGAAACACTTGGGAATAGTTTATTCATAACTGGTTCGGGGCTGAGGTGACAAAAAGTAGGGGTAACAAATAATTCCCATAATTCATATGGGTCACTAGTCTTTGACAAAATATGTGTCCATGTAAACACAAGAGTGGTCCTTTGGAGATCAAAACTTGGGTCATACATATCAAGATGCATATGTTGGACAAAGAGGTTAGTGTTCTGATACAACATGAGGTGAAACAAATAAGAAGAGTACCTGAACACTCCTTTTGATTTGAAATGGGCTAGTTGTTCCACCATTGAGAAAGCAATTTGTTTAGAAAAGTCAAGCCTATAGTCCTAAGTTTTGTCAATGGTCTTTAGCATGAAGAGGATAGCCATTTATTCTGCATAAACTACCATATCATCTTTCATGCCAAAGATGAAGGCCATCATAGATAGTGCATCTTGGATAGCTTTTGTTAATTGGGCTCTTGTTGCAGGGAGTGTAGGCACCATAGTGTCATCATCACCCATTTATAATTTAGATTTCAAGAACCTCGACTGATTATTGATGTTTGCCCATGTTCTTTAGATTTTAGCAATAGTGGTAAATGTAGTTATACTATCATGATACAGGGCTAACATATCCTTGATAGCCTATGGTGTGATTTGTACTATAAATGGACCTTGTTGAATGGTGCATTAGGGTGCATGGAACAAATCTATGCATGATCAAGTTAGGACATGGATGTACAGTTGGGATAGTGAATTGTGCCATTTGTGAAGTCCATATCCTCAAGGTAAATGTCTCAGATTGCCCTACTCTAGCCCTTTGTAGACACTTTTTATGTGCCCCTTCTCTAAGAATTTTGCTACTAGCTCTCTGAAGGATTGGGTCCATGACTCCATCTACATAATCTCTTATTTTTGCTGGGTCACTTACTTGACCAACTTCAAGAATTTTTGTCCTTGGATAGATAGGTCTTTAATGGTTGCATGGGAGTTGTAGCATATGACTTACTCATAAGAAACTTATCAAGGGATTCATACATCCCAGCTCCTTATTGCAAAGACTGTGCTCCCTCCATCTCTATATCTTTTTTATGATAACTAGTATGAACTTTTATAAGATAGAAACACTTTCACTGAAGCAAGTTTAATAGGCACTAAAAAATGCAAGTACCAAGATATTTTCTCACAAATGTAGGAATGTTTGAGAACTTGTAAGATTTAACTCTTGCTAAGAGGTATTTATTGACCTATCAAGTCTTAAAATGGCATTAAACTCAGATAACCATTAGTAAATCCTACTCAATCTTTATGGAACAGTGAGATAGACACATTATGCAAGTGGTAGTGCAAGGTACCTTGGGGATTTCTAAAGATTTGGGATACATTCAATACATTGAGAAATTTTGAACATTTTGAAAATTCTTAGCTGCCGACTACGTGTTCAAAGAACACTTATGTAAAAGAAAAGTGGGAAAACAAATATGGAAAAACAAAGCAATACAGACAGGGGAAACTATCTAACTATAATACATAGTATCTTTATCTCCCTCCTGGATCAAAAGAAGAATTTATAAAGTCTCCTTCATGACAAGATGACTTATATTGCTAGACAAGTGGTTGAACTAGATGTAGCTCAGATGGCTTGCTCTCTATGTATGCCACATTGATTTGCCTACATTCAAATGAGTCTTAGTCAAACATGCTTCCAACATATATAAACTCTTCTTGTTCTTGGAAGCTTGTCAAATGTCGATTCTTGACACTGGCATATCTTATCAAGAAATTAATGACTATTTTCTCATCAAAAAAAGTTCTTTGACATAGATCATTTATTTGATCATCTCCTTTTGCCTTAAACTCAAGTTGTATTGCATGATCATCCTCTTTAATGACTTCAAATTTACCAACCTCTTGAAAGGATAATTCTAAAAGTTTGCAATAATTTTGGACATGTAATTGAGTCTCAATGCTATTTTGTTCGTCTGCAACCGGCTCACAGTTTCCCTAAAAATTATTATAACCTAACCCAATGATTTAAAACAAATCATTCAAATCATGATCCAAAAAATGTCCATGCTCCTCCACATTATCTTGCAAAGTAGGAAGAAAATTATAAATTATTTCTTCTTCATCAGAGATTAAGGCATACGCTTGTGACTTTTCACTCAGAATCTAGAATTCATGTCGAGAGACCTGAGGATTAATAGAAGAGGTATCTTTTGACTTTTCTTCCTCTAGAACATTTGGGATTTTATGGTCTTCATCAAGTATAACTTAGGTGCCTAGACCAATAGAGTCGTAATTTCCATATGGGTCACTTTGCATCATAGCTAATAAATGATCATTTTCCTCTTCTTGATCATGTCCAGTCCATTCACCTAACTCCTCAAAAAAACCCTTTCTTCTTTATTCATCATTGCATGAGCTGCCTTTAACTTTGTAGTTGGGTCATTGGTGATGTGATCTTTATATAATGGCTCAAATAATATCTTCATCTTTGAACCATACTTGGTTCTTAAGATGAGGTGAGACCAATCAAGGGACATATATCCTCCTATCTTGGCTGTAAAGTCTCTGAATAAGCATAGGCCAAATACAAGAGGTATGTCTATGACTACTACATATTGATTTACAATTATATTAGGATAAGCATATAATTATAATGGGAGTTGTTTAATTTTCCATATTGTTTGTATTGCTTTGCCATCTAGTTGCATGACTCCTTTAGTGAGTGGTTCATACTTAATTTCTAAAGCATCAGCTATTTGCTTAGGCATTACTATAGTACTAGCACCTGAATCAATCATTGCATTATGCAGTAGTTTCTTGCCAACTATTAAATTTAAATAGAAGGGATCCGGTTTGGATTTGCCTACCTCTGCTACATTATTCACTAGCATTGTCATCTGCAGATGAACTATGTCTTTGAGCTTTTCTTTTTCATCAGGTCCTTCTTTGATAATAGTACCTTTGGGCACTGCTTGGCCTTGTAGATATTCTTTTAGTAGTGTGTTTTAATGGCCAATATATCCCATATTGATACTTATGTTGGAGTCTTCTTCAATTGATGCACCACATTTATTGGTCCCAAAGTCTGAGTTATTTGAGAATAAGGATATCTTGTTTTTTCTTGAATTTGTGCAAGAATCACTTGATTCTGCATTAGCTAAGGCATTTCCTATCTAACAGCTATGTTGCTTTGTCCTTGAAATGGAGGATTCTCCATGACTTGACTATTTACAACTTTTAGCTATTCCACCATCCTTCTCTTTGATCTAGTGTAATAATTAGATTGCACCACTAGTTTCTTGGAAGTGGAAGATTCATTCAAGAAAACCGATTCTTCATCTTCAACCCATGAGAATAGAGCATGCTCTAGGGCTATTTCTTCCTCTTTTTGCAAAGACATCCCTTGCATCTGAGCCATTAAGACTAAATTTTGCATACCAAAATACTGATAGGCTTGATTGTCACTAAAACTTGCAAACTGACCATCCATTATTCTTTGATCTACCACCTTTTTTTGTAGATTACCCATGGGACAATCTCTAGGCATATGAGCATTATTGCAAGGGAAACACTAGGAATTAGTGTTATCCACATAAATATTTTGCCTTGGAACAATCTCCCTATTTGAATTGGGAGGAATAGTCTGTGAGGGTGTAGGGACTATAACTAATTGGTTTGTTGGCTGAGGGTTATTTTTCCTTAGAGGACCCTGGTATTGGTTTGGCTAAGACAAAAATCTATTTCCTTGATAGCCTTGATATGGAGGCCTAGGGAAAGTATTCTGCTATCTTTTTATATTAATTAGCTGATTAGAAAATGTCCTCAAGATATTCTTGATATCATCAAGCTCAAATGACTGAGCTGGAATAATTTATTTAGTAGGTGGTTAAGGATATGTGTACATAGACATAGGTGGGGTTATAGATTTAAGGGCTTCCTGAGGTAATGGTAAGGAATTTTTTTGGAACATGGGCATGGGAGGCCTTGGGGGTAACTTTTTAGCATCTATTAAATTATTCTCAGCTCTGATCGAAAAGTCATAAGCCTCTGGAAAAGTGTGTCCTCCAATTGACTAAATCATAATAGATATATCTGAATTCAAAGCCTTAAGATAAAACACTAGGCCATACCTACTAATGGTCTAGCTATAGCAGTGATTCTTTCCCAAGTCTTTTGAAATCTAGAATTGAAGTCAATCATTGTTTCTTGTGGTGCCCTTTGGATGGTAATCAATTGTTGTAACAAAGAATACTTATCACTCTTCTCATCAAATATTTCAAAGAAAAGATCTTCAAGCTGATCCCATGTAGAGATGGTATTTAGGGTCAGGGACCGGTACCATTCTAGAGCTTTCCCTTTAAAAGAAGCTACTAATAATCTTATGGCCACATTTTACTATGTGACAACATGTATAACACATACATCTGATACATCCTGTAGATGTTCTTCAGGTGTTTTAAATTGTTGCCCACTAAATTTGGGTAGAGCTTTCAAGGAATTCACTGGGATAGGATCCCAAGTGGTTGGTGGTATTAGGAGAATCAATGGACTACCCATGTTCCAACTTGAATAATTTATTGGGGGTATATGGGCTCCCATATTTTCCTTGGTATTGGTATAAACTAGTTGACTCTTCTTATTGGACTAGTTACCAAAGGTGGAAAAAGAATACCTAGATTTATAGCAGATTGTGATCTGGTTACTGGTCCACAACTCTAACTCCTTGTAGCTCTCTGGTTCATATGATCTTGAAATAAACTTCATGATTTATCCCACCGGGCATGTCGAAAACTGTTGAAGGTTAAAATTGCGCTTGTTTCTAACACCAACAATGGGAAGTTTCAAGATGTGGGACTTGCACTGGTCTCTTCTTTATATCAAGTGTATACTAGGAAAGGGGATAGGAAATTTAATCGAAACACAAATGCAAGAAAGAAAATCTAACTATGGTGATGCGCATGAATGTAATTTGACCTTAATCCTAAGCATTGTGAGACTATATGTAAGATTTAATTACATTTAAGAGCAAACAAGTGCATGATCAATGTAAAAGAGGGAAACAATAGAAATAAAGGCTCACAACATAGACTACTTTTGTAGTGATATAGAAAATATCAACAAAGGCACATGATTCAATCTTCTTATTTCAATTCTCTAGTCACATAAGAGGCACAGAAACACGCACAACTATATAAACTTTCCAACTCAAGAAAATGGAACAAAGGAAAATGACATTCTTAATCACAGCTCTAGAAAGTCTAAAACTCTTGACAACATAGCTGAGCACAGTGAGACTATATGTAGGATTAAATTACATTTAAGAGCAAACAAGTGCATGATCAATGTAAAAGATGGAAATAATAATAATAGAGGCTCACAACATAGAATCGTTTTGCAATGATATATAAAATATCAACAAAGGCATAGGGTTCAATCTTCTTATGAATTCTCTAGTCACATAAGAGGCATAGAAACATGCACAGTTACATAAACTTTCCAACTTAAGAAAATAAAACAAAGGCAAATGATATTCCTAGTCACAGCTCTAGAAAGTCTAAACTCTTGACAATAATTCTATAAGAAAATTCTCTCTGGTATCTAATGATGATCCTTCTGGTGATCTCCGCACCCTTATTTATAGCCTTGGATTCAATTATGAATTATCTGATTATTCCCAATCTAACAGCCCAACTGAAATCTAACTGAACTGGAAGTGTCTAATAGAAGATATTTTTTTTATTTTAAAATGCTTTGTCTTCCGGTAGTTCATTGGCTAAAATAGATTTTAGGATGTTCCCTTCTCTTAAACAAAAGAGGACACTTAGTCAATTCCTTGAATAACTTCTTATTTCTTTAGGAGACACCAAAGGATGACACTTGGCATGTTTCATAGCACCTACTGAAGACAAGTAGAATTTTTTGTGTAATTTATACTAATTTTGTGTCTTTTCTTATGAGTGTTCCACCTTTGACACCTATCAAAATCCACTTCCTCAAAACTTTAATAGCTTAAAAGAAAATAAGACCCACAGCTTTTCTTGCATGAGTAACTTGAAAAGGAGCATAGGGACAGGTGGCGATTTCCGCTTCCCTCAATAAAAGACATGTGGTCATCTTTGCTTTACTCAAATATTGTTATGTGGTGGTCTCTGCTTCTTTTATCTACCTTTTTAGAAACCTATGGAAGGTGACACGTGGTGGTCTCCACTTTAATCTATTTATATCATAGAAATAATTAGGTCTCATTTCATATTTACATGGATGGCGACACCTGGCAGCTTCTGCTTGCTTTAAAAATAAAGCCTGAGACCCACCATAGTCTTTGCTATATTGATGGAGCAAAATGAAGATAATTTAGATCTCGACATGTGGTGGCTTCTACTCTCTTCAGCTAGGATACGTGGTATCTTCTATCAATTTTAGAAAAGTAAATTGGAACCTTCTGTGATTGCCACTTGGCACTTTCCACCTGATCCTGATACTTAGCTTGTTGAAACCTTTCCTTGAAAAAAGATTTGAAATGCAGATGTTGATATGAAATGCGGATGCCGATATGAAACATGGATGCCAACACTTGTCACGCTCTGCTGAGTTGCTATGAGGTATGTGGTAATCTCCACATCCTTATTGAAATTATGAAAAGTACCTCAGATGATGACACTCGGTAGCTTCCACTTGATTTAGACACTTAGACAAAAATGAATCAAAAGGAGAATAGAGCCTATGCTCTATTTCAAAACTTCATTGTTTTAGACCAAAGTATGTGGGAACAAAATTTTGTAGCGCGCAACTAAAAAATAGAATGAAACATAGAGTAATTTTTTACTCTACATTTATGATGCCAAAAACATTTCAAACATTTTTCCATAGACCTTTTGTATAGATTTTATGTTTGTACACATTTTTTAAGCCAATTCAAGTATACATTTGTGAATCTTTGTCTAGCATAGTTACGCTATTCACATTTGTCTAGTCTATTTGTCAAAATAACCAAGTTTTATAACATTATTTATGAGAAAATAAACTATCCATAAATGTGATTTTTGTTTCATACTTTATACCTATTTGATTGATTTCATGTCTAAGAGTCAAATGCCTAGTTTTGTTTAGAAGTGTTTCAATCCATTACATTAAAATCTCATCTATTTCAAAGTATATATTTTGATGTTGTTTGGCCAAGAGTCTTAGCACATGCCTTGTTTGAGCCTAGCTTTTGATGCCGCATTTAGACAAGAGACCTAACAATTATTTATTTCCTAGACTAGACTGATTTGAAACACTTCAACCTTAAAATTTGGCATTTTTATTCTTGGTCCATTTAATCAATCTTTTTTATATAAGATGTGTAATGTTAGATACTTAACATTAGCTTATTTTATCATAAATCATTGCATAAACCTTTCCATCCTTTGGACAAATCTAGACCAAGTTTGAACATCTTATTTAATAAATTATCTTTTTAGAGTTTGTAGAAATCTCTTTGCTTTCTATCGCAAAACATTCACTATGGATCCCAACATGTATTCCCACACTCATAGTGGACTCATGTACAATCTAAAGATTAGAAATGTGTTTGTATAAGAATAAATGGTGCAAGACCCATATGTAGATAATATTTCTTATGAGGTGGATCCTTATCCCTTTAATAATACTCAATAGGGGCACAAAACCAAGATCTATTGGCTTACTATTTGGTTAATATACCATTGTATTCATAACATGACCAAGAACAAACCACACAATACCTAGCTATGGTACCTACTGTTGAAGAATCTTTTCAACAACCATACTCTATTAATGCGCCTTCCACATATGATCCTTATTTATTTGAACATCATTTATTGGAAAACAAAGACGAGATTTTAGTTATATCCATAGAGGTAGGGGCCAAGTTTTTGGTAGACTTCCCCAATGAAAGTTTACCAAGCTTAGTAACAATGCCTCACAACATATTGTATAGTCAACATGCTTCTTCTATCAATCCTTTAGCTCTAGTCCAAATGATGTATCAGGACCCTAATATTCATAGCAAAGTAAATAACCTTATGGAAGACCACTTTAACCAAACGTAGGCAACATATCAAACCTACCTAAATCTAGTGCATAATTTGAATCAGATGACCATCATGAGTAAACCTATTATTGACTTAGTTCTGTCAATAGGAGTTTTGATATCATTAACTAGTCAAGATAAGCAAGGTACAAACCCATTCATGTAGAATACTTAGGTTGATAATGTATTTCATATGCCAACTATTAAATAAGTATCCTCTAATTTTATGTAGAATAATGGCCAAAACATAGTGGATAATGCACAAGCAACATCTTATCCAAACCAAAGTGGTGTTAATAAAAAAATAGCTATCCAATAAAATGTGCCTTTCATTAACACCACAAGTGGTTATCATAATCATGGAATAAGAGTTTCTACATCCCAATCTCAACTAGCTACTTCTAATCCTCAACAAGTTACTTCTTCAAGTTCACAACCAATGGGATTAGGTAGCCATTTTATAACCAATGTCGTGTCTCAACAACAAAATGTGATGAATCCTACTCCTTCTAAATAGGTGGTGAGTGGTATTAAACAAAATTCAACATAATCTAGTGTACTAACACAATAGAGGCCAAATATGTTGTCACCTCAATAGGGATCAATTAATGTTTCACCTCATCAAGTAGTAGCAAACATACCTCTTTAGTTGTAGGCTAATGTGTCAATTCAAAATTAGATGATGTCTAACCAATAACATATAACTATTAGTTAGTGATAGGTGTCAAATCTCTAAAAAGCATCAAATTCCCATTAGGGATTCATGTAATAAGGAGGTTCCAATGTTTCTTAAATAACAATTAGGCAATAATTACCTTTTATTCAAAGTATGCCACTCATTCAAAAATAAGGCCTTGGTTCAAAATTTCCCACTCAACAATAGGGTTTGATTAGTTAGCAACATGTCCCTTTTCAACCATAGGAAGCATAGTAAGGTTATATCCCTCCATCCCAGCCAAAAAATCCTCAAATTCAAACCCTCATAGCGAACCCTAACCAAAATATCACACAACTAAATGTGTAATTTCAACAAGTACATCTTAATATGTATATGCATATTCTTGGTTCATTTCCCAACTAATCTAACATATACCAAATACCCCAATCATACCTTGGTCAAAGTTTTTCAATTATGACCACCCAACCATCTACCCAAGCCAATATTCACACAAGTTTCCTAGAGTTAGAGTTACAACAAATGAAAGATGCAGTCATTGCCATCCAAGTGGGAAAATAGATTTAAACATGTAAATTGGACAATGTGTGTTCCTATCCTTTCAATATGGAGTAATTATAGATTCTATTTCCTCTAGGATATGAGCCACCAAAATTTGATAAATACAATGGGAAAGGTGAACCCAAATCTTACTTAATCGATTTCTTCGTTACATGTCAGCTTGTAGCATATAGTAATATATACCTTTTGTTTTTATTTCCAAGGAGCTTATCTAGACAAGCCTTGGAGTTGTTCTTGAATTTTCCTAAGAATTTAGTAACTAATTTTTATGATCTTTTAGGTAAGTTTATATAACATTTTTCCTATAATCTCGATCATGAGATTTCATTGGTTGATTTGACACAAGCAAAGCAAAAAGATAATGACAATTTTGTGATTTATCTACAATTATGGAGAGCCCTTGCAAGCCAATTCACTCATAGTTTACTAGATAAATAATTAGCTATTACGTTCACTAAAAATTTACATAGTGAGATAGCTTATGATTTAGAACTATAGTGTCCACATACCTTTAAATAAATCATTGACAAAGTATTTTTGATCAAGTGAGAGCTCATTAATAAAGGAGTCATCAAGCTTAATTCAACTAATCATTACCAAGGTACCAATCAGGGAAGTAGCCAAAACCAACATCCAATACAAGCGTAAGCATCAAAACTGACATAGGCCAGTAACCAAGAGAGACCAAAGCAATTCAACTATAATATGAATGTTTTGGGAAATAGAGTAATCAATTCACGTCATGTACAAATTGTGTAAACATCATGTGCTCAACCAACACCACCTTTAAATATTACTCTTACCTAATAACATATTCAACCAACACCACAAGCATAATAACCAAGCCCACATATAAAATGACATAACCCTTGCCATTGCAAAACACTCTTCTAAGGAGAGTTTTGCCTACCTGTCATGTTTTTAGTGACCTTGGAGAGCCTATTGAGTTTATATTTTACAAACTTGCTACCACTATTTTGATTAGTTGGCCTATTCTAAATCATTATCCTCAAGGCATCACTTATCTTGATTGGTACCATGAAAATGAATCATGTGAGTATCATCAAGTCAATAAGCACAATTTATGAAGATGTGTGAAAATCAATTATTTGATTAAGAATATGTTAGAGAATGGGAAGATAAAATTGGATGGTGATGATTCCACCTCTAATAAAACTCTTTGCATCTATCAAAACCCTTTTCCATAGCATAACCAATAATAACAATGACATAAACAACAACATCTAGTGTAAAAATAAAATCAATAGTATCAAAATCAAATTTTGAACCAGTAGAACAAGTAAAACTAGTATAAAAAATGATGTCAGAATAATGGAAAAAACCAAGGTCAAAATGGTAACAACCAATAAACCTACCATGCAGTTGCACATGATTACAATAGGGTTATAGGTCATATTATAGGGGTTAATGTTAATACAAATCTCCATCTTGAGATGGATGGTTTAGGTTGATTCTAGCCATTTTGAAAAACCTATAAATAGGAAGCCTTGCATGTAGAATTTAGAGCTCTCATATGCAAAATTTATAATTTTGAATTAATTCCAAAGCTTCAAGCAAATTAGTTTCATAATGTCCAAATATTAAGCCAAGTCAAGCCAAGCCAAATCCAAACATAGTGCCAAGGAGAGATGTAGGTAGCCACACTTCATTGATGTAGACATCATGAGCACAAAGCTAAGCAAACCACTACAACAAGTATTTTAGAGTATCCAAAGAAGGTGAAGGAAGGTCTTTATTTCATGTTTTAGTTGTGTTTTCCATTTTTGTTTTGTTAAATGAGCTCCCCCTTTAAAATAGGCTTAAGGTGTTAGTTTAGTGTGTATTTGATTGATTTGTTTTATTCACTAACATAATACTAATCTCCCTTTATTACAATTCTATGCTCATAATCATCACATAAAGTATATAACATTTAAACTTGGTGATATTATTCTTAAATAAAACCAACAGAGTACCATGACTGAGAAGAATCATAAAGGTAAATCAAACCAAATTGGATAGGGCATTTCTTCATTACTACATATTATGGATCAAGAGCATATAGGCTTGCCACACCAAATGGAGATGAACTTCCTAAACCAATGAATATTATCCACCTCAATTAGTACTATGCTTAAGCAATATGGTGTATGGTATTTAAGTACCAATTAAGTTATGCCACTTTATCACTTTTCTTCTTTGTATTTATATCATTCTTATCAATTCTCTTAATTACTTATCTATTTTACCATTTCATTCTATCAACCAAACTATTTTGAATCCTATCTACCTAGCTCATTTGACCTTGGTTTCACCATTAGTTACACATTTTTACCACTAATGAATCCAATCAGTTTTAGCCATTGTTTTAAGCATTTCAAATAGAGATAGTATTTTGGAGTAGTATGATAGAATTTTTAGTGATTACATCCTTTTTTTGTTATTACTTCTTATGACCGGTCTTTCTAATAATTATAATAGTCTATGGGAAAATTAGTACCATTGATTTATGCCATTGTATCCTAGTTATAATTGCCTATGGGAAAACTAGGGGCCATGTTTTTTTATTGAGCCTTAACATACCAGCTTGCCATTTCCTATGTTGCATTATGCCTTTATTCCAATTGTGCCTATGTTGTTTTAATTGACTACTACACTAGTTAGATTCTTCCACTGTAAGGTATAATTATAGTGACTTGAGGTCCTACTCTGGGACTATGTAGGCAATGCTCGATACTTGTTGAGGTCAACTCAATCACCTTTTCTAACCACACACTCACCATTTTTCAAGTAACCTAAGCCATGGTATCTCTATTTTATGAGAAAACAAGTAAAGATCTCATCATTTTATGAGCTTGAACCATTTAGTATCTTATCATTCTTGATTGAGTTGAGATAATCTAAAAATTCCAAAAAATATTTGTAAAATTGTTTGAAAAAACCAAAAACATTCACCATTTTTATGCCTTAAGTATTCTATGAACCCAAGTACTAAGTTACAATCCAATCAATTATCACTTAGTTTTCCCATACATTTTATCCTTTTTTCCCATGCACTTGCCATTTGGCAAGATCATTCTTATTCATCTATCACATTCATTATGTTGTGTTCATAAGTTATCATTTTCTGCCCATTTCGTAGGAGAACTACATTTGGCTTAAAGTTTTTGTTGGATATTACATCTATGGAACTATGTAGACAACATACATTTGGCTAGCGTATAAGGAGATAGCTCATCCAACCCCTTCCTTTTCTTCTATTCCCCCATTTTTTTAGTTTTTTAAGTTATCACTTATTTTCTAGGGGCAATGTTCATATGGTTTCAATTATTTATTTCTTTGTTGTTTTGTTTGTGTGACTATTTATTATCTTTCAATACTATTGCCTTGATTCATTTTATGTGTTTTTATTGGGTGATTCTTTACCCACACTTACACTTTAATCCATCCATATTCATATGTTTACATTGTCATCATGGATTCTATCATTGGTGCATTGTTTTCTATTGAGTATTGGATCTGAGGAGTTAGTCGATATGCATATTTTGGCCAAGTCCTCATGATGTTATAACATGATGCCTTTCAACACATGTTACAATAAACCTTAGCTTCATGAAGTATATTCAATAATAATAGCATTAACATTTCTTTGACACTAACATCCTGATTCATTCCCCATCATATCCTATACAACATAATTAAACAACAAAAAAATTTCAACTTTTTTTAGTTCAGATGAGCATCTCCCTACTAGAAATTTGTCCTAATTCATCTTTATCCTCTATAATAGATTATCATCATCATCATCATCATCATCCAAATCATTCATGTTTTCCCTAATCAGGGTCCAATGATTATAACTACCTTTGGGTAAACTATTGTACACCATCCAACTTGCATTTCTCAATGATTATAACTACCTTTGGGAAAATCATTATGTTATCACAAATTTAATTTTTCTACTCATACAAGGGCATCTTTCCATCTTATTTATCTGTCCTACCTAGGACAATTCCATCTTCTCAATGATTATAACTACCTTTGGGCAAATCATTATATTATCATATCACATTGCCACTATCAGGGTATAATGCTTATAACTACCTTTGGGAAAACCATTGTACACCATCCCACTTGCATTATCAATTATTTTTACTATTTTTTCAAAATCATTGTGTTTTCACCCCATCATTTTATTTCCTTTTGTCCACTTGTTTCACTTCTTTCTTTTCAAGGGATCGTGTGTCGACCTAATTATGCCAAGCACTCCCTCAAGAAGGCATCTTGTAGTTAGTTCATCATCATTGGAGTTTTGGGCATATAAGACCTTTTCATTATTTTATAAGACATTAATATGCTTATAACTTGCAATTCCATCTTAAATAAGGGCAAACTATAAACACCTAAAACTAGCTATTGATAACCTTTAACCAAGATTTTGACTAATTTCCACCAAAATGCATAATTTGGCCTAAAAACACTAAAACACATTAAAATATTTGAAACTAACATATTTAAGTGGAAATTTTGGCTAGGGTATCCCTAAATGGGGTAATGCATTTTATGGGCCAACTAACTTTGATTAGATAATTTTGAGTCAAATTGCCATTTTTGCACATAGGTGCCTTGGATTGCTCTTTCCTATCAAAATTCTTGCTTAAGACATGTGAACCTATTATTTTATGTTGGAAACATGCTAAATGGGATAATAGATCCAACACATCTAACATTGCATCCTAATTCTAATCTAGTGAAATATCAGGGCAATATCAAGACATTCTAACCAATTTCAGTAATTTATGCACAAAGGGCCAAGGTTTAGATCAACGTACTTAATCATGATTAAAGAGATAATTAAGCCAAATCATGAGATTAATTAATAATTCCATGGAACTTATTGAATAATTTTTTTTGGAAATGATTATTGAATATTTACATCATCAAGTGACATAATTTCTTTGGAAGACATCCCTAGCCCATAAATGCATAAAATATTATGATTCATGCCTCCCATGCCTCATTAGGACCCTCTATGCCTATTCATTGCCCCTCTACCCTAAATATTAATGAGGCTATTTATGAATTTTAATTACATAATTGAATTAATCCTTAATCATACATCTCCATCTTGAGATGGATGGTTTAGGTTGATTCTGGCCATTTTGAAAAATATATAAATAGGAGGCCTTGTCTATTGAATTTAGAGATCTCACATGCCAAAGTTATAATGTTGAATTGATTCCAAAGCTTCATGCAAAATAGTGTTATAATGACCAAATATTCAGCCAAGCTAAGCCAATCCAAATCCAAACATGGTACCAAGGAGAGATGGAGGTAGCCACACTTCATTGATGTAGACCTCATGAGCACAAATCCAAGAAATCCACTAAAACAAGCATTTTGGAGCATCCAAGGAAGGTGAAGGGAGGCATTTATTTCATGTTTTAGTTATGTTTTCCATTTTATTTTGTTAAATTAAGCTCCCCCTTTGAGGCAGGCTTAGGGTATTAGTTTAGTGTGTTTTTGATTGATGTGTTTTATTCACTAACACAATACTAATCTTCCCCTATTTAAATCTTATGTTCAAAACTCTAGGGCCTTTGGATTTGAACTTCATTTCCTTTAGAGACATGGAATCTAGCTAGTAAACTTGTGGAAAACCAATTATGAAAGTTGGTGATATTTATAGGTGTTTCAAGCAAATATAATCTCCGATGGAGATAAGAGGTGCTCTGTGAAGGCTAAAGTTCTAGTGGAACTAGAAAGTGTTTGAATTAGGTAACAACTCTATGGATCTGTGAAGTGTTCAAAGTAGGTTGGATATCTAGTGGAAGAGGAAGGTGTCTAGATCAATGTGGATTCTCTCAAGGATGTGAAGTGTTTGAAGTAGGTCTAATTTATTTGAAGATGTAAAAACTTGTGGGAATATTAGGTGTTCCAGACAAGTCCAATGTCCATAGGGACCTTGGAGGTATATGTAGGGAATATTCTCTAGGTTTTGATATGGAATCTATAGGGAATATTCACCTAGTTTGCAATAACCCTAGATTTCAACTATGAAATTTAGAAGGGAAAACATAAGACCTTTGATGATCAACATTTTGGGGGAATCCACAACCATCATGATGAATCACTTGGAAAATTAAACCCTAAAACCCTAAACCTTTAATTGTAAATTTTGGAAGAAATGACTACACAAGGAATAATCTCTCCCAATGCCTAACCATAGAGAACCCTTAAATGATGCCAAAGAAAACTACTCAAACCATAACAAATGTACTTTTAAAATTTTCATAAAAATGGAAATAAATTTTAAATTTTTTAAACTCTCAATAATAGTGGTGAAAATTTAAGATAAATATCATGCAAGGGTAAAAATTACATGGCTTTGACTAGAAGTTATTTTCTTGCATGTAACTTGAGGGTTTCATGTGTGGAAAAGGTCATTACATCTTGAAAAAATCAATTAATAATTTAAACAAATGATAATAAATCCCTAAAATTCTTAGTTTATATAAAAATCATGTAATTAATGCAAATTAATGGTGGTCAATGGTGAAACCTTAGGGTGCTTAAAGCAGGTCTAATTACCACCAAGTTGAAATGGTTGAATATACAAAAGGTGGAACTCACTGAGTAATTTTCAATTTTTTAATTTATAAATTACCCATAGAGATCTAGATTCCATAGCTTAGATGATTAGTATAAGGTAGAACACACTAAGTAATTTACAAATTTTTAACTTTGAAAATTGCTCACAGAGTTCTAGATTCCATAGTTTCGATGTTTGGTGAAAGGTAGAAACCTAGATGAAATTTGTAAATTGAAAATTGTGCTTTGGGTTACATATCCCATAGGAGTGGGTATTTTTTTTTCATGGGATTTGGATCTTGACATGCCTTTTAAAATTTTATGAATTAAAAAATGCATGCTAAGTTTTGGATTCCATGAATTTGGAATGGTAGTTACTTTGTGGGATCTAAAACCCATGAAGTAATTTGTGAATTATAAATTGCATCCAATGTTTAGGATTCCATAATGTAAAGGGGAAAAATCATTTTTGATTATTTTAGGGGATTTTATATAAAATGAATGAGGTATTCCATAAGGTATTAATTTTTATGATATTTTTGATTCTAAAATATCAACATTTTTGGTGACCTCCATGAGATGATCGGTTGTTAATCATTTTCTATCCAGTAGCCTTATCTATTGGGCATGCACTCAATTTTGTCTTTTGACAAACTTTAACCTAAAGAAGAATAAACTAGGATTTGCTTAGACACACACAAATATATATATATATATATATATATATATAGATGAAAAAAATAACAAAAAAACAACACAACCTAAGGAAACAAAAAACTCCTAATGAGTTGACCAGTGCACAAGAACTTATTTGAAAACACTACTAACCCTATTATATACACAATATTTTTTTTTGAATTGATTTCTACCTTGAAATCAATCTTTGAGGTATATCACATTAATTAGTATTAGCAGTTCTAATCCATCAATTATGGAGAGATGGAATATGTTGGCTCCTTTACACTGAGTAATATATGGACCACTCCATATTACATCAAACTTAGTGTGCTTTCCTAGTTTAGATTTATCTTCATCTTATTTTAGAACCATGTCTCCTTCATTGAGGATCCTTGCAGATGCTTTTTTATTTAATATCTTCTTGGTTTGAGTCTAATTTACTTCCAATACTTTCATTAACTAATTCTCAATTTCTTCCAGTTCCATGAGTTCAGCCAATCTTACTATCATTTCATCATTATCAATCAAATCCAATTGGTGATTGATCTCTAGAAATGGTAGCTTGCTTTAAAGTGTAACTTGTGATTCTATTACATATACCAACATGAAGGGGTAATTACCAAAATCTATTTTTGGAGTAATCTTATCAACCCATAGTGTCGATTTTAGTTTTATGTGTTATGTCCATTTGTTATACTCGATTATTCTTTTGATAATCCTGATGAGGTTCTGTTTGGTTAACTCGAACAAACCATTTCCCAGGGGATAATAATTAGAAGAGTTACTCAGGTACACATTATGATTTATGACCCATTCAATCACTTTAGTATGTACACACGCATTGTCATTATTGGAGATAATGTTGCGAGAAACACCAAATCTTGAGACTATTATTGTAGTAAAGTTCACTAAGTTGGCTTATGCACTTGGTCATGCACTTAGCTATCAATCCAAGTCATTTTTACACTTAGTGAAGTTAGGAATAAGGATAGTAAGGTCTAGGACACAAAATTTAATATTTATATGGTGTTGGTATCCATTTCACACAAGGTGCACACCTTATGCACTCACCCAAAGCGTAATAGTGAAGGGACTAGGCCCAAATTAGGCCTATTGCAGAATAGTGAAACTTGTGGTTCAAAGGGGATTAGTTATTGGATAGAGGGGTTAAAGTGGCCATCTAGTGCTAGGATATTCGTAGGCAATGCAAAAGGCATGATATTTTATAGTAGTGCAAGGCCCTATGTGAAATTTCATACTTGGTAGGGCTAGGCTCTTAGGGGTGCAAGCTGATGAAAATAGGTTAAGTGTCATTAATTTATTTATACAATTCATAGGGATGACTCAAGTTTAAGGACTCATTCTAGGGGTATCACTTTAGGCATGGGTCTTAGAACCTTGGGGCCTTCTAGTTCTAACACTTAGTGACTTCATAGGTGAGCCAAGGTCATTATATGGCATGGGGATGCCATTAACAACTAAGGGAAAACCTCCATCACATAATATATTTAAATAAACAACTACTACATTACTCAAATGAAACTAACCTACTAGTATAACATTATACATATTATTAAGCAAGGATCAATACTTCATTTCTTCCTTAACTTATATTTCAATAATAGAGTTTAATACAAAGAACCAAAGCCTATGCTCTTCCTATCTCTTTTAATGCCCAATGGCTCACATATGGGTTTGGTCTATACACTCAAATATCTAACTCCTATATGCATACTAATAATACTAATGGTTTGCCCTATATTATGCTAGATCTTCACTACACTTCCTTTCCACTCTTTGTCTTCAAATCCGAGTCTCCTTTTATATGTAAAAATGAGTCTACTTACTAAACAAATGGGCACATGTCAAGTGCTGAGCTATCATGAGTGTATTAGCTCCACTATGATATACAAGGTGGATGAACATGTGACATAGATTGATATATCATTGAGGGGTCACTATCTCACCTTCTCCACTCTTTGACATTTGTGCTTCTCGAGTCTTCATGTCCAAGTCTTGGCAGAGATGTCTTTATGTAAGTTGGCACTATACAACTACCTGCCAAGTAGCACAGGATCCACAAGGACTTCTACAATTGACACCAATACGTAAAAAAAATGGAGTGACCACTCTAAGGGTCACCTCTCATTGAGCTTGGTCTAGTTGGCATGGTTCACATATTTTCTCAAAAGGGGGGCCAAAATTACCCCATACAAAATTATTATTCCATCTTAGACTAATCTTTAAGTGATTTAAGATCAAAATTTTTGGGCACACCCTATCTTAAGTCTTCCTTAAATTTTTTAAAACCCTAGATGGTGCCCCTAATATATTTAATGGTGTTGTTTGCTTCTATGGATGTAGCATCAAGAGCAAGTACATCTATGCTTTCCAACTCCTTTATAAAGGATTTAAGACTTTCTTTCATGTGCTTAACCATACCATCCAATATCTCCCCCTGCTCACTATCCTTTATTTGGAAGGCATAAAAGACCACCTCCATGTCCTATTCCTATGTATTCGATTGAGCACTAAGTGAGTTGACCTTGGACATCACCTACACATGATCAATCTTGGTCACTATGAAGGAGTAATAGAATAAAGCATCCTTCTCCTCCTTTGACTTATTAGGGCACATTTTGATGATTATTTCCTAGTTAATGAAGTTACAAAATATTGTGTTTGCTTCCTTGGTGCCCTCTATAAGTCTTACGAAGAGATCTTTGACCACATCCATAGTTTTTTCAACTCCTTCCTTAGTGCCTCATAGGGGTCCTCTTGGTCTTTGATCACCAGACTCATACTAGGTACCATTTACTCCACAAGTGCTTAGAATTAGTAAACTTTGCTCTTTTTTGAGATCTCTACCTCATCCAAGAAGGATAGCTCTACTTTTCTTATGTGATCAAGTTGTTACTACTTGAGCTTGGTTTCCTTGAGCTCTTTCTCAGCCTTTTTTGTTATTTTATTCTAGCTATAGGCATGAACATTGATGATGATGTTCTTGTGTACTACAATAGAGGCCATCTTGATCAAGGCATTGATTAAGTGTACAAGGTTCATGTCATGTAGATTGAAGAGTCAATCATGCCCTTCATCTACCTTCTTGGTGATCTAAATTACTTTTGTCAAAACCTTGACTTTTGGTTCATCCATATATAAATCTAGTTCCCAAGACACCTAGTGGTGTATTAAGGTCATATAAATTTTTGAAGGCATGTATTCAATCAAATAGAGGATCTCATTCTCTTTGGAACACTAATTCACCCTTTCCTAGTTGCCTAACATAAACTCCTCATCCTTTCCTATCTCTTCTTCCTCACTTATTCTGGTGCTTGATTTAGTGCCTTCTTCTATTACTTTTTCCTTCTCTTCTTCTTATTTTTCTTCTTCTTGTTCTCATTTTTATTGAGGTTCTCTATTGGACTTCTCACCTTTATCCATTGTCTCTAGTAGTGGCTCTATGGTGAAAACTTGTATTGAGCCATATTTTTATTCTCCAAGTCCTAATAAGGCTTTACTCTCCTTCTCTATTTTCTTCAAGGCACTAATATCACCTTCCTTCTCCTTAGGTTCCCCCTCAGAGTTAGGGTTCAACTATTGTATAGCTTCTTTTGATGTACTGGTGGGGGTGCTCAGCATCTTCTTTGGTGTCTTCTCTTTATTTGGTTTCACACTTGTGATGACTTTCTTCTCTTTTATCTCTTTTAATATCTTGGCATGTTATACCTAGGCTACCTTTTCCTCTCTTTCCCTTTTCTTGGCCTTCTCTTTTTGGGCATTTCTCTTTGTCTCTTCTTTCTTGGCCTTTTCTTTTTCAACCTTTCTTTGCATGGCTTGCATTGCACATTTATTGTCTCACTCTCTTATTTCCTTGACCTCTAGTCAATCAAGTTTAGCCTGGGACATGTCGATGGATTTTATCTCCTTACACCTCTAGTGTAATTTTAGAACTACATCAATCTACACTTGGTCAAGGTCCATGGCCTTCCACTGGCATTATATCTCCTCTTCCATGGGGGATATTGACTAGGTTACCTCTTTGGGTTCCTTGCCATTTTCCCTTTCTATGCCCCCTTTCTCAACCTATGCCTTGTGATATTCTTACCTTTGTTCTTTGGATTCCACCATTTCAATGACTTCTTTAGGCACTCCCACCTTAGTAATTTATTTTTATATTCCTGAAGCTCTTACACCCTTTGAATTTTGTCTTCACTAAACCCAAGTTTCCTCAATGTCTTTATGTGCTTCTATGGCCTTGTCTTGGGTGGTGGGTAAGGGTTCCCCTCACTTGATGAGGAATCAATGTCCTCAATTACAATGTAGGTACTTGACACACCTTCATCCAACTCCTCTTCCTCTAAATCCTATTCTTTTAGCTCCTCTTCTAAGTCAAAGAGCTCTACTTTGGGAACCATAATCTAGGCCTTTCCCTTCTTCTTTAAGCTAGGTTAGGACTTTGGCACAGACTTTATGCACTTATTTGAAGAGCTTTAAGAGGATGCCTCTTTATTTGAGGCAATTTTGAGCTTCAAGCACTCCTGCATTTCCTCTACAATTTCTCCTCTCTTCTTTTGGTGAGACTTTTTCTTCTCAGTAGGAGTAGGGGTTTCTTTCTCCCTAATGTATATTTGGGGGTCTTATTTTTTCTCAGTGCTTGACCTAGTGCTAGAATCCTTCTTCCTTGTCTTCCTCTCATAGTAAAGTATATGGCTGAGGCCAAGGATAGTCACATCCTGTATTGGGTCAATGCTTGTTCAATCTAAGGTATCTTACTTCATCTTCTGTCAGTCTACCATCTATGTGGGGAAACTTTGACCTCATTTATACCTCTTTTCATCTAGTCCCTAGATGGAATGTCCATTTTCTATGTGCTTGAGATCTTATGTAGTGCATCCTTAAAATATTATACTAAGAAGGGGAAGGGGAACTTCATCCATCTTAACCTATTCCCATCCATAAGCACTGAGTGCATGATGTAGTAGTGCAATATTATGACAAAAATTATTGTCCTGAACAAACTTTGATGGAGTCCTTGGCGAATGCACCACTCTAGTCCAAAGGATTCTATGTACTACTCATATCAAAACATAATATGTGTCTCATACTTAGGTCTAAAAGTGGTGGGGTAGGTGTAATCCTTATATTTCTAAACAAGGTATTTGTGGTGTTCTATAAAAACCCAAAGACTATCTTTACTCTAATTTGGGATCTTAATCTCTGCCATCATTATAAATATGACAATCAACCCCCACTTAAAAATTCCCTTGCCATTGTGGCATTGTAGTGTGTTCTTCATCAACTCTTTAGCAATGAACCATGTAATGTTGAATTGGATGCCCTATGCCATGTGATAGATGATACCAAGGTACACATTAAAGACATATGTCCATTTATTACCAAGACATAACTTAAAACTTATTAGGTGCAACACCACCCTCATGCCCAAGTCCTCACATTTAGTAATCAAGAATGTATAGTCCCTTTAAAGTAATTAAGGAGCTTTATAATGCACTCTATCTCCTTGACATCATCTAAAATCTAATGGATGTCTTTCCTAGCATCAAGTGGCCTAGTTATCCTCTTAAATAGTTATGGTGATATCTTCATGCACCATCCCATGAAGTAGAAGCAATCTTCATGGATGCATGAGAAAAATTATTAGACAAGCTCTTCTACTTTCATTAAGTAGGGAAACTCATATAGCTAAGTTACACTGGAAGGTTTTAACTTGTCTCAAATTGAGACATCAAATAGTGCATCACCTTTTAGGGTCTTTCCCCCCATATCCACCATCTAATCATATGCCAAGTCATAGAAATGACTTGACATCCAATGGTTATACTCATTTAGCTAAAAATTATGCATGAAAGAGCACCAACTTACCCTACCTAAACTTATAGAGGATACTGTAGAGTAATTTTTTACTCTACATCATATTTAAATTTTGAGTCAAGCACTACAATTTTGGTTCCTACATACCTTGGATGTAGCGGTAGAGTTTTGGAGTAGAGGGTAGGTTCATTTTGCCTAAGTGTTGAAGTGCAGTAGTAGCTGCCAAGTGTCACCTTTCGAGCATGGGTCCTTTCCCCCTTTTTGTTTTTTTGTTTCATTTTTGCCTAAGTATTGAATTTGGGTGGAAGCTACCAAGTGTCACTCTTTGAAACACAAAGCTAGCCAGCTGGCATCCTCTAAGCCCCTTTTTGTAACTTTTAGGAAGGCCGTGGAATGTGCCATGTATCTAGTAGTAGCTAAGTGGAATGCACCATGTGTTAGTACCTGCATCTCATGTCGGTCCTGACATTCCATTATTTTTCTTGACAAAGACTTTTAGTGAGCTAAGTATCAAAGAAGCAGAAAGTACCAGGTTGCAGTTGTAGAAGGCCTTAAAATACCTTTTTAAAGAAGCAACAAAAGTCACCACGTGTTGGCATCTGAGAGACTTTGGTTCAACATAGAAAGGCATCATTTTATTTTTGCTTAGGTGCCATAAAGCAGTGGATGCTACCGAGTGTCACTCTCCAAGCCCCTTCTTACTCCATCCCCAAAAAAAGTAGAAGATGCCACATACCATTAGCAGGAGAAGCGGAAGATGCCACGTACCTTCCCAAGAGTAGTGGAGGTTGCTACATGTCAACTTTTGAGAGACCATATTTGAGCCTCATTGTCGAATAAAGATTATGGTGGGTCCTAAATGATATTTCAAAGGTTTGTGGAAGTGTCAAGTGTCAACATGTGAAAACTGCCATGTACATCCATCCCCTTCTAAAAAGTTTCCTGAGAAAGGAACACGGTGAGTTTTATTTTGTTAAAATTGCAAAGTATTGAGGAAGCAGATTGCGACAAGTGTCAAAGGTGGAGCATTCCTGAGCAAAATATCAAAAAGTGGAAGGTGCCAAGTGTCATTCTCTGGTGCCTTCTAGACCATAAAGGGAATTTTCATGGATTGACTAAGTGTCCTCTTCCATTTCAATAGAATAGAGTGTCTATCTATTACAACAAAGATGGAGGGAAACTCAGTGTGAGTTATTCTTGGTAGATAGAACAGTTCACCAGGTAGATTTTTGGGGCTTGTGAGCATTAAAGGGCTATTTGTTTGTCCCCTATGGGTAGAGGTAGAATAGACAGTTGAGAAGCCAAATAGGTGATGGAATGAGAAATTTAGGTGCAAAGGGAGGTACTAGACAGGAATCACCATGCCGCAGTTAGGGTAATTCTTGATAAGACTAGGATGCATTCAAGGCATTAAAAGTACCATCTATTTTGTCCCCTGTGAGTTAAGAGTAGAGTATAATTATGCGGGAAGGGGAGCGATGGAAGGAGACATCTGAGGCTATAAAAGAAGAATAATTTTAAGAAGACAAAAGGAGGGATTTTTTCCAAGTTTTAGACTTTCTAGAGTTTTGACCAGTAATATCATTTTCTCTTGTCTCAATTTTCTTGAGTTGTAAAGTTGATGTAATTGTGCATCTTTCTATGCCTTTTATGTGGCTGAATGAATTAAGAAGGTTTGAGCTCCATGCCTTGGTTGGTGTTATCTATGTCATTTGAAAATTAGTTTATACTGTATATTCTCTAGAGTTGTGATTAGGAATGTCATTTGCTTTTGTCTCATTTTCTTAAATCAAAAGTTCTACATAATTGTACACGATTTATGTGCCTCTTATGTGATTGAAATATTCTATTAAGAAGATTGAACACTATGCCTTTGTCAAAATTCTCTGTATCTCAACAAAAGACATCCCTATTGTGAGCCTCTATTTCTATTATTTCAATCTCTTACATTGATCATGCACTTGTCTGCTCTTACATGTAATTGAGTCCTATAATAGTTTCATTGTGCTCAAGTTAGGATTAGGATTACACTTATGTGCATTGCCATAATTAGGTTTTAGTTCCTATATTTGCATTTTTGTTTAATCTCCTATCCCTTTTCCCCCAACACTTGACACAAAAGAAGAGACCAGCTTCTCTAAAATCTAGAGGTTGTTTCAAGTCGCAATGTCCCACAGCTTGGAACTTCCCATTGTTGACTGATTAAGATCAAGCACAATTTTAAATCATCAGTAGTTTTTTGCATGCCCGATGGGACTAATCTTTCAAGGAGTTGAAGAATTTTGGTGTGTTCTTCAGCCAATTAGCCTTTGGAGGTTTTTAGCAACACCAACAACAACTCTGAGTCAAATCAGTCGATCAAGCAATCCTGGTATCATCAAGAGATCACCTTTTGGTATGTATAATTTTGTGACTCATAGCTATGGGTCTTATTCTCTTTCATATATTTTTAATCAAGAACAAGCTTCTCCTAGAATCATGTCAAGTAACAAAGATGTAGATGGTCATGAGCTATACCAATCTTATGCCCAGTCTCCCCAATATGTCACATCCCATGTTCAACCTGATCTTATTTTCACCTTCAAAAAAGCATTGCTGGGATTTAAAAAATATGTGTTAGAGCTTGACAGCAGAAGGGGATATGGCCAAGAAATTCCTTGTCATGTCATCCATCAAGTAAGGGATGTGGTAGATCTGATTAAAAGTGAATGGGATCCCATTAAAAGAGCAAATTAGCAAGGGCTTACATATGAGATGTTAGATGTGTGTGGATTGATTGCATTTATAGAAGAGATGCTGAGCATTCATGAGAGACAACCTTACCAAATATGTCAACCCATATATCCAACACCACAAATTCCATATTAGACATATGCCACCCCTGTTCATGAGCCAAATTGAACTTGTCAATATTATTTCTCCAATAATACCGAGCCTATGTATGCAGCAAGGGAAGAGGACTCTAAACCCTCACTTTAACCTCAAGTCTCTTCTACCATTCCTCAAGAAGCTTCTTTTTTTTCATCACAGCCTTCCTCTTTATCCCTTTTCAAAGAAGAATATGTTTTAGAGGAAGCAAATGAGTATGTAAAGGAGTGTGCTCAATTCATGGCTAGTCAAGAGGATTCCATAAGTATAGATGAGGAGGAAATCACCATAGGTACCCCCTTTGATGAACAAGAAGACAAGTCACAAGCTTTTGTCTAAACCTCTGATGAGGAAGAGATCATTTCTGACTTTTTCTCACTTTGCAAGAGGATATAGAGGAGCATGGACACTCCCTTGATCAAGCCATTGAGATAGGTGACACTAGCCTTCAACAAGGCTATGAATTAGCCAGATATGGAGAAGATAACTTTGAGACTCAACTGAATATGTAGAGGGGATGCTAGCTTTCAAATTTATCCTTTCAAGATGATGAAGTCATCAAGGAGCATAACGATGCAATAGAGCTAGAATTTGAAGGAAATAAGCCAAAGGATAAGGGATATCAAAAGGCACAAAGTGAAGAACCAATAGCCTTCAATTTATTCATGACACATGACAGCATGAAGAACCACTATTCGATGGGCTTTCAAGGACAAGAAGAGTTTGTGGGTGTCGAACACATGTTTTACTTAGATTCACTTGAATGCAGGCAGATCCGTGTGGCCAGTGCAGAGGACATTTCACCAAAGATGTACCTATTTCAATCACCAGTATGACAACATAAGTTGGCTTGTTATAAAGAGGACATTGGAAAGTTTGTTTTTGATCCCAGAGGGAAATAAGGATGTTTAATTAATGTAGTTAGGTAGTTTCCCATTCCCGCATTATTTTGTTTTACATTATTTTCCCACTTTTCTTTTAAAATAAGCATTTTAAACATAGATTTAGCATCTTAGAAGTTTTAATTCTTTGAATTTAGCCACATTAAATGCTTCCCCAAATATTTTGAAATCTCTAAGGTACCTTGCACTGCAACTTGCATAGCATGTCCACCTCACTATTTCCCAAAGATTGAGTAGGATTTGCTAACGATCACCCAAATTTAATGTTATTTGGGACTTGATAGGCCCATAAATATCCCTTACCAAGTTTTAAAGTTTACAAACTCTCAAGCATTCCTACACCTATGAAAACATCCTACTCATTGTGATTATTAGTACCTAGTAAAAGCTTGCTTTAGAAAGCATGTTTCTATCTTGCATAAGGCTCATACTAGGGATATAGAGATGGTAGAAACATCATCTTCACAACAAGAAATAGGGACACCTAGATATCTCGATAGGTTACTAACTAGTAAATCATATGTTATATCTCTTATACAACCATCAAGAGGCTATTCGAGAACTAGAGTCTTGGGAGTCAGTCAAACCAGTGACCCATCAAAGGTAAAGGATTATGCAGATGGAATTATGGACCCAATCTTGCAAAGAGTAGTAGTAAGAACCTAAGAGAAGGGGCACACCAAAGGTGTCTTCAAAGAGCTAAAGCAAGGCAATATGAGATGTTTGAAATGAGGATATAGAACTCACAATTGGCTCAATTCATTGTCCCAGTAGTGCATCCATGCCCTGTGTGTGATCAAATTATGCATGGACTTGCTCCATGCACAATCTTGCACCATCCAACAAGGCCCCTTCATGCTGCAAGTCACCCCACAAGATATCAGGGACATGCTAGCCCTGCCTTATGATAATACCACCACTTTCTCCACTATTGATAGGATGTAAAGGATGTAGGTGAATGTTAACACTCAGGTAAGGTTTTTGAGGTCTAAGTTACAAATGGTTGATGGTGATTCAATGGTACCCATGCTCCCTGCACTAAGATCTCAATTTTCACCAGCTAGCTAAGATGTTCTATTAATGATGGCTCTCATCTTTGGCATGAAGGATGATACAAAAATATATGCAGAGTAAATGGCCATCCTTTTCAATCTAAAGATGGTCGACAAGATGCAGGAGTACCAACTTGACTTCTCAAAGCACATTGCCTTTTTGATGATGGAGTAGCTAACCCAGTTTAGGTCAAAAGGGGTATTCAGGTATTCATCCTTTTTGTTCCATCTTATAATCCATCAAAACCCTAACCTTTTCTCTTGATTTATGAATCTAAACCTATATGACCCAACTTTAGACCCCCAAAGGACCACTCTTGTGTCTGCATGGACACATGTTTTGTCAAAAACTAGTGACCCATATGATTTTTGGGAACTATTAGTTACCCCTATTCTTCATTGCCTTAGCCTTGAGCTTGTCATAAATAGGTTATTCCCAAGTGTTATGAACCTCCTGGTTAGTTGCCTAATCTCGTGTGACTTCTATTTTGGGTCCCTTCACATGATCATAAGGGTCCATGGATTTTGTGGAGAACTAGTGTTGATACTAAAGACCTTAACTCTTACGTTAGCATTCCTGAAAGTCACCAGGTAGGTGTCAGTAGTTAATAATGAGTATGGTTCTGGGAAGAAGAAGAGGAAAATGTACAATCTCTTGTGGATGGTAGGCAATGTAAGCCTATAAGCCAGAGAAGCTGAGATGGTGCTGCTGAGGAAGCTGGCCTTCCTAGGGTTCTTATTGGTCGAGGACAAATGGGTTTATGACCCAGCTAATTACATAGCTTTTATGGTGAGGACCAATAGAATTAGGGCCAGGATTGTACATGAAGGCCACCCTTTTTAGGAGATTAGGAAAAACCCTGTAAAAGATGCCCCTGGTCTCTATGTTGAACTGACAGATTTTCTCCTGGCATAGAATAAGCCATGGGAAACCTTCTATGATAAATGAAGGGATTATGATCCCAAAGTCAGGATGACTTCTAGTTTGAGAAGGACATTGAGGAACAAAGGTTGGGATGCAGGGAAGATTGAGGCCTATTGGAAATATAGATAGGAAATTTGCCAAACCATCCATGCTTTTAGAGGCATAGATTCAGATGAAAGATGGGAAGAACTCTGGGATGAGTGGCATCCCTCCCCTGCATCTAGCCCAAAAACAAACCAATTACTGACATTCGAGATAGATCAAGAAGCTAGAGTGGGACCAAGCTAGCAATTGTAAACCTCAGAGCAAGCTACAACTACCGTAGAATAATAAAGGAGTGTGGTGTCTTCACCACCAAAAGCCTCCCCATCATTGGGAGTGATTGAAGTCCCCAATCCTCCACAAGCACCACCATCAAATATAGAGGTGGAAGGGAAACAAATGCAACTAGAGATAGAAACACCTTAAAAGAGAAAGAGGGTCCAGTTTCATTTAGATTCAGAAGAAGAAGAAGAGCCTTTACGGTGCCCAGTGTAGGGCACTACAATTTCCCCTCAGGTAAGTATTACTTCCCATCCTCCCTCTCATTTTTTACCTTCCCCTATCAGCATGGTGCCTCCACCTAGCCAAATGACACCCTAGCTACTGCTACCATTCCCATTTCACAATTCACCCCATCATTGGCACCTCAAGCCCTAACATTACCCCATTTCTCCCCCTCTATTCCTAGAAAGTTACCCCTTCAACTCACCCCTAGCCAACCAATGGATATCCAATATGGCCTACCACAAGGATTTCCTTTCACAGGATGGCATATTACATCCCCTTCCACCTTCCAGACATAGGTCGATGCTGCTAGGAAGGCAAGAGAAGCCCAACTAGAGAAAAAGAGAATTAAGGAGAATAAAGCACTGACTGTCCCACACCTACGGTCATAATTTTACCCTATTCAACAATAGCTAATGATGACACATTTGTCACCCAAAGTTGCCATGTTGAGTGAGAAAATGCAGCCTAAATAATTATATGATGAATGTAGTGGCCATTGACATGTCCCTATTCAGGCCCCAAGACAGAGTTGAGCTGCTAACAGAATCCACTTCTATAGTCATAGAAGATTATTTGAAGAAATCAAAAAGACTATAGAAGATGGAGTCTGATTTGGCCAAAGAAAAGGCAAACTATAATAGTTTGGCCAAAGAAATAAACAAGAGAGATAACGAAATAGCTAGTTTGCATAAACAATTGTAAGATATTGTTTCCCTCCAGACTCAATGGGCAGTCTAGGCCTATAATGATTGATTGAAAGTAGAGCTCACACTTGTAAAAGATGCAGAAATAGCCCTAAGGTAGGAGAATGTAGTGTTGTAGGGAAGAGTCAAATAACTTCAACTACAAGTTACCTAATCACAGTAAGGGCTACTAGAGGAGCAAAACAAGGCTACAGCTTTTCAAGCCCAGTTTGAAGCAGAGCAATAGAGGATAACATAACTAACAATTGAGATATCTAATAGGCCAAGAGGTGTCAGAGTAATGTAACTGGTCAAGGATCTCTATGAGATAGCATGGGAGAGAATCTCTTTGGAGATTATCTAGCTCAGGCCATTTCTCACCTTCCTACTCAACACACAGTAATTATGTGAGAGGGTAGAGGATTTAGTGTAGAACACTCTAGCCATGGTCTCTAGAAGAGTCACAAAATCCCATTCATTACTGCAAAAGCTCTATGACATAATGGATGCAACATTGGTAGCCATGGGGATCCCTGATAGAATGGTCACTGTGAAACAGGTCAATGAGGTGCTCAGTTGCAATGCCATGGCTAATAGTTGCAAAGAATGTCTTGAAGTCATGAAAGAAGGCATCGATGAGATGAGATAGCATATTGAAGATCTAGTGTAACTAGGCCTTCCTTCTCCATTTCTAGATGCAAAGATAGTGCTGATGGTGGACCAAATTGAACCATTGTTGCTGGCCAAACACAGGGATCAAATAGTTTTCCAGAGCTTGTGGGATGATTCCTTAGTCTCAGAAGTCAAAGCTATTCTAGTTCCTATTTCCAAGCTGGAATTCAAATTAAAAGCTCTAGTCTAGATCCTATAAGCCTTTTCACATAAGGATATCATTAACCTTGATCTAGCTTTCATTGAATTATCGAACAAGCAAGGGTTATCTAACCATGAGTGGTCCATCTACCAGACAACACTTTTGAAGCTATAAATTTTTGAAATTTTGACAAAGTGGGAGTCAGGTTCTTTTTTGAGCAGACTCAAATGTCCTAGGGGTCGCAAGTAACTATAGAGTAATTTTTTACTCTATGTCATATTTAAATTTTGAGTCAAGCACTGCAATTTTGGTTCCTACATACCTTGGACGTAGCAATAGAGTTTTAGAGCAGAGGGTGGGTTCATTTTGGCTAAGTGTCGAAGTGTAGTGGAAGATGCCAAGTGTCACCTTCCGAGCATAGGTCCTTTCCCCCTTTTTGTTTCTTTCATTTCATTTTTGCCTAAGTATTTAATTTAGGTGGAAGTTACCAAGTGTCACTCTTTAAAACACGGAGCTGGTTAGATGGCGTCCTCTGAGCCCCTTTTTGTAACTTTCAGGAAAGCTACAGAATGTGCCACGTATCTAATAGCAGCTAAGCAGAATGCACCACATGTTAGCATCCATGTCTCATGTCAGCCCCCACATTTTGTTCTTTTTCTTGGAAAAGACTTTTAGTGAGCAAATTATCAAAGAAGTGGAAAGCGCCAGGTGGCAGTCGCAGACGGCCTTGAACTACCTTTTTAAAGAAGTAGCAGAAGTCACCACATGTTGGCATATGAGAGACTTTTGTTCAACACCAAAAGGTGTCATTTTATTTTTGCTTAAGTGCCATAAAGTAGTGGATGCTGTTGAGTGTCCCTCTCTGAGCCCCTTCTTACTCCATCCCTAGAAAAAGTCGAAGATGCCACATACCACTAGCAGGAGAAGTGGAAGATGCCACGTACCTTCCCAGGAGCAGCAAAGGTCACCACGTGTCAAATTTTGAGAGACCATCTTCAAGCCTCAATGCTGAATAAAGGTTGTGGTGGGTCCCAAATGATATTTCAAAGTTTTATGGAAGCGTCAAGTGTCAACATGTGAAGACTACCACGTGCATCCATCCCCTTCTACAAAGTTGCTCGAGTAAGGAACATTGTGAGTTTTATTTTGTTAAAACTACAAAGTATTGAGGAAGCAGATTGTGATAGGTGTCAAATGTGGAGCATTCATGAGTAGAATATCAAAAAGCAAAAGGCACCAAGTGTCATTCTTTGATGCCTTCTATACCATAAAGGAAATTTTCATGGATTGACTAAGTGTCCTCTTCCATTTCAATAGAACAGAGTGTCCGTCTATCTGTTATAGCAAAGATGGAGGGAAACTCAGTGAGAGTTATTCCTGGTAGATAAAATAGTGCACTAGGTAGATTTTTGGGGCTTGCAAGCATTAAAGGGCCATTTGTTTGTCCCCTATAGGTGGAGGTAGAGTAGATAGTTGACTGGCCAAATAGGTGATGGAATGAGAAATTTAGGCGTGAAGGGAGGTACTAGATAGGAATTGCCTTGCCGTAGTCAAGGTAGTTCTTGATAAGACCAATATGCATTTGAGGCATTAAAAGCACCGTCTATTTTGTCCCCTATGAGTTAAGAGTAGAGTAGAATTAGGTGGGAAGGGGAGCAATGGAATGAGACATCTTAGGCTATAAAAGAAGAAGAATTGTAAGAAGACAGAAGGAGGGATTTTTCCATAGTTTTAGACTTTCTAGAGTTTTGACTAGTAATATCATTTGCTCTTGTCTCAATTTTCTTGAGTTGTAAAGTTGATGTAACTATGCATGTTTCTATGCCTTTTATGTTGCTAAATGAATTAAGAAGATTTGAGCTCCATGCCTTGGTTGGTGTTATCTATGTCATTTGCAATGTAGTTTATACTATAGATTCTCTGGAGTTGTGATTAGGAATGTCATTTTCTCTTGTCTCATTTTCTTGAATCGGAAGTTCTACATAACTGTACATGATTTCTATGCCTCTTATGTGATTGAAATATTCTATTAAGAAGATTTAACACTATGCCTTTGTTGGCATTCTCTGTATCTTAGGAAAAGACTTCCCTATTATGAGCCTCTGTTTCTATTATTTCAATCTCTTACATTGATCATGCACTTGTCCTCTCTTAAATGTAATTGACTCCTATAATAGTTTCACTATGCTTAGGTTAGGATTAGGATTACACTTAGGCACATCGCCATAGTTAGGTTTTAGTTCTTTCATTTGCATTTTTGTTTAATCTCTTATCCCTTTTCTCCCAACACTTAACACAAAAGAAGAGACCAACTTCTCTAAAATTTGGACATTGTTTCAAGCTGTAATGTCCCATAGCTTGGAACTTCCCATTATTGATTGATTAAGATCAAGCACAACTTTCAAATCATCAACAGATACTACATATACTGATAGGATAACTTGGTTAGAACCTCGATGTCAATATCCATGATGTTGATTACTTCAATTGGTTATGCCTTAGTCTTGGTGGCCATCACCTCTTCTATAATTTTGATCCTCTTGGGTTCCTATTGTGCCTCAATAGTGTTTGTGTCCTTCCATTTATTCACCATCTAGAAGTGGATTGTGTTGAACCTAGGTAGATGTGGCTTGTTAAAACCTCTAATGGTGGTTGATGCTTTTATAGTCACAAGATTTTTGCCTATACACCCAGCTTCAAGATTTTTTGGCCATTATGGTGTCCTGAGTAATAGATTCTTGGGTTAATTAGGTTCTCTACATGAACCTCTCTCTTATATTATTTACACTAGTCTTCACTATGAACACACTCTCTTTCCTTTATGCTTTTATTCACTCTAGGGTGCTTGGATTGCTCAAATGCTCACTGAGATAGGGTTCTTCTTGATTTAGCTCTCTAGTTTCTTTCTAAGTTTGTACTAAGTCTTGAGTTAACATTAACTTGATAACATAAGTAAATCCACCATTTTCCCTTTTATACCGTTTACTTGTCAACTACTATTATTAATACAAGCTTAATGGCATAGGTACCTCGATCTTATTAGAAAACATGAAAATCCATGAAATCTTTGAAAATATTCTATCTTGTATGCTTGAATGTGTATCTTTGTGTCATCACTACCACCTCATTGAATGTTCCTAACCAATTTTTTGGTGAAGTGTTATTCAATTTAAATAGTCACTTCCTATTCCTTCCTAAGTAGATGCCAGTTATCCAAGATGACTTCTTTTAATAGATGTATTCATGGTGCAATCTTCACCCTTATTATGGTAACTTGGGTGCAACACCTCACATGTGCATGATTCAACCTCATTGGTTCTACTATCATCTAGCTACACTTCTATCTCAAGCATGATTTTCTTCTTTGGTCAATTTCTTACTTATCATCTTGCCTTATCCTATCCTACCACATACAAATCCCTTATGCTAGCCCTCTAATGATTTAATTCTTTTCAAAGTTTCTTGTGCACTATTGGATTATGCATATTCAATCTACCTTGTAGTCAACTGAATTAAGCATCTTCACTTCTTACCTTATGCTCAAATAAGTTAAGCATCTTTTCTTTCCACTTATGGATCTCTCACTAGAGAAATTGATGTGATTTATTGTAATTATGGTGCAAAGGTAGTGCTAGGGTGGTTCATTCTTGGGTCTTTAAGGGGCCTACAATTTTTATCTTGCACATGTCTCTCTAGCTGCTCTTGCTTATGCCTAGTAAGCTTCACATGCCCACTACTTAAGTGTCTAGCCTCATGCACTTATGAATGAAAGTAATTGACTCTTCCAATTGGAATTATGCATGAAGTGTTGACTTATAAGTTTTTACAATTTTTTTTCACTACTCACTACCTATATACATTGTACAAGGGACAAAATAGAAGAAAAAATGGTGTGGCTTGTGCCAAACTTTATTCTAGTCAGTTCAACTCAAACTAACTATTTAGTCAAAAATTTAGAGTTTATATAGTGCATGTGCCAACCTACTACCTATATGGCTTTATTTAGTTGCCATTGAAATTCCCAAGGAATATTTTATTATACAATGTGCACATCTTACATGTGTCTATTTCTTATATGTCATGGATGAAGTAGGGACCCATCCACTAGATTTACAACTTAGCTAGGTGTTTGAAGTACCTGGAATCATAGAGTAACACCAATGCTCCTTTATTCAACTCCTTATGCTCTATATGCTTATCAAGCCAATGCTTCTGGTGCACCTTCTCAATATATTGACTCCATTTGGCTTTGATTTACTTCTCATTCAAGCACTCCAAGCCCTCTAGCCTTGCACTTAGATATATTTGGTCATCTAACTAACTAATCTATGAAATACATAAGGAGGGCACCTTGAATTCCATGGTTAGGAATTATTTAGCACCAAACACTAGTTGAAATGTTGTAGCCTTGTTCAAGTGCTTGTAGGTCATATGGTATGCCCAAAGTACTACTGAAACTCAATCATCCCAATCCTTGCGACTAATGTTTCATATATTCATTAGGCACATTCCAAGGATCTTGTTAAAGGATTCATCCATATCATTAGCCTCAGGATGATATGGGGTGGTCTTGTGGTGCATCACCATGTATTCAATCATAGGGATGTGCACCATCTCATTGATGAAATGAGTGCTACTATTGCTAAACAAACATAACATGCACCCATACCAACTTATGATGTTCTCCCATATGAAGCTTATGGATATTGTGGCTATAAAATATTTGGTTGATGTGTCTTTGGCCCACTTGGTGAAATAATTAGTTTCCACTAAGATATATCTTGCCCTTGTACAATGTGTTATGGAAGTGATTATCCCAAAAAAGTGAATGGCCCATTTTTTAAATGGTGCCTAGGAAAGAATGGGTATTAGAGGAATCTCATCTTGGTGGTTGGGATTTATGGTGTGATAACATACATCATATGCCTTGGCATATTCTTTTTTATCTTAGAATAGGATTGGCCACCATAAGACAGACTATAATATCATGCATGTCATTGTGTCACTAACATAATGGCCTCTTGTGATACCTTAATGTGCTTTCTATAGAATGGATTCTCATTCATGTTCTAAAACACACTAGTATAAGACTCATCCCTACTTAGTTTTTATAGGTTTCCCTCAATTAGGTAGAATGGGGTGGCATAGACATGAGTTGTTTGTTCTCTTTAGTGAACAATGCCAAGGGCACAAACCCAGAAGCTAGGAAGGTGACAATTTGCATTATATCATTAGGAACATGTTAGACTCTATATAACTACACATATAGAATGTCATCTTCAATTAGTGTGACTGCATCTTTAGAGTTGATGTGGGATAAATAGTCTAGCCCCAAGTTCTACTTCCCAAGATTGATGATGACAAAGAAATAGAACTCTTGGAAGAGAACAATCCATCTGCATATTCACTCATGTAATAGAGGCTTGTTCATAAGGTACTTAAGTAGCTCATTATCTATAAAAAAGATGAATGGGATTGCCTATAGATATTTCTTAATTTTTTGTAAGGAATAGACCATTGCCAACACTTTGCACTTGGTGGTGGTGTAGTTATGCTCTGCTTATGTTAATTTTCTACTTATGAAGGAGATGGGATGGTCCATATTTCCCTCACCTAGTTGCACCAAGATAAAACCAAGGGTAGAGCCTAAAGAATCAAAATGGATTTGGAAGGGAGTCATCCAGTCAATAAAGTATAGAATTGGTGTGCTAGCCAAATTTAGCTTCAATGTTTTAAAGGCCCCCTCTTATACCTTGCCCTAGTATAATGGGCCATCTTTGTGCAAGAGCTCCTCTGGAGATATTTTGATCTTTATATGGCTCTAAATGAACTTATTATAGTAGCCAAAATGGCCTAAAAAGGCATGAACATATGTCTAAGTTTAGGGGGTCTATAGCTAGGTTATTATGGCTATCTTTACTATATCAACAAATAACCCATCCTTACATATGGTGTACTCGAGAAATATCCCAAATGGAGTTGTGAAGATGCATTTTTTCATATTTAAGGAGATCTAGAGATGCATGCACCTTTCAAAAATAAGTCTTACGCCATCATAGTGATCTTTTATATGTCCATACATAATCCATTCATCAATATATACTTCAAATAACCTATGCATAAATTCCTTGAAGGTAGTGATCACTACTCTAGATAATACAACTGGTACAATATTGTGTCTAAAGGGAATCATGTTATAGGAAAAATAACCCCATTTAGTTGAAAATATTGTTTTAGGATTATCCTCTTCCTTGATTTGCACCTGATGGTAGCATAAAATCCATGAGTGAAAGTATAGATTTCATAGTCTGCAACCCCATCCAAGACCTCATCAGTGAATGGGGTAAGGAATGGATCATTGAAACAAGTGACATTCAAGATCCTATAGTTAATGAAAATCCATATTCACCAATATTTCTTGATTTTGATGACCAGCAGGCTCACCCATTCATATTCTTGTATTAGGTAGATAACAGCAGCCACCAACATTCCATTAATCTCTATCTTTACCTTGGCATGGAGATTGAGATTCATCTAATATGGGCACTTCTTAACTGGCCTCATACCATCAACCAAATTGATTCTCATTTTTCCAAGGAAAGGGTGGGTTCCCTTAATGTCCTTCTAGCTACATGGGAACCAATCTAGAAATTCTTTTAGGAGGTCTAAAATTCATGCCAACTCTAACATAGATTAGTAAGAACCTATAATGGTGATCTTCGACTCACCTTCTATGTTGATGCCCATTTTCATGGTATTAAGTAGCATGTGATAGGTTTCATTTATCTCCTGATGAGAGTCTTAAAATTTCCTTATAACCTCTATTGTTTCAATTTGAAGATGTGTTGGATCTTCATCATCTAGGGTGTTATCATCCATAAGTTTCAAAAGATTTTGTCTACCTATTAGAGCCATCTAATTATGCTCTTTCTAGGTCTCATTATATTCTTTGTTGGAGTCACTATTGAGCACCATATCTTAAGAAAAGTATGAGAGTGCTAGTCCATTTCCCCCAAACATCTCCTTCAGGTGCTCTTCCAATATAGCAGTATCCTAAAACACTACCATATAGATGACTTATAATATGTCTAGTAGCTCTAAGTTCTGGGAATAAAAGGAGAAGGTGTACGTGAACCTTTCCTTAAGCATCTCCTAGTTTCTTATCTCATGGAATGTCTCATTTACAATGTACCATGCTCATACCCAAGTTTTTAAGGTCTTGTAAAAGACATGTACAAATAGACCTCTTTGTGGATTCTCACTACAGATAATCTAGGTTTCTTCATATAGATGCACATACCTGATTGGGTCATAATTGTCAGTATAAGTAGGTATGTCTAGATCATCATTTATATTTCCAAACTTAGTATAGATCACTACCTTCATATCCTACCAAGTTTATAGGTTATACCTCTACACTACCCACCAATGATCAATAGTTCTCTTCAAGGTTTGTACTAGTGTGCCCATTCGATCTCTCTCTTTTGGAATGTAGGCTTTAATATCTTAGACATAATTTTATATGGGATGGATCCCTTCATAATTTGGAAGCACTACAAGATTCCCTTTACTCAGTTAGAGTACCCTTTTCTCCATCTTTTGGGTGCAGAGGACCCACTGCTTCCTGAGGCACTCAATCCTAACCAACCCTATCCTAGTTAGTCTTGGCCTAACTACATGTATTAAGTGGCACCTTCATCTAGTAACCTCATAAGCCTCTTCAACCCATTACTTGTATTCTACATCAGTTGTATTGGAGGTTGATTATCCATCCTCCCATTCAAGCACACCTTGGTCATTAAGGTTGAGCTTCTTAGAACCCTACACTGTGATGTTATAAATGTGGTTGATCTTGCCATCAAGATCAACACTTTCTATGTATGGGAGACCTTGGTCACTTGAAAGAGGGATCACAACCCTTTCCTTGTCATTCTCAAATGTCATATAGTGCTTCTTAAAGTGCATGCCTACATTTTTTTAAAAACACCATTGTCTTCCTAAGATCAATAGATATTTATTTTATTCTTCCAACTCGATGAGCCCAAAGTCAGCCTGGAACTCAGTACCCATGATATCTATAATAGTGCCCTTTAAGATCCTAATAGGCTATGCCTAGGTTTTGTTAGCCATGAACAACATGTGAGGTGAAGACCTCAGGGTGGCCACTCCATAATTTTCATAGCATTTGGAGTTACAATATTGAACTTAGCCCCTGTATCAGCTAGTACTTCATAAAGTAACCACCCATTGATGGTGGTGTCTATTAATAACTCCTAGTCATACTCAACATTTTGAGTACATATTACTTCATGCACCCATTCTATATGTTGTGAAACAACCTCAATAATATAACAAATACCCTCTACTTCTAGTTTATTACATGCATGCTTTATCAACAAATATTTTATTAGAAGTAGCATTCCTTAAATTTTTAGGAGGCACAAGATCTTGATCAATTCTTACACTTTAGCTTCCTAGTGATCTTGCTTCCTACACAAAGTAGTGGCTTGTACCTATAAATTTATGGCCAAATAAATTTTTCCCTTAATGTTTTGTATCATAGTCATAACCTATGGTAGAACATTGTTATACCATGGAGGGTCAATGTATGACACAACTTTTATCTCTAGCTTCGTTATGCACTATGTGCAGCTTGATTTTTCAAACTTTAGGCATAGATCTTAGTTTAGCACAATGGGTGGTTGAGTGGTAAAAAAATTTTGAGTCATGACATACACCATATATAGCTCCTTGAATGTTTGTTTTGCCTTAAACTCCCATATTTCCTCTTTGGACTCATGCCTCACCATTGTCACACCTCTATCTATACCAGGCTAACCTTGAGTTAGCATTTTGTATAAGTCAGAGCATTCCTTGATTACATATAGTCCTTGACAATACCTACATGTTGGGTGCATGGTAAAATAATGCTAATAATGTTTAGTTGATCCACACTTGTAGCGTGATCATGGTGTAAATTTTCCTCGACCACATCCTCCTCCTCATCTATGCACACCTTGCTAGTTTCCATAGCTCATATTGTTCTAGCCATTATGCCTCTTTACATATTCTAGTGCATTTCAGTGATGACTCTAAAATCCACTATTTAGTGTATATAGACATCACATATTTTTTATTAAATGGTGGTATTTACTTCGCTAGAAAACTATAATAGAGGATAATTTTGAGAGTCATGTGGCCCATGATAAACCTCATAGTTGAGAAGTAGGGCATGGATATTTATTCAAAGGAAATTTTTCTTATTATGTTCCTCCATCTCATAGTCAGTGCACCATAACCCACTACTAGTGTCATGCACTAAATCAGTGGTTAGCTTCTTTAGTTAGGAGGCCATTGATGTATCTTCACCTCTATGAATGGGATGATCCTAATATTAGTGCTATCCACCACCTCAACCTGAAGAATAACTTCAAGTGCTTTATAAGGGTTAGTGAATATCTTCATGGATATTTATCTTATAAATGGTACAAACATGCCTCCAATAAACCATTGTGTATGCTAGGAGGGGTGAATTTCATATGAAAACTTAGAGGGAAGGGTTTTAAATCATGCATCATATAGGTGCACACTCTCAGATAAACCTTGGTTGATTTATTTGAGATTCATAATGCTATACTATTTGAACTCAAGGATATAAAACTCTTTTAATAAGGATTCTTTTAGTATATTGTAGTCAACCATAACCTAGTTTGGATCAAATTTTTGATACTAGGTATGGGTGTGATCTATCAGGGTAGTCATGAACTAGGTTTCCTTATTCTTGGGATAAGTGATGCCTCAAGTGTACCATTGTAACTCATAGTTTAACACATGTTTTATAACATTCTATAGATCATGATAATTGGGCAAGTAAATCACCACCTCATATTAGAATTATTGAGGGGGTGGTGTCAGGTTATAAGGTACCTTCCCCCCTTATACCTATGTTGGAGATGGCCCTCACATGCTTCCACTTGTATGGTTGGGCATTACCCCTGATAGAGTAGGTTAAGATGATGATCTTTTGGTGTCATGCCACTTATTACAAGCTATTGTCTAGTTAGCATAGCTGACATTCTTTGTATGGGAATGCTTGCACTTGGGTTAATAGTTCCTAGATTGGAACTTGTTAGATTTTCTGTATCCTCACTTAGTTCTTCATAGGGAATCACTTAATCAATCACAAAATATTGATCCAAATCTTTAATCTTATCAAAATTGACATTGATAATAGGTTTAGTTACCAATCTATCTTCTAATTGGGAATCTAGTGCATGAGTTGTCTCTTTTTTAATGGGGAGTGTACTTCTAGTCCATTCTCAAGTGCCACATCTTGTAGAAAACCACTACATCCTACATCCAACTACTAAATTTTGTCTCTTTCTTCTTCCTCTCTCTTTTCATACTTATAAAATTTAAGGGATCCTTCTCCATGCTCTTCCTACTCACTATAGGTCCTCTCATCACTTCTAGGTTTGAAATCCTCCATTAGTTTGCATAATCATGTACTATAATTCAACCACTATATCTCTCAGGTGTCAAGTTATTATTCCTCATGAATTTCACCTTACACTTCCCCTTATCACCTTTTTCACTTTCTCATATGTGTGAGGACCTAGCCTTCCATTCTTATGATTTTTATTTCATAATCCACTAGAAGATTCTTTAGTTTGGTTTTAATTCTTATTATGAATGTTCCCCTTGGTTCACAAAGGAAATCACACTATACTACTTCTAGGAATAAGAAGGTTGACACTATTAACTCCAACATGTAGTTTTCCAATGCACCATTCCACCACTTATCCACAGTGCACATTCAAACTTCATCCAAGATCTCAAGCCTTTCTACACACTTTGTGGTTCACTTAAAGCATTAACCAGAGCTATGACTTCTAGTAGTAGTGTATGCAATCAACCATTGGTACACATGCATATGTATCTCAAAAAAGAACACCTCATATAGAGCATCATATAAGTTGGCTTACACCCACTTTTTTATCTTTTATCCTTTACATGTGGGATGCCTTTAGATGAAACTATCTTCCACTTGCTCGATCCAATGATCTATATTATCAAGTGATAGCCAGAGCATTTATATATTTCACCATTGTAGCAATGAAATTCAACATGGGTTTCAAAAACAAAACTATTTTTTATTAAAGTTCACTAGGTTGGCTTCTATGCTTGGTCATATACTTAGCTATCAAGCCAAGCAAGTTCTAGCCTTAGTGGATCTAGGCACAAGGATAGTGAGGTTTGGTGTACAACATTTAATCATTCTAGAACACTGGTATCAATTTCACATAAGGTTTAATCTGTGTAAACTCACCCAAAGTGTAATAGTGAAGGGACCAAGCTTGCATTGGGCTAGTTGCATCATGGCATAACTTGGTGTTTAAAAGGGTTTAGTCATTGGCTATAGGGGTTCATGTGGCCATCTAGTTCTAGGATATTCATGGTTTTTTGAAAAGGCATGAGGCTTCATAGTATCACAAGGCCCAAGGTGTAAGTCCATACTTGGTAGGGTCTAGCTCTTAGGGGTTCAAGATGATGAGAATAGATTAAGGGTCATGTACTTACTTATGCAAGTAATAGGGATGGCTCAGGTTTAAGGACTCATTCCTGGGGTAGTGATCTAAGCATGAGTCTTAGAGCCTTGAGACCTGATTCTGACACTTAGTTAGGTTATAGGTAAGTAAAGGTCATTGTATGGCATGGGGATGCCATTAAAGACCAAGGGAAAACCTCCATCACATAATATATTCAAATAAACAAATACTAAATTATGCAAAAGAAACTAACCTACCAGTATAACATTATGTAGATTATGAAACAAGGATCAATAATTCATTTATTCATTAACTTATAGTTTCGTAATAGAGTTTAATAGAAAGAACTAGAGCATACACTCTTCCTATCCTTATTCATGCCCAATGGTTCACATGTGATCTTGGGCTATAAATTAAAATATCTAACTACTATATGCATACTAAAAAATACTAATGGTTTTCTCTCTATTTCTCTAGAGCTTCACGACACTTCTTCACCTCTCTCTGTCTTCAAATATGAGTCTCCTTTTATAGGCAGAAAGGAGTCTCCTTACCAAGCCAAATGGGTGTCTATTGAGTGATAAGTTATTTCAAGTCAACCAGCTCCATTACATTATCTAGGGTGGATGAGTTCATGTTGTACATTGATCTATCATTTAGGGGTCACTATCTCATTTACTCTACTCTCCAACATTTGTGCTTCTCAAGAAATCATGTCCAAATATTGATAGAGATGTCTTGATGTAGGTTGACACTATGAAACTACCCTCTAGGTAATGTGAGATCTATGGGGAGTTCTCTAGCTGGAACCAAGATGAAAAAAAGGTGAGTGACCACTCCAAGTGTCACCTCATGCTGAGCTTGGTTGAATTGGTGTAGTCCATGTCTTTGCTCAAAAGGGGTTCCAACAACTATGCCGCTAATAAATTATAGAATAGATGCTTCTGTGGTATATCTTAATTCAACTACTTTAATCCATCATATGAAATAATTTATTGCTTTTAAAACCCATTTATGGCCTGCACTCGATGTTGTATTGATCATGCCTATTAAATCCAAGACCCATTAAACAAATGAAAGATTTGCGTGAATTGGTCTAAGAGGAAGTGCTACTAATCTTTGCTTGTCGATGAAGTAAGCACATTTTTCATAGCTTCTTACCCATTGATAAACATATTTAAATAATCTAGGATAATAATATCCTCCTCTAATTATCTTGTTGGCTATGGTTCTTATATAAAAATGTCCTCTTGAAGGGCCATCATGAAACTATTCAATCACTTTGGGAACTTGGCCATGATCAATACATCTTAACAAGACTCCATTCATATCTTTCAAAAATGAAATTCAATTAATAAGAACATATGGAATATATTCAAGTCAAAAATATATTTTCTTTGACTACTAAAAGTTATAAGGGTACTTGCTAGTCAATGGGAAATTATTGATGTTATGGATCTAGCTATTGAATAAAGGTGGATTGGTTAGCTGAGGTTTAGTTTGAGCATACATTGTGTCAGATAATGTCTTAGTATTTTTGATTTCATAAGCCATCTAATCACACAATCCTTTTCCTCTTATAAGCATCATGATTGTTATTTTTATGTCATATTCCATGTCTTTCATAATATATCTTACTCCTTTTTCATTTATCTCCCTACTTAGTAAGAACTCTTTAACACTTTGATGACTCATCATCAAATGAATTTTATTGTTGGAGAGCATATGCCTAAATTTATTGAGAGATTTTATTAATGCATATACTTGCATGTACATAGAATTATAATTTTATTCATAATATTTCAAGGATTGACTTAAGAAAGATATTGGTTTTTCTAATTGTTCTTGATTGTGTCGAGCCAGAATTGTTGAAATGCTTCCTTTCTCTCCAAAAGAATAGAGAATGAAATCTTTCTCAAAGTTTGAGTTGACTAGGGTAGTATCTTGGCAAATCAACTACTTTATGGCCTCAAATATATATTTTTCCTCCTATGTCTAGTTGAAAAGGATACCCTTCTTTAGAATTCCAGTAAGGGGTTTTGCCATAGAGGCAAAATTTGGGACAAATCATCTTACAAAGTTGATTTTTCCAAGAAATCTCTATAGCTCTTTCTTATGGATGGGTAGTGCTAATATAGATAAAACACTAATTATTTATAGGTCTATCATAAGACCATCCTTTCACACTATGTGTCCTAGTAGCTTCCCTTCATGAACCATGAAAACACACTTCTTTAGAGTAAGGGAAACCCTAAATTATCAACACCTTTAGAAAATATTTCTAAGGTGGTCCAGATGTGTATCAACATGTTTTGAATAGACTGTAATATTATCTATATATACTATAATAGTTTAATTTATCAGACCTTTAAATGTCATATCCATATCTCTTTGAAAAATTACACCTACATTTGTCAGACCAAATTACAACTTATTAAATGGATAAGTAACCTATTTGGTAATGAAATAAGTTTTAAGATGGTATGATTCCTATACCAAGATTTGGTTATAGCTAAAATAACTATCTAAAAGAAATAATCCTTCAAATATTAATACTATCTATAGAATTTGTTCCATAAGGGGGAGAGGATAATGATCTTTTGATGATGATTGATTTGGGTCCCTAAAATCCACGTACAACCTGATTTCTCTATTTTTATTTCTGATAGGGACTAGATTTGCAACCCAAGATGAATGTTTAATAGGAAATATTATATTATCCTCTATAAATTTAGAGAGATCACTCTTCATCAGGGGTTCTATTGGGAATAGTTTTCACATTAGGTGAAATTAGGTATTTACTATGAGGTAAAAAGTAATAGTTGGTATTTAGTAAGTGGTAAATAATATTAGGCTATTGTTAATTGTATAGTTAATGTGTTAGGTTTGTATATTGGAATATTTTTATACTAACAATATTATGATAATATATTTTATATTGGATTGTTATTTATATTGTTGGTAACAATAATATAAACTATTATAGGAGTTTAGAAGATTTTATAGGTGAGATTTTGTAGTGATTTCAGAATCCCCATATATATGAAATATTCTTTTGTATATTTGTATTTAATGTTCAAAATTCATATTAAAACATAGTGAGATATATTATTGTGTGTTGAAATAAATTTGTCTATATATTCTATTCATCTCTTTGCATGAAATAATTTTGGGTATTGGCTCCTCCAATTCCCATCATTGGTATCAAATCAAGAATGTTTTAACAGAGAATTAGAATAAAAATAGGGGTAGATGATTTACTTGTTCACCCTTGTAGATGAGAGAAATGTTTTTTTGAGAATGAGAAAATAAATACTTATTATTGCATTCAATATCTGCATCAGCTCTGATTTTGTGTATTATCTCATTCAACATTCTTTACATCTAGATCAATTTACATTGTAACATTTAGATTGTTTTGATGGTGTTTTGATCAAGTTATTTTTTTAAAGTTTTTTAATACTTCATTCAAATCTACTCAATGTGCATCAAGCTCAACATAGGCATAGTTTATTGATTTTCCTCGTGTATCTACTGAATATTATATTACATGAGATCTCATACTTACAACACATCTTCTCCCTGTGTATTCAAACTCCAAAGACTGTTGAATTTATTGGGCACATTTATTTTAGTGAGTCACTTCAATTGATAACCACTTCATCGATCCATCAATATCCTTATCAATTTTTGGTGAAATACATAATGTGAAGTTGAAAAAAATTATTCTACATGTAATGACATTTAATGATAGTTCAACTAGGCTATCACCATTCAATTCAAGCTACAATCATATGTGATTTTTGTGAAAACTATTCATCTATGTGAAGCCACAAATATGCATTTTGGTATTTGTCTTGACATTCACATATCAATTGTATTTTGTTGTTAGCCTTTGATCTTGGATTTATTAAAAAACCATTATAAAGTCCTTCCACATGGTTTGGTGACAAGCCTCATAATTTGGTAAATAATTAGTAGAAGATTCATTATTTCATATCCATGCAACATACAAAGGAGGCAGAATTATTATAAGACTATTATAAATGTGTAAATGTGTCAAAGCTTGTTTTCAAGTTCCTTGTAAAACAAATTCAAAATCTATCCAACCATCAGTCAAGTGAGTTATATAATATATTTGTTTGGTATAATGTTCTTTTTTTTATGATTAGGTTTAGATATCATGTAAGTCTTGTTAAGTCATTTGATGGTTATAGTTTTGACATAATTGATCTATTGTAAGGTATTTAGTTTAGTATTAAAATTCATCAATGAACATTAATTGTTTAGTTTGCATTTTTATGGGGTCACTAATTATTTTTAATCTCATATTAAGAATATTGATATTGTATTTCAATAGTCTATTGAGTTAGGTGTCATTAAAAGTCAATATAGAGTCTAGATTCAATTTTTGGGTTCATTGTCAAAGATTTATCATTTTATCAAGAGTAAAAAAATGTTAAAAGAATCAATTTTTAAATATGTCAAGTGTGTCATCATTTGTAAAAGTATTTTATGTTAGTCAGTCATCAAAATTAAAATCTCTTGTATGAATACATTATCAGGTAAACCTAATGTCATGAGTCATATGTGTCAGTGGGAGAATTTTGTCCTATAAATGACATACAAAGGTTGATAGTCAAAGCCAAATTTGATGAGTAAGCAGTATCATGTACTAGAGGATGGAGGCTACATGGAGGAAGGAAGTCTTTTAATGTCCTCTCATTAGTCACCAATGATGGGGCCCCAACAATGTTTTGGTGACATGTGTGGTGTGTTATTTTAAAGTTTTTTGGTATGGTGTGTTTTACATTTATGCTATGTGTTTCAAATAAGAATAAAAGTATATACCTATTCATTTGTCAATGATATTACCATGTACCCTTTTGTATATTTACATTAGATGATGTTGATCTTAAAAATAATTATAATAATCATGATGAAAGGTTAGTTGTAAACCTATTAAAACCATGTTGTAAGGTTAGTGGTAAACATGAGAAAACCATTCTGTAAGGTTAATGGTGACCCTAAGAAAACTAGATTGTAAGGTTATTGGTGAATCTATGAAAACCATTTCAGAAGGTTATTGGTGAACATATGAAAACTAATTGCAAATGAGTTGGATGTATGATGGCACATGTATGAAGATCATGAGCACACATAGGTGGAACACGCTATAATAAAAAAAAATAGAGATATATTATACCATGTAAAAACTATGGGGAAGAATGTTGGGAATAGTTTTCACATTAGGTTAAATGACATATTTACTATGAGGTAAAAAGTATCAGTTGATATTTACCAAGTGTTAAATAGTAATAGGTTGTTGTTAACCATATAGTTAATACAGTAGGTTTGTATATCAGAGTATTATTATATTAACAATATTATAATAATATATTTTATATTGGATCATTGTTTGTGTTTTTGGTAACAATAATATAAACTATTATAGGAGTTCAAGAGATTTTATAGGTGATATTTTGTAGGGATTTGGGAATCCCAAGATATAGGAAATATTCTCCTATATATTTTTATGTAATGTTTGGAATTCATATTAAGACAGAGTGAAATATATTGTTGTGTGTTGGAATAAATTTGTTTGCATATTATATTCATCTATTTACATGAATTAATTTTGGGTATTGCTTGCTCCAATTCCCATTAGGTTCAATGTTTAGATTGATTAATCTCTACTTCTGCCTAATGGGTTTAGTGTTTTGATCCAATTCTATTGTATGATGAGATAAGCTTGGATCAAATCCAATTAGATCATGATAACTCCAAGAAGATTTATCATCAAAACATTGACATAATTAAATGAAATCTTGTCTTTTAGAGTTATTGGATGCATTCCCTATCTTTAGTGATTTGCCTTCTAAGATTATGACTATCTCACAATATTCTTCATTAACTATAATGTTCTTATTTCCTTTCGGCTAATCATATAATTGAAGATATTTTCTAGCATGACAAGACCCACAAGTATATTATTACTTTTTAACTAGATAATCTGATCTTCATATTAGTCTTGTAGTCTTGGATGGTTCTTATATGAGAATTTAGCTTCTATTAGAAATTCGACAATATTTTTATCACTATCAAAGACTTTCCAATTACTTTCATTATAAAGAACAAATTGTCTTACTATTATCCTCATGTGTTGTTTTTTCTTCCTCTTTATTTCTATTGGTAGGTTATATTGAGGTCATGCTAAGGCCATGTGGCCAACATATTTATTTTATGCCCTTGGTATAGATTGAATATTTAGGGTGGTGAAGTCTTATAATAGGTCATAAACCCTATGTTTATAAGACCTTAAAAAAAATTGGTTACACTTTTTTTTATCTCACTTGGTGAAAAATAAGATCACTATAACCAAATATCTATAAGAACTTGATTAATTTGTATTTGGCCAACTGAAGGCCTTGAATTAAGGCTTCATATTTGGCTATATTTTTGGTGAATCTAAATTGAAGTTTGTATGAATAGAAATAGATCTCCTTCTAATGAGATATCAATACAATCCTATATCTTTCACCATTTTTGCTTTGTAAACCATCAGAAAATAATTTCCACATCATTTGAATATCTTTAGTTGGTTTGACTACAGTTAGAATAATTGCATCATTATCATGAATGAAATATGTACCTAACCTTATTTATTATATATAATCATAAAGATCAAATTTAAGTGTTGATATCCATTCATCCAAATGAGTGTTTATAATCTCTTCTACAAGTGTTGTAACTTCATGATCCATCTCCTCATCTTGATCCTGTAATGTATAGCTCATTTTTATGGGGATAGGATTGTATGCCTCTATATGATATTTTGTGATTGGCTTAGCTCATATTATCACTCTAGACTTGCTAATTAGTTGCATTATCAAGGACAAATGGTCTTACTATTAGCATCACATGTTGGTTTTTCTTCCTCTTTACTTTTACTTGTAGGTTATATTGAGATCCTACTAGGGCCATGTGGTCAACATCTTTATTCTATTCCCTTGGTACTGCTTGAATATTTAGGGTGGTGAAGTCTTCTAACAGGTCCTAAACCCTATGTTTGTAAGACCTTAAAAAACTTTTTGGTTACACATTTTGATCTCACTTGGTGAAAAATAAGATCAATATCACCAAATATCTATAACAACTTGATTGCTTTGTATTTGGCCAACTGAAGGCCTTCAATTAAGGCTTCATCTATATCTATATTTTTGGTGCATCTAAATTGAAGTCTATATGAATAGAAGTAGTCTCCTTTTGAGTAGATATCAATACAATCCTAGATCTTACACCATTTTTGCTTTGTAAACCATCAAAAAATAATTTTCACATCCCTTAAATATCTTCAACTAGTTTGAATAAGTTTAAAATAATTGCATAATTATCATGAATGCAATATGTACCTAACCCTATTTCTTATATTATTCATAAAGATCAAATTGAAGTGTTGATCTTCATTCATCCAAATGAGTGTCTAAAACCTCTTCTACAAGTATTGCAACTTCATGATCCATCTCCACCTCTTGATCCTATAATATATAGCTCATTTATATGGGGATAGTATTGTATGGCTCTATATGATATTTTGTGATTGGATTAGCTCATATTATCACTCTAGTTCTACATCTCATTCTAAGTAACATGTGAAACCAAATTATAGATAGATATCCTCCCATTTTATAGTAAAATCTCTTCAAATATAAATGGTGAATTTGGGGGGAAGATGTATGACTAAAATATCTTGAGAAATTGATAGGATTGGACAAACATGAATAGTGAGGTTTAGTCCATTTATTGTTCCTACTATTTGAACACCAGTTCTATTTAATTTCAGTACTCCTTTATTAATGGGTGTATATTTTATTCCCAAGTCTTCATCTATTTTCTTGGGCATCACTGAACTACTAACCCTTGAATCTACCTTGAAATTGTGAACAAGATACTTCCATAATATAAGTTAAAGATAAAATGCGGCAGGCTTACCATTTTATTGTTTTAGTGTCACTTTATGGTTATCACAAATTAGTTTTAGACATATATCCCTTGGCTAGAACCTTGTCAGATATCTAGAAATTGTTTAAAGCATCTTGTAGTAAATCCCTTTATGTTGGTATATATAGATCTTCTCACATAGTGACATTTATATTATTTTTATTCATTTAATGAACTATGTTTAAAGGGATATTACCCAAATTTTCCTATGATTTTTCTAGAACTATGTCTTCCTTCACAAGATTTAGAGTAGGTACTTTCACTTTGGGTTGGCTTATAGGTACAAAGGGTAGCCTTTGTACTATGTTACTCTTTATAGGTTTAGGTACAACTCTAGAAGTTGAAGCTTGTTCCACCCTAGGGTGATGATCACTCTCTATTTCTCTTTTCTTTGAATGTGTGTTAGTTTCTATTGGACCTCAATCATTGAAAAATGCTTATTGTTGACTTATACCAAAAAATTCATCATCTTTCTAGTTTAAGAGAGTTACCTCACTTTAAGTAAGTTTTTGTGTATCTATGTGTTGGGAGGTAGATTCTTATTATTATCCTTGTGTATTTGATATACCTTACACCATCAAGGCTTGATTTATCACACCATTAGGATAAGTGTTTTGCTTATGTGGCTGATTACAAGGATAAAACCACTCATACTCTTGAGCCAAATTGTTTTAAATAGGTATAATATATCTAGAAGCACCTAGTCTAGGTAAAACATAGTTGTTTTTAGGTCTTGCTTATAATTTTTGACCTTGTGGCTATGAATCTCCATGATATGGCTACATATCTCCCTAATATGGCTGCCCATTTCCTTGGTATGCAGGGTTAGCCTACTATAAAGGCTTGTTGTTTTGGGCTTGTTTTCTATTCATTGTGACCAAAACATTACCAAAACTCTTAAGTAATTACTTAACCTCATATAGATCATCTATAGGTGTAGGATTCAAATCTAATACTTTGCTTGTGGTGGGAATTGGAGAAATTAATGGTGGTGGAATAGGAGATATTTATTTAAATAGAGGCATTAGTGTCCTTGGATAAATCTTCCTAGCTTAGATTAAACAATTTTTCATCATTATTACAATTTAATAGGAAGCAAGAAGTGTGGTACCACCCATTTACTAAATCATCACAGCTATATCACTATTGAGGACTCTCAAGCAATATAAGAAAGCATTGTTTGTAGTTGGTTTAACCAAGGTTAGAATTATATTCCATGTTTTCTAAAATAAAAAATTGAAGTCAGTCATATGCTCATGAGGAGATCCTTGAATAGTAGTTAATTGTTTAACCAAGGAAAGATGGTCACTCTTGTCTTCAAATTGGGTACATAGTACAATGCCTAGCTCATCCTTGAGTTAGATTGAATTAGGATCAAGGCCTCTATACCATTTTAGGTATTTACCTTTGAAAGAGGAAATCAAGAATCATATTGTAATATTGTCTTGTACCACATTATGGACTAAAAATAGATTAGCAATATCTTAGATGTGTTCCATAAGAGTGGTGAAAGTTTCCCCAATAGAATATGGTAGGATTTTCAAAGCTGAGGTAGGTATATCATCATAATGGTCCAATTGGACTGGGTTTCCTCTATTGAAAGCTACGAGATTCAAATTTCTACTTATTATGGGAGGTATGAAACTGATGGGAATAATTGTTGGAGATGAAAATATAATTATAGGATATACTTATAGCTGAGGGGTGATTAATTTTGATTTATTTTTATATGGAAAAGATAATTGTAAAAAAAATCCCACCTACCTTTAGTGGATGATCTTGTTTTTTTGCTTGGCATACATAAACCTTGAAATTTTGACATTATAATGTAGTAGTCACCAGGATCCTTTGATATATGCACAAATCTAATTAAATGCTTGTTGAGAATAACACCAAAGTCTGTAATTTTCAAGTCCCACTAGGTGTGCCAAAAACTATTATCACATAGGTTTTGCACCTACCTTTATTTTATGGTTTTTTTATCTAAACACCTAATGATATAATGGAAAAGCCTCCAAATCTATGGGACATTGGTAATTTGAGGTTAATCTTTGGATAAAGCCAACTTCCATTTACTAAATATGATGTAATTGATAAAATATCAATTTTCTATAAATTAGTCTCCTTTGGTGTTTTTTTATCTTAATCTAGGGGTTTTATCAGGAAAAGGGTTAAAAGGTTAAATTTGTAGAAAAATAAAAATGGTGATTTCACCACATATTTTTAGTGGATTTTAATTCTTGCTTGATAAGCATAACATAATATAAACTTATATTGAGATTTGTTTAAGCATAAAATTATACAAATGGGAAATTAGAGGCAATAATTAGTTATTTTTCAAAGAAGGTAAAAGGATTCTTTACTAAAATCAAACAATATTTCTAGAAGGGTAGAAATACCATAAATGAATTTATTGTGATTTGAAAATAAGAATTAAACTTCCACAAATACTCAAGTAGCTTTCACACAGAGAGATTTCTCAAACAAGAAAGATAAATCTTTAATTTATTTTACTTGAAAGGTTATAGCTTATAGGAAATACATTCAAAATGTATAAATATATCACTAATATAAAAAAGATCGATTGAGCCATTGGGTCCACTCATATTTATAAAAAATATCTCCTAGATGAGATGTAATTGTCACAAATTGAACACTGAGTAAGAGAAACCATGCAAATCTAAAATCTTCATGCAAAAGGAGGAAAGGCCCTCTATTTCTGGGGCCTTTGACTTGTAGAATAGTTTGAAAAATTGCATGTAAGATTTGGGCATGATCCTTAGCTTGGAATGGCATGATATAACTAGAATATCCTTCATGAAATGTTCTTATTTCTTCATTCTACTGTGAATAGATATTCATCAAAATGGTCAACACCCAAGATAGAACTTGAAAAATTAAAAGTTAACTTGAAAATAACTCAAGTCACTTTTATGTGAAACCCTAAAATGCAAAACACAATTAAGACTTTTACATATTTCCAAGTCATGTCACTTTGTCTAAATGAACTTTGCAATTTATAATTCTTGATTTTACAATTTTATCAATTTATAACTTTGTCAAAATATAAAGTGTAATTCACAATTGTGCGTTTTAAAACTTTTACTTTATCAAGATATATGAAGTGTAAAATACATGTTTTTCTTTCTCAAAAAGAGTTATAAAATATAGTTGAAACTTTATTATATACAACTTACAATGTCTTTTATTTACACATGAGATTAAACTATATGAAAATATTTCAACAGAAAGAGATTAATAATTTTTAGAACTTCCTCCATCTGCTTGTCCTTATTGGCCTGTAGTTTTTCAGCATATGTATCAAAGGCCTTGAAAATTTATTGTAGTCTATCTTCTTCTGGTCCATAGGAGTATATGTGAGAGGCTATATAATTTGATTAAATATCAAATTATTCTTTCCTAAAAGTATTGATTCCCTACATTTCCATTCTTATGTTATCCGTTGTTCTTTCATACGTGATAAAGTGATGAATATAACTAAGGGTGAAGACTATATCCTTTAATCATTATTTTTCAATTACTTCCTTGAAATTATTAGAGATTTACTCTACTTGAAGGAGGTTCTCTACATAATTTTTTGGTTGGAATGACATCATATTCATCATTCCTTCAATGTCATACAACATATCAATAGCCTTCTCATGAACCACATTGGCCTTGTGAGCAAATTATATAAGGATCCTTATCCAAAATTGAGAAAATCTATATAATTTCTCATTCTTGACATCATTCTTTAGTATTTTCTTAGTAACGAGGGCATCCATACCAATTAAATTCATAGGTATCAACTTGGGATAGTATAAATTCAAGTTTTGAATCTCTCTATATTATTTAACTTTATCTTTTAGGATATTCTTTATATATTTGATTATTTCATACTGGTCCATTATTAAGGAAATAATCTTATTACCCTTAGAAATAATTTCCTTTTACCACTATTTTATAGCCCTTCCCATATGAGTCATCTCTCAAACCGAATCAATGAAATCTTGATCTAGAATCTAATTAATTGGTTGCACTAACTGTGGCTATTCTGATGATTCATTGGGATGTATGAAATAGTTCAATATTGTTATGAGTTGATCCACTTTTCTCTTCAATTCATCCTTAGTGTCCTTATCATGATCAATTATGTCAAAGATGGAGTTGATGTGAGATTGTACATCACTTTTTATCCACTCTCTTGTTGGCCATCTAAAGTGGATGTTAGAAATCTTATAATCCCCCACCACAAGATTTTAATTTAATTTATCATGTGGGGGACTATAATTTCAACATACCTTTTGATGCAAGATCATCTACAATAGTTTCAAATTCTAACATGAAAATTCAAATTCTGGTTTTCCCTCCAAATTGTGTGAGATTTCAAATTTTCATCTTGAAAGTAAAATGTAATTATCAAAAAGTGAAAGTGAAAAGGTAAAAAGTAATGGTTAGGCTATTGAGGAAATCAGGGGGAATTTGTTGAAACTATTTTCAACCTTAGAATATTGTTAAAACTTAAAAACAGTATTTTGTTTTGCCTTAAGCCCAATTTGGGTGTATAAGTTAGAAGGGAGATTCTTGAAAAGGGAGAAAAAAAAGAAGAATTCATTAAGAAGAGAGGAGGAAAGAGAAGATAAGATGAGAGGGGAGTAGAAGAGAAGAATGACAGAGAGGAAAAGTCCTCTCATTCAAGGGAAAGAAGAAAGAATGAAGAAAAGAGAGGAGAATTAGTGAGGGAGGACCTCACTCAAGAGATGTTGAAGAAAAGAGAAGGAGAAAAGAATGTTTTAAGGAGCAGACAAGGCTTTGAAATCCATGGAATTTGATATTGAAATGTAAGTCTTCCATTTGATCTAAGGAGAATGAATGTTTTGTTTCATGTTATGGTCTCTTTATGAAATTCTGGTAAACATGCCTGTGTGTGTATATGTATATGTGTGTGGATGATAGTTCACTTGAGAAAATTTAGAAAAAATACATGTAAACTAGTTAATTTATATGTTGCGAATGAGTTTAAACTGTATTATGTGACCAAGAAGTCTTAAGAGCTTTGAATGTCATAAGAAGCCTAAACAGGCCTCAACAGGGTATTCAGGCTTGTATAATTACAGCCCACTGTCCAAGGTAAAATCCACATGAAAATGTTTGTATGGAGTTGAAAATGGTATGGAAATAGGTCCCTTAGGCAGGTATAAACTTAAGAAAGGAAGAAACAGGTTTAGAAACCCCTTTGATGTCTTAAAATCTCCAACTGTTGGCTCTTGGGTCTGTGTTTGACAGAGTACAGGAAAAGGTAAGGCATTTGCATGTTTTGCAAGGTAAATAGATTGATAAACTCATACCTTGATATGATTATGGAATTGGGAAATAATTTAAGTTATTTAAATGTTTATACATTACCTTGGAACCCTGTTGATCATTGTGTTAGAGGAGAAACCCAAGAACCCTGTTGACTGTTATGAAAATACAGTCAAGGACAACTGAGTTGTTGAGTATTGGCAAGCATAGGAGGTTGTTATGAATGGGAGGAGGATTGGAGAAGGTGTATGGAACTAAGAAAGACCCTATATAATTGATTATAACCCTTGAAATAAGCTAAAACGTTCCCAGTCCCAATTACAATGCTCTCGGCCCGTGACAGTCATGGGAAAACCCTGAATTAGGGGAAAACCCTCAAAATGAGTTTAAATGCTTGAAAACTCTTGAAACTTTGTAATATTACCATTTATGATGTTACCAAACTATTGGAAGTGTTTTTAAGGTGCTATATTATGGAGAATTATGGAAAAAGACAATTGCCAAGTGGATCCTAGGTGTATGTGAAGGGAAGAACATAGGCCAATATAGGAAAAGTGAATTTCTCCAAAGAAGTGTCCTAAAAAATAATTTATTAACCTATAAGGAGGTTATTGGTATCTATAATGATGCTTGGTTTGCTCAGGAAGTCCATACTTTACTCTAGACAAGAAGATTTGCACCCAAGGAGGGCTAATTAGAATAGGGCTTAAAGAATAAAGTACAATTCCATACAAAGTAACCTCAGGAAATTTTTTATTATGTTGTATAATGGATTAATGGGTATCCATAAATGGTTTTAATTTCATGATTGATTTAATCCAGAAGGATTTATGGCCAATAAATAGGTAAAATAGGGCTACAAGGAATGAATGATCTAGATAGGTCTGTATCAGTTTGTTGATGGTTACAGAGCAGTGTAAGGACAATTTCATCATTTTCAAATTCATCATTTGGTATCATATCTTGAATCTCTTAGGAATTGGTAACTTGTTGGTTGTGATTTCTAATGAGTTGTTACAGGATTTGGCAAGAGGATTAGCAGGACAAAGTGCGAGAAGATCCTGGGGAGAAAAGGTATGAGTAATCTTTGCTATTTGAGTTAAGTTTATTGTGTTGAGAAGAAATAAAGTGAAGAAGTTTCAAGTTCAAGGCAGCCAAGCCATTGAGGTTTAAGAAGAGAAGAAGCCAAGGAAGGCTTAGTGAAGATCCAAGAAGAAGCTTGGATAGTTTGCCAAATGACTAAGGTGAAATAGACTTAGGTGAGGTAAAGGATGGAGTTTGAAGCTTGGAGAGCTCAAAAGTAAGAGAGTATAGTGGATGCTCAAGAAGAAGATCCAAAGCAAGGTAAGCTTGGATTTGTGATTTGTATTTGATGAAATGTTGTATAAAGAGTTGCTGCAGGATTGAGAAAGGGATCAAAAGACTAGGATGCAAAAGGCCTAGGTGAGATCAAGGAGATTGTCAAAAGACCAGTCAAGGAGAAAAGGCTTGGGTGAGACAAGGGATAAAGAGACCAAGGTAGAAAAGACTTGGGTGAAGATCTTAGAGATGGAAGTGCTGATGAAGGCACTACAGAGCAACAAAGTATATGAGGGCACCAAGAGGAAAGCAAGCATTAAAGGTATGGACAGTTTTGTAATTGATACAGAGATTGATAATTTTAAGAGAGAGTTAGCTAATATTAAAGATGAATATGAGTTTTGGATGTAAATGGACAAGCAAGCATGGGTATGGCCAATGAAGAAGAGGTTGAAGTGGCCAATAGATCTCCTAGTGAAAAGGAGAAGAAGGCAAAAGAAGATTGCCATGAAGAGGGAAGCCCATAGAGGCTTGAGGAAGATGATAAGAAGGTTGCCAAGTGAGCAGCAAGAGGAAGAAGTTGTGAATAAGGTTCTTATTGTGGAGGACAAGAGAAGAGAAGAAAGAAAAGATGAAGTGCCAGGAAGAGCACTTGAGAAGATGAGAGTGTTGATGAAGAGAGCACTCATAGGGACCTTATGGTCTCTTGTTTTTATATCTAATGTTGTTTTTGCATGGGTAATTGCAGGTATGAGCAGCCTTGTGAAGGTCAAGAGAATGGCCTTGAAGAATGAAGAGATTGGTGCAAGAGAAGACACCAAGTACACAAGTGAATGTGTAAGAGGAAAGAGAAGTGAGTTTGTTGCTGTTGATAAGGAAGAAGAAGAGATGCATTGGTTAATGCATGAGGGAAGTGTTGAAGAATCCATACAAGTGAGAGAAGAGGTAGAAGATGAAGCTGAATTTCATGATGCCATTGAAGGCCAAGATGAAGAAAGAGAGCAGCCAAGCACAAAGGGAGAGAAAGAATGCTACATAGACCAAGCTATCAAAAAGGTAAATGAAGTGTTAAGACCTGATTTTGATGATTATTGTAAGCATAAAGATGCTAATGTATAGGTGTAAGAGTTAAGGAAGATGATAGAGCCCTCAAAAAGAGAATTTAATCATGGGTATGTGATGCCTAAATGGTGAAAGAAGCAAACTCCCAAGCAACAGGAAGTGCTGGTACAAGAGCATGGTTACAGGATGCCTAAATGGCTTGTGAAGTCAAATGATAAGAAGAAGAATCAAATGTGGGTGCCTAAGAAGGCAAAGAGAAAAGAGAGGATTAAAGGTGATTCCAGTAGCCAATAGAATGAAGATGAGAAAGAAAACTTCTCAAAGGATAATGAGGTAGAGTATGAGGATGCAAAGATGAAAGGTAAACAAATTGTTTGTGATGATGTTTTTGAATCCTTCAATGATATTTGCATGAGAAATGAAAGATGGAAAGTGGCTATATGGACTAATATGCAGCAAGGAGAGACTTCCAAATGGATAGATGATGAGGAAAGGGAAGATTATGTAGCATAACAAACAAGATGGCTTCAAGCAGAGATTAAAGAAAGCAAGGAAACACAAGGTAAGAATACTACAATTGTAATTGATAAGTATATTGATGAAGAAGTTGGTTTATGTGAAGACAAGCTAAGAAAAGAAGAGATTAGAGGTAAAGGACAAGTAATCCTTGTGAATGAAGGACACAAGTTTGATGAATAAAATGGTGAGATAGATGAGAGCTCACTAAAGAAAGAGTTGAAGATGTTGGAGGAGTTGTTTGGTAATTCAAGAGAGTTGTGTAAAGGTACAAGCCATGGTGAAGACAACATTAGGAAGAGTGAAGCAAGAAAAGAGTAGAAGAGTGAAGAGAAAAGGACAGTGTTGATCAAGGAACAAGAACATGGAGGTAGCCAAGAGGCTTCATGGCCTAAAGATTTTGATTCTAAGGTGGCTTTTGATGTTTTGTATGCAGGTATGAAGATTGCTAAGGTGAATGACATACATGAGTCATGGGAGAAGCTTATGGAACAAGAAGAACAACAAGAAGATCTAGAAGATATGTATGAATATGAAGAAGCATGGAAGTGGGAGATGACAGCTGAGAAAGAGATGAGGAGAAGAACACACCAAAAGAGGAAGAAAAGCAAGATGAAGGACAAAGACAATCAAAAACAAAGACAAGCATTGGTATTGGCAATAAGACCTTGGGATCCAGGCATAGAATCAAGGCTAAAGCATGGAGGAAGCATCTCATTTGAACTAAGGTTCAAATCTTTTATAGAGGAAGAGTATGATGCAGGAGCATCTACAATAGTTTCAAATTCTAGCATGAAAATACAAATTTTGGTTTTCCCTCCAAATTGTGTGAGATTTCAAAATTTCATCTTGAAAGTAAAATGTAATTATCAAAAAGTGAAAGTGGAAAGGTAAAAAGTAATGGTTAGGCTGTTGAGGAAATCAGGGGGAATTGGTTGAAACTATTTTCAACCTTAGAATATTGTTAAAACTTAAAAACAGTATTTTGTTTTGCCTTAAGCCCAATTTGGGCGTAGAAGTTAGAAGAGAGATTCTTGAAAAGAGAGAAAAAAAGAAGAATTCATTAAGGAGAGAGGAGGAGAAGAGAAGATAAGGTGAGAGGGGTGTAGAAGAGAAGAAGGACAGAGAGGAAAAGTCCTCTCATTCAAGGCAAAGAAGAAAGAATGAAGAAAAGAGAGGAGAATTAGTGAGGGAGGACCTCACTCAAGAGATGTTGAAGAGAAGAGAAGGAGAAAAGAATGTTTGAAGGAGCAGACAAGGCTTTGAAAGACATGGAATTTGATATTGAAATGAAATTATTCCATTTGATCTAAGGAGAATGAATTTTTTGTTTCATGTTATGGTCTCTTTATGAAATTCTGGTAAACATGCCTGTGTGTGTATATGTATATGTGTGTGGATGATAGTTCACTTGAGAACATTTAGAAAAAATACATGTATACTGGTTAATTTATATGTTGAGAATGATTTTAAACTATATTATGTGACCAAGAAGACTTAAGAGCTTTGAATGTCATAAGAAGCCTAAACAGGCCTAAACAGGGTATTCAGGCCTGTATACTTACAGCCCACTGTCCAAGGTAAAATCCACGTGAAAATGTTTGTATGGAGTTTAAAATGGTATGGAAATAGGTCCCTTAGGAAGGTATAAACTTAAGAAAGGAATAAATAGGTTTATAAACCCATTTGATGTCTTAAAATCTCCAACTGTTGGCTCTCGGGTCTGTGTTTGACAGAGTACAGGAAAAGGTAAGGCATTTGCATGTTTTGCAAGGTAAATAGATTGATAAACTCATACCTTGATATGATTATGGAATGGGGAAATAATTTAAGGTATTTAAATGTTTATACATTACCCTGGAACCCTGTTGATCATTGTGTTAGAGGAGAAACCCAAGAACCCTGTTGACTGTTATGAAAATACAGTCAAGGACAACTGAGTTGTTGAGTATTGGCAAGCATAAGAGGTTTTATGAATGGGATGAGGATTGGAGAAGGTGTAGGGCACTAATACAGACCCTATATAATTTATTAGAACCCTTGAAATAAGCTAAAATGTTCCCAGTCCCAATTACAATGCTCTCGGCCTGTGACAGTCATGGGAAAACCCTGAATTAGGAGAAAACCCTCAAAATGAGATTAAATGATTGAAAACTCTTGAAACTTTTTAATCTTACCCTTTATGATGTTACCAAACTTTTGGAGGTGGTTTGAAGGTGCTAAAGTATGGATAAGTATGGAAAAAGACAATTGCCAAGTGGATCCTAGGTGTATGTGAAGGGAAGAGCATAGGCCAATATAGGAAAAGTGAATTTATCCAAAGAAGTGTCCTAAAAAATAATTGATTCACCTGTAAGGAGCAATGGGTATCTGGAATGATGCTTGGTTTGCTTAGGAAGTCTCTACTTTACTCTGGATAAGAAGATTTGCACACAAGGAGGGCTAATTAGAATAGGGCTTAAAGAAGAAAGTACAATTCTGTACAAAGTAACCTCAGGAGATTTTTTAGTATGTTGTAGAAGGGATTAATGGGTATCCATAAATGGTTTTAATTTCATGATTGAATTAACCTAGAAGAATTTATGGCTAATAAATAGGGAAAATAGGGCTACAAGAAATGAATGATCTAGATAGGTCTGTATCAGTTTGTTGAGGGTTACAGAGCAGTGTAAGGATAGTTTCATCATTTGAAAATTCATCACCTTTCCACCCTTGTCATTATTGAATATCCTAGAAAGGGTCCTGGGGTTATGTTTGGAGTTTTTATTAATCTCTTATAGACCAAAGTCTAATGTGTTGGGTGAAATAATTTGTTTTCTCTTCTTACCCGCTGATTGGGCTAGAAAACTAGGGGTGATATCTGGTTTCTTGGACACTATCACCATAAAATCAATAGTTGATGTTGTTGTACTAGATGGTATTGTGACAATTATAGAATCTTTGGAAGATGTTTCCATTAATTATTTAGGATGTTCCTATGAAAGTTCACTCCAATTAGTTATTTGAAAATCTATATTTGCATCAAGAACTTGAGTCTCTCCAATCTTAATTAAAGGGGTTATGGAGATAGTGAATGTGGAAGATGTGGGGGTAATGGAAGCAACTATGTATATTGGGGGTGTGGAAGATGGAATAGATATAGAAATTATGAATTTGGGAATAGGTGGGAGGGTGGAATCTAAAGAATTGAATAAATCAATCAAATGTGTGGAACCACTCACTGTTGGTGATGTAAGAAAAGTGACTAGGGACAGAGGGGAAATAGTACTTATCACAAGAGTAGGGATGGCATGTAGAACTAAAGTTAGGATGACTAATTCTATGGTAATGTACTATTGGGTGTTGTTAGAAATTAATGATTACTAAATTTAAGAGATTATGAAAGGATTGGAAAGAGGGAGTGGAATGAAAGGGGAAGGTGAAACTAGAGGATGGGAAACTAGAATGGAAAAATGAGAATCCACTAAAGAGGTACCCTAAATATGTACTTAACTCAATTTTATTAATTTAACTGTTCTTATTATGGTAGGAAAATTGGTATAGATAATAGGTAGAGAGGAAACTATAGATGCAAGGGGAGTGGAGACATGAGGTGGAGTGGAAACCTAAGATGTTGGATGAGTAAGTAAAATAAAAGGATGGGTTGGAGCCTCTAGAATAATATATGTAAGAGGAGAGTGAAAAATATAAATAGGGTTTTTAACTATTGGACATGGGGATTGAAGCTATGGAATTTCCTACCACTAATGTGTCTTCAGTTGAACTATGAATTGGTTTCTCTTTATATTCCCCTTCTCTACTTGATTCCCCATTTTTAGCCTTAATATTATTCTTATTCTTTGGCTCTTTTGATTTTTCACTTGTTGTGCCACTTGATCCCTCTGCTAATGCAATAATCCCTCCTTTAATCTTTAAAATATTCTCTCTTACTCTTATTATTCCTCTTTTCACTTGAACCCCCTTGCTCCTTAGCCAATTGATTGATATGGTAATCACATGGGATGTTCTGTCAAACATATAAAAGGATTCTAGAGTTGACCAACTTACTAGTGGAAGGGGTTGTGTGATGAAATGTGTATAATAAATTTGGTCCACTATAGATTTATCATCTACCAAATTGTCTGGGATTGGTGCTAAATCTCAATCTTTGATTTGGTATAGGGTCATTCTTGAATAATCTCCCATTCTAACCCTCTTTTCATCTTCATAGTCCTCCCAATAATCTTCATAATATGGAGCATGAACATATTTTGAAACTTCCAGTATACTATTTATCTTTCCATATACAAAAAAATGGCCTACTTTTCAAAGTCTTTAGTAACATTTGGCACATTTAATATTCAACACATTTGACCTTAAGGAGGAATTGACATGTGTATCAGCCAATAAAAATGGGTAAATGTATACCTACCTTATGCATGTTATAAAGGAGCTTATGTGTGTCTATAAGTTACTTGACTAGATCCATCAGTGGCCATTTATCACTAACATATTGACGAAGTGTATAGGGTTAGCCACTAAATATGACTACCCTGATGTAAGACTAGGTGGGGAACTAGATGAAATATGAGCCCCATTTGATAATATCTTCCACTACTACTAGTGAAAATCTTATTCTCCCAAGTTCCTTATCAAATATGATAATGATGAAATAGATGAAAGCATCATTTAATCATCTAAAATGTTGTCTACTAAAATCTAGTGTGAGGTCAAGATAGTAATTATATACTTATTAATTTCTTTAAGAACTATGTTAAGTCTTCAGAATAAACTCCGTTTGACCAAAATGTATACAATGTAAGAGGTCATATAGAACTTGCTAGTTGTTTTCACCTCCAACAATTTCTTGTGAAGGGAATCACTTATAAATTGAACCTAGTGAATGGATTAGGAATTTTATTGGATGACTCAAATATATTGTTACATGCATTCTTGTAAACACTTAGCATTAAGACTACCAGTGACACTATGTAACAATGTAATGATATCTCCCACTTCATCAATGAAATCAAGCATGTACAAGGTCTTTGATAGATTAGTGGAGAAATCCTTAGGGGACTTGAGCCATTATCTATTGATAATATTATGAAACCCATATCTTTTATCTTAAATGAATTGTGTAGGTGTATGTGAAGGCACATTGAGATAACTCTCAAATTCTAGGATTACAAACATTAAATTGATGAAATTAGGTCTAGATTAAAAATATTTTCCCATCTATCATTGAGGACTTCTCTTCTATCAAGATCATAATGTTGGGATAGTGTGAGCACCAAATCAAGGATTTTAATAGATATTGGAAAGGTTGCATCTTGTGGTAATCTAGAGTCATAAAGACTTTAGGTCTAATCATTCTTATACTCTACACCTATATGAGCCCAAACATCTCCTAGGTCAATGTGACATAAATCAATATCTATTATCTCTATTGTATTAGACTCTAAACTAAGAGTCACTCTAGGGCCTTTGGATTTGAAATTCATTTCCTTTGAAGACATGGAATCTAGCTAGTAAGGTTGTGGAAAGCCAACTATGAAAGCTAGAAGAGTTTATAGGTGTTTCAAGCAAATAGAATATCTAACAGAGATGTTACGTGTTCTATGTAGGAAAAATTTATATTAGAAAAAGAAATTTCTTGAAGTAGGTAACAACTCTACAAATCTATGAAGTGTTTTGTGTAGGTTAGATCTTATGTAGAAGAGGAAGGTGTCTGATGCAATGTGGATTCCTGTAGGGATGGGAAGTGTTTGAAGCAAGTCCACTTTCTATAAAGACTTAGAAACTTTGGAGGATATTAGGTGTTTGAGATAAGTCTAATATCCAGAAGGACCTTGGAGGTATATATATGGAATATTTTTAGGTTTTGAATAGGGAATATACTAGGAATATTCACCTAGTTCATGGCAACCCTAGATTCTATCTATTAAATTTAGGAGGGAAAAGTGAAGACCCTTGATGAATGTTTTGGGGGAATCCAAAACCCTCATAATGAAACTCTTAGAAGATAATGTGGATATAGGAATTTGACTGAAGAACGGATGGTTAGTATGGTGTTAGTTCCAAAATTAAAATAAAATGAAATAAGCACACTAAGTAGCATATCATATCTAGGCCTAGACACTAGGGAGAGCTTAGTTAACAAACATGAATAAAATATACAACTAAAATGCAAAAAAAAACCCTCTTTTACCTTCCTTGGATGCTCCAAAATTTTTATTGTAGTGGCTTGCTCAGATTGTGCTCATGAAGTCATTTGAAATGGAATCTTGGCTACTGATAAAAAAACTTAGAAGCTTTGGTTGAATGATAATTCAAGAAACAAGAACAACACGATTGTAATAATAATATCTCTGAGAATATATGTTTTATTGATCAAATTTGTAGACCAAAACATATGCCTATCTCCTAGAAGAGATGTATGATTTCCATTTCAGATTAAATCTTCATTTATATATGTTTTGAAGGTAGGATGAGGATGTGGAAAGACACCAATCTCGAGGGATATTAAGTTGTTCAACTTCCATGATTTACAACAATACATAATTCGAGGAATTACTATTTTAAGAAGCTTACTATTTTTAGGCTTCACTACTAAAATTTAAATTTGGGGTACTTCCATTTGTTTTTTTGGGGTAAAAACACATCAATCAAATCTCATTTACATCTCAAAACATTTCCCTCATTCTTAGTTTTCCAACTATTTAAATGGGGAGTCAAACAGAGCTATGGTGCAAAAGTTATGGATCCCAAAAGTTTTACCACTAATTGGGGTAGAACCATCACCCGAATTGTCACCTAAAATGTTGATCAGATTGTTACTCCCTCCTTGAGAATAAATGGTCCCCATTGCATCAATATTTGTCATCAATTGTGGCAGTTGTGTTTTGATTTGATTCTTGATGCATACTTGGAATGGACTGTGCTTTGTGGATCTATGCTTTATGGAGCTTTGAAGGGCCCAATTGTTCACCATTTCTATCTAACAATTAGTCTATAGATGGAAGGTTATGAATTTATTTATCTTGTTATCTATAGGATTCTATTATTGTGTTGTTTGTGTAGTTATGGATGCAACATCGACCCTTTTAGATTCATGTGGCTTGACATTCTTCTTTGGAGGGCATTCTAGATTTGTGGTAATCACACCATTTCCCAATCTTCCCTTCCTTTTGCTTCCAATTTTTTCCTTGTGTTTGAACTTCTTTGTCACTTTTCCATTTTTTAGGCTGACTTTTCATATTTATTCTTCCATGCTTATGCTCAATCTTCACCGTAAACTTGCATGTGTCACTGAGCGTTTCTAGATTGAAGAGTTCCATCTCCCCCTTTATATACCATTGTAGTCCATTAAAATTTATGAGAACCTTGTGTTTCTCACTTTCTTAGGTGCCCAAGCACATAGATAGAGAATAAAAAATGTCAGTATAATCTTGAATAGACTATTCCTTACTTTGGTGAAGTTGTTGCCACTCTATATACAGATCATCATATGATCTAATGGGGTAGTATTCTTCCTTTATAGCTTCTATGAAATCATCCTAGGTAGGTTTTACCTCAAGGCCATTATCATTTGTACTAAATCTCTTCTTGTACTCTTCAAACTAATTTTTGATAGACAATGATGCTTTCGAAAGAGCAAAAGTGATCTTCTCGTTATCAGTGAATTTATTTAAAGAAAAAGAGGAAGATAATTTATCCAACCAATTTTATACTACATCAGCATTTATTTTGATTTCAAATGTAGGGATATACAAATTCACCTAATCCTTGAAGGGTGTTGGGGCACTAAAAGTATGTGGGTGTGTAGATGAGGAGCTAGAATTTCCTATCAATATTTGTTGGAAAATTTGGGTGAATTTTTGTAGCATCTATGATTGCTACTCTTAGAGGGATTCATTCAACATTTATTTGAAAGGATAAGATGTCTTGATGTTGTTTAGAGTAAACAAATGGATAGTCTACTGGTTCTATTTTCCATCCAAGCTTCCTGTAATCTGACCTTATCCTCAAGATCATACACTCTATAGACAAACTACTCTGATACCACAGATCCAAAACTTAGAATCTTTGGTTGAAAGATAATACAAGAAATAAGAACAACACAATTGTAATAATGTTATCTCTGAGAAGAGATGTTTTACTAATCCATCTCTCTTTGGCGCCTTTGGCTAGTGGCTTGGCTTGAAATCAATTTGACATGGTAACACTAGTTGCTTAAAGTTTTTTAATCAATTTTGCATTATAAATTTGCATAATCATGTCATTTGAAGATATTTAAACATAATAACTTTGCACCAAAATAGATTGGAAATGATGTTCATGGCCTCTCTATTTATAAATTTGTGATATTGATCGCAATCAACCTAAACCATCCATCTAAAGATTGAGATATGTGGCTAAGGATTAATCTAATTATAAAATTAAAATTGATAAATAAGCTCATCAATATTTGGGATAGAGGACCAATTAAGAGGCATGGAGGGATGTGATGAGGCATGGGAGGCATGAATCTTGATATTTATGGAATTTATGTCCTAGGGATGTCTTCCTAGAAAATGAGGTCACCTAATGATGCAAATATTCAATATTCATCTCCAAAAATAATTTTTCAACAAGTTTCCATGGAATTATTAATTATGTCATTATTTGGATTAATTATCTCTTAAGTTTGATTAAGCACTTTGTGCACAAATTAATCAAATTGATTAGAAATTCCTTATTATTAGTCCAAAATTTTACTAGATAGGAATTACATGGCAATGTCAGATGTGTTGCAATTGTATTCCTATTTATGATGTTACCAACTACAAATAATGAAGGCATGTGTCTCGTGAAAGAGATTTGATAAGAAAGAGCAATCTAGAGCACCCAAGTGCAAAATTAACATTTTGACTTGAAATGATCTAACCAAAGTGAGCTATCCCATAAATTACATCACCCCATATAAGGATACCCTAGCCAAAATAAAAAATTAAATATATCAATTTCACATCATTAATCATATTTTAGTGTTTTTAGGCCAAATTGTGCATTTTGGGTGGAAATTAGTTAAAAGCCTAGTTAGAGGTTATCAGTGGCCATATTTAGGTGTCTACAATTTGCCTCTATTTGGGAAGGCATTTCAAGCTATTATCATAATAACATCTTCTCAAAGAATGAAAAGTTACTGTATGGCTACAACTACAAAGATGATAAACTAACTATATGATGCCACCTCAAGGGAATGGTTGCCACAAGTAGGTCAAAAAATAGTCCCTCAAAAAGAAAGAAGTGAAATGAGGGGACCAAAGAAAGGAAAGATTATGGGGTGAAAAACACAATGATATTCAAAAAGTAATCAAAATCATTGAGAATGCAATTGGGATGGTATACAATGATTTGCCCAAAGGTGGTTATAAACATTGTACCCTGATAGTGGCAACATGGTATGATAACACAATGATTTACCTAAAGGTGGTTATAATCATTTAGAAGATGGATTTGACCTAGTTAGGATAGACAAACAAGATAATAACATACCCCTATATAGGTAATAAAATTAAAGTGGTGACAACACAATGATTAACCCAAACATAGTTATAATCATTGAGAAATACAAGTGTGACAGTATGCAATAATTTACCCATAGGCAATAATAATCATTGGACCTCGATTATGGAAAACATGATAAACATGGTCAAAGAGGATGATAACTTAACATAGAGGGTAATTATGAATTGGAACAACCTACTAGTAGGGAGATACTCCTCTGAACTAATAAGGATTGAAATTCTTTCATGTTTAATTACTCTATTTGGGATATGATTATCATGGAATCAAGACATTGATGTTGAAGAGATGCCACCATTATTGAATAGACTTCTTGAAGCTAAGGTTTGTTGTAGCACATTCTATTAGGCATCATGGTATAACATCATGAAGATTTGGCCAAAATATGCATAAAGACTGACTCCCACAATCCAATACTCAATAGAAAATAATGCACCAATGATAAAAACTATGATGACAATATAAACATATGATGATAACTCCTTTAACAAATAGGTTGAACCTTGTCCCCGCTTAATATGAGTGCAAAAGTATTTTATTAATATTCAAAAAAACAAGTACATAAGGGTGCCTTTACTCCATTAACCCTTTTACATTGCAAACATTGATTTATATAGATTTTACCAATGACTGGTAAAAACAACTAATCCTATAACCAACTATTTATGGGAAATCAACCCTTAAGGTAGTTCTAATTAATAAATACAAAACATGAAACTACCTAAAATTAAAATTAAATAGCTTTATTTTATGGGGGTGTCTTTACTAAAAGATGCATGTCCCATTAACAGTAATATTTATTAACCTACCAAAAAATCTAACATAATGTTAAGACTTTGGAACAAATTCTAACAAACCCCCCTATGATCCAAAGTCCGGTCTTTGGACACATACCAACCATTTTTCTAAATTTTCCAAATTTGATTCTGTCAAGGGGTTTTATGAAGATATCAGCTATCTGATCAGCAGTTGGGCAATATATTGGATCAAGAGCTTTCTTTGCCACCAAAATTCATAGATAATGGTATTTGACATCCATATGTTTTGTTTTTGCATAAAACACTAGATTCTTGGACATCTTGATTGCACTTTGATTATCAATGTATAACTATGTAGGAGCAAACTGAGAAACTTGAAGATATTCAAGAATATGATGAAGGTAAACAATTTTTCTGGAAGCATCCCATGCTCCAATATACTCTAATTCTATTGATGAATTTTCCACTGTATCTTGCTTCTTACAACACCAATCAATGGCAGCTGAACCCATATGCATAGTGTATCTTGTGGTTGACACTGTCATCTACACATCTACCAAAATCTGCATCACAATATCTAACAAGTTTGAAGTTCTTGTTGCAGAAATATTCAAGGCCATATGTTTTCATTCCCTAAAGGTAATGAAGTACTCATTTTGTTGCATGTCAATGAATTTATCTAGGCTCATGCATAAAACTAGATAAAATTCTAACTAAAAATGAAATATCAGGCTTGGTAGTCATCAAGTATATCAAACCTCCCACCAATTGTCTATATGTGGTGCCATCAAAAAAGGAACTACTATCATCCTTAGACAATTTCAAGTTACTTTCCATGGGAGTTAGGGCAGGTTTGCAATCACTCATGCCAAACCTATCTGATAACTCAGAAATATACTTAGTTTGTGAAATGAAAATACTATGCTCTTTCTGAGTAACCTCTATGCCTAAATAGTAGTGAAGAAGTCCAAGATCTATCATCTCAAACCCATCTTTTAATTCCTTCTTCACAGACTTGGTATGGTTTTCATCATTACCTATGATAAATAAGTCATCGACATAGAGAACAAGTATCACCATTTTCTTACCTTGCACTCAAAAATAGAGAGTATCATTAGATTCAATATGATGAAAACCAATAGATTTGAAGTATGAATCCATTTTCTCATACCAAGCCCTGGGTGCCTGTTTGAGTCCATACAAAGCTTTTATCAATTTACACACTTTGTGTTCAGCACCCACCTATTCAAAACCCTGAGGTTGTTTCATATATACTTCTTCATATAAATCACCATTTAAAAAAGCACTTTTAACATCCAATTGATGTACTTTCTAACCATTTTCTGTTGCTAAGGAAAGTACCATATGAATAGTGTGCCATTTTTTAGTTGGTCAAAATGTTTCCTCATAGTTAATACCTTCTTGTTGTGCATATCCTTTTGCAACAAATTGTGCCTTATGTTTATCAATGGAGCCATCTAATTTATACTTAGTCCTAAAAACCCATTTACATCTAATGGGTTTAACATGTGGATGAGGATCAACTAAAACCCATGTATTATTGATAAGTATGGGATCATACTCAAATTTCATTGCTTGTTGCCAAACATGTTCAGTAGAAGCCTCTTCAAAATTGGATGGCTCAGTGGAAGAAGTAGTAACAACCATAGCATAGTTTACCTATTTTCAAGAATTCCTAGGCCCTATTAAACCAACTTCCTCAACTTTTATGTTATAAAAAGTACTTTGAGCCCATTTTGGATACTTAGTCAAATTATTCAAATCAAGGACTCCAGAATTCTCATCATGTGCTTCATTCGAATGGGGACTTAGAGAAATCTCAACAATTTCTAAGTCATCAACTTGTGAACTTATAGATGAAGGAGAAGAATGTGAATTAATTGAGTCTCATACAATAACTTCAAAGAGTTATCCCCATTATTCAAACCATTATCTCTTTTTGTATTTTTCCTCTTCAATCTACCAAGTTGTGAATCAATCTCTATAGTGTTCATAGTCCCAAAATCATCAAATATTACATCTCGACTCACTATGAATTTGCTTGTATCCTATGCAAGCAAATGAAACCCCTTTTTATCTTCAAAATAACCAAGAAAGATGCATTTTTGACATCATGGTTATAACTTAGTTTGGTATTTAATAGGAACCAAAGCAAAACAAAGACATCCAAACACTTTCAAGTATTTAAATTTTGGTTTAAACCCATACCAAGCCTCATATGGAGTTTGTCCCAAAAGTGAAACTGTGGGGGACCTGTTTCTCAAATACATTACAGTACCAATGGCTTCTACCCAAAACTTATCATCAAGCTATTTATAGTGCAACATGGCACGTGCTATGCCTTCTAAAGTTCTATTCATCTATTTAGATACTCCATTTTTCTATGGAGTATAAGCATTACTATATTGTCGATGAATACCATGTTATTGACAATAATCTAAAAATTCATTTGAGGTATACTCATCTCCATTATCTAAATGAAGAGTGGCCAAATGTGAGCCTATTTCTTTTTTGACTAAGTGTAACCAATCAACAAACATAGCGAAAACTTCAGATTTGTTTTTCATAAAAAGTACCCAAGTCATCCAAGAAAAGTCATCAATAAACAAGAAAAAGTGTCTACACCCACCAATGGATGACTTGTTCATGTCACATACATCACTATGAACTAACTGTAAACATCTGTTAGCTCTCTACGATGATTGTTTATGAAAATTTTCCCTATTTTGTTTTCCCAAAACACATGACTCATAAAGAATACTATCTTTGCAAAAAGTGGGAAAACCATTCACCATACCATATATTTTCAAATCCATTAAAGAGTGGATATTAAAATGTCCATAGTGGAGATGCCATAACTACTATGTAGACATAGTACATGTACCTGTGTCAACAATTGCCACAAGTTCTATGGTGGGATGAAGCACTTTACAATGCAATATAACCAAGTATCCATCTTCATATCATGTATACATTATTTTATAATCATCCTTCACTAAATTGATGTAAATGAGCCCATTTCCAAGCACTATTTGATATCCTTTCTTACAAATAGTTACCAAATAAAGTGTTTCTTCAATGTGGGAACATACCAAACATCCTCTAAGTATTTTATAAACCCATTAAGAAGAAGAATTCAAATAAATCCAAGTCATAGTGGTGTATGCATAGAATTATCTGCTAAGGCAATTGGAGAGAGAGAAGATTCCTTGAAAGACCAAAATAAATCTTTCCTAATTGTCATGTGTTTGGTTTCTCCTATGTCTAAAACCCATACATCTGTGAGCTCATCTCTAGCCTCATATTCAATATAATCAATGTGCCCCAAAGTAGTGAATGCAGATTCATGGGAAACATTACTAGACTCATCATAGTCATGATCAACATATTGAACAAAGTTATACTTAGTCACTTTTTGTGGCCTCTAAATTTTATCAAAAGGAATCCTACATTGTGAGGAAATATGACCAAATTTTCTGCATCTATGACACTGGATGTCTGATCTACCTCGACCTCTATCCCTATATGAGTTGTGACCATGTCCTCAATAACTTGTGTCATATGATTGTGATTGGTTAGATTGTTGATTATTTGAATGACCCCTACCTTTGTTTTGATATTTGCCTCCTCTGTAACCTTGACCCCCTCTATAATTGTTTCCTCTATTGTTTTGATTCTCAAATGAAGATGAACTAAGCTTTGACTCTAAAACATGGGATTCTTTAGTTTTCTTAGATTTATTGGGTAGAGAGAGGTCATGTTGGATGAGAAACTTAGCCAACTTATCAAAAGTGATGCCTGTGATCTTGTCAAAGACATGCAACATTTGAACAAAATTCCTATAGGACCCTGGTAGTCCTTTCAAAGTAGCAGTGACCATGAGGTCATCATCTAGTTTTCCAAACCTAGCCTTAGTGTACTCAGTAGTGACATTTTTCAACTTAGACATATATTCTCCCATATCCCCATCTTCATCTAATGGAAAAGTAAACAACTACATATGAATATCTATCTTCTTATGCTTAGGTTTCTTATCATATGAATCTGACAATGTTTTCCATGCAGTGTAACTATGAGGAGAATTTTCAATATGAACATAAGTATCATGAGAACAAAAACATTTAATGAGAGCTAAGGCCTTAGAATCACACACATTGAATACATCTAATTTAGACTACTATGTTAGCAATGTGGGATTTTCATTCTTGACAATATCCCATAACTCATTAAAAACTAGTGAAGCCTCCATCAATCATTTATAATCTAAATAATTGGAAATTCTTTATCTATCACCATCTAAAATTAAATTTTGAATTTTTGGCATTTTAAAATAAAAGCAAGTGTAGTAGAGAAAAGTGCAACAAAATGCAAAAGAGATGAAACAAATATCACACTCGCTGCACAAGACACTGCTTATACAAGGTTTTTCACTTAATCTCCGCTTAGAGTACAAAAGAATAAACAAGAATTTTTTATGGGTTTTGCACTTAACCTCACCAAAAATCAATGATTACACCCTTATTTTTCCAAATTACAACCTTATTCCACCAATTACACCCTTATATCACCATAACAATATAAAAGACAAAATTTTAATTCCCCTTTTTCGAAAAAAACAACACAATACAATAAGTATGCATTTCATGACTTTCAAGGTATATAAAAAGTAGATTTAAAATGGAATATTTCTTTAAAAAAATATATATACTAAAGCAAAAGAATTTCTTTCAAAAAGAAGGGATTTTAACGCTTGACCTCCTCCTTTGCAAACTTCTTACAAAATGACTTCAACCAATTGCTCTAAGAGCACTTTCAAGATATAACACTCAGAAACTTGTACTTATGTTGGATTTTGTTTATGAGAGAAAATAATTTTTTTTCACATATATGTAAATAAATCCAAGCTTTTTCCTTTTTCAATCTTCTCACTCAGGCTTTCTCATGTGGGACCCAGCTAAGACAAATATTTGATATCTAAACACTTTAGAACCATATAAAAAATGTTTGCCATTTTATACCTATGCCATGTTTGCTTGGGACACCATGGCTGCTCCTGGAAGTATTTTTTTCACCTATTCTCTCTCCTGGAGGCCATACAAATCTGTACAGGTAGTATAAAAAATATTTTGACTGAGTTTATCAAATTTTCAAGGTATTTAGTGCTGGAAGTGGATTCAAATTTCAGCCAGGGCATTAGAAGGCCATACCATAGGCCGTACAACTCATATTTTTTCTAGATTTTTCATTGAGAATGCAAAAATAGGGGTTTTAACAAGATTTGTAGGTGTTTTTGGATTCAAGAGGGCTGAGATGAATGCAAATAACAATGGTAGCCATGAACAAACATTACAGAGGGTTTTCACAAGTAAATAGGCCATACAAGTCCATTTTTGCAAAAAAATAATGAATTTAATAACAATTAAATGGTAAAAAATTCATTTTTATGCCAAATTAGGAGTTTGAACACAATAAAACAAAGTATCAAATGGCCAAAATGACCAGATTGTGGTATATGAAAAATACACAAGTTTAAATGTTAAAAAAAAATATTTGAAAAATTAAAATAATTTAATAACTTTTCAAACATTTAAACCAATAAATTTTTTAATTTATATGGCATACCTTATTTTATGCCATTGAGTTCACGTGAATTTGACTTTTCACCTTGCCTTCCTTTCAAATTTACCAATGCTCCCAAAATTCACTGTGCTAGATAAAACCATGCTCTGATACCACTAATAACTCCTTGAACAAATTGGTTGATCCTTGTCCCCGCTTAGTGCGAGTGCACAAGTATTTTATTAATATTCAAAAAAAATAAGTACATTAGGGTGCCTTTACTCTGTTAATCCTTTTACATTGCAAACATTGATTTATATAGATTTTACCAATGAATGGTAAAAGCAACTAATCCTATAACCAACTATTTATGAGAAATCAACCTGTAAGATAGTTAGAATTAATAAATACAAAACATGAAAACTACCTAAAATTAAAACTAAATAACATTATTTTATGGGGGTGTCTTTACTAAAAGATGCATGCCCCATTAAAAATAATATTTATTAACCTACTAAAAAATCTAACCTAATGTTAAGACTTTGGAATAAGTCCTAACATATGAATATGGATGGATTAATGTATAAGTGTGGGAAAAGGATCACCCAATGAACACACATAAATTAAATCAAGGCAATAGTGCTGAAAGCAAACAAATAATCAGACAAATAAATAAAATAAGCAAAAATAAACAAACAAACAATGCAATAGAAACCATATGAACATTGGCCCTAGCAAATAGGTGACAATTGAACAAACAAAAAAAATGGGGGTATAGGAGGAAAGGAAGGGGGTAGTAGAGCTATCTCCATATGTACTAGGCAAGTGGACATTGCCTACATAGTTCTATGGAAGTAATATCTAATAAAAAACTTCAATCCAAATGTAGTTCTCCCAGGGATGGGAAGAATGTGATAACTAAGGAAAATAAATAGAATGAATGTGATATAAAATTAAGAATGGTCTTGAAAAATGACAAGTGCATGAGAGAAAAAGGCCAAAAAGGATGGGAAAACTAAATGATAAGTGATTTACTTGTAACTCAGTAAGGGTTCCTAAAATGCTTAAGGAAAATAAGTGGTCAATGTTTTAGTTCTTTTCTAATGATTTTTCAAATGTTTTTGGAATTTTTTGAAGTATCTCAACTCAATCAAGAATGATTAGACACTAAATGGTTCAAGCTCACAAAATGGTGAGAGTGTTTAAACTAAGGCTACTCATAAAATGGTGAGATCATTCAATCTTAGGTTGTTCACAAAATGGAGAGAGCATGGCTTAGGTTGACTAAGATGACCTCAATAAGTATCAAACACTACCTACGTAGTCCCAGAGTAGGACCTTAAGTCACTATAGTTCTGCCCTACAGTGGAGGAATTCAATTAGTGTAGTAGTCAATTCAAATAAAACATGCATAGTTGGTAAAAAGGCAAAGTACTACATATGAAGTATAAAGCTGGTACATCAAGGATTAATAAACAAATGTTACCCCTAGTTTGCCCATAGGTAGTTATAACTAGAACATAATGGTAAAGCTCAGTGTTACTAATTTTACCAAAGCTAGTTAAAATTAGTATCAAGATCAGTCGTAAGAAAGGAATAACAAACGAAGCATGCAACTACTGAAACTTTTGTCACACTATCCCAAAATACAATCTCTATCTGAAGTACTTGAACCAACTGATGAAACTGATCAGATACCTTAATGCTAAAAAATTGTAATGATTGATAAAAACTAAGGTCAAATAGACTAGGGTCTAAAACACATTGGGTTCATAAGGCTAAGAGGATGCATAAGGATGATATTTGTACAAAGAATAATAGTGACAAAATGGAATAACTAAAATAGTCATTATAGACAATACACCTTAGTGGTCAAGCATAGTACCATTTGAGATGAATAATATTCATCCACTCAAGAAGTTTATCTCCATCTAGTGTGGTGAGCCTGTATGCTTTTGATCTATAATCTATAGTAATGTTGAAAGGCCCTATCTAGTTTGGTTCGAATTTACCTTTATGTTTTTTTTTAGTTGTGGTATTCTTTTATTTTTCTTTAAGAATAAGATCATCAAGTTCAAATTTTATATACTTAACACACCAATTATAGTGGCCTTTGAGTCAATTCTGATATGCTTAAAGATTGTTGAGCACAACTGTCCATTTCTCACCCAATAGGTCTAGCTCTTATAGGAGAGATACTCAATAGTCATGATCATCCAAGACATGCTTGAAAGAGATGCATAGTGAAGGTAAATTGACCTCAATGAGAAGGATGACTTTAGTACCATAAACAAGTTAGTATGGAGTGGCTCCTATGGGGGTACAATGATTGATATCGTATGCATAAGGGGTAGGAAATATCTACAAGTGTCAATCATGACTGGAATCATTGACAATCTTTTTGAGAATATTGACAATGGTTTTATTGGATGCCTCAACTTAGCCATTACATTAAGGGTAATATGCTATAGAAAAATGTTGTGTGATGTTATATTCAGTATTTAGGTTATCTACATCCTTGTTCTTGAATGATCTTCCATTATCAAATATAATGTCAGAGGGGATACCATAGTGGAAAATTAGATGGTTGAAGATGAATTTGGGTATTTTTTTTCCAGTCATGTAAGTGACGGGTATAACTTCAACCCACTTAGTGAAATACTCGATGGTGATAAGGAAATGTTTATGGCTATTAGATGAAGTGGGGTTGATCTTCATAATGAGGTCAAGTCCCCATGTAGAAAATGGCCATGGTTTCAACATTAGTTTCAAAGTTTTAGTTGGGGCATGAATTTTATTAGCATGCCATTGCCATTTTTCACACTTTTTTTACATATGCAATAGCATTTGGGTCTATTGTGGGCCAATAATAACTAGAAAACAAAAGTTTTTTGGATAGGACTACCTCGCTAGAATGAACACCACATACTCCTTCTTGAACTTCTCTTAACATTAGTGTAGACTCTATCAAAGTTAAAAAATGAAGCAGAGTTCCATCAAAACTATGACGGGAAAGGGTGGATCCATGTAGAGTATAACAAGTGGAATGATGAATGAAGTCTTTGGTTTGTTTTTTATATAGTTTAGATGGTATAACTTGGTCATGAAAGTAGTTATAAAGGTCTAAGTACTAGATAGAATTAAGACCAACAATATCGCAAATCATTGCAAAGGTTGAAGGCTCATGAGTTGGTGCTGACAAATTCTCAATGAGGAAATGATACTCTCTATATTTATGTGTTTGTCAAATTAGAGAGCTAATAGTAGCCATGATATCTCTAATTTTATTACTAGCCCTTGGTATCTACTCAAGCTGAATGTTGGTAATTTTTTTTAAGAGTGTCAACCAAGGCTTTATATGGAACTAGCTTGTCATCTTTCATCTGAAAATGATTTCTGACCTGATAGATAATTAAATGAGAATAACCATAAACCTAGAGATGAGATATATTCTAATGCACTACTTTTAAAAGTCCTATAACATGTGATTCATACTTGACCATGTTATTTGTACAAGGAAAGCTAATTCTGAATGATTTAGGGATTAGATCGCCTTATGGTGTAATAAATAATAAGCCTACCCTGATCCATGTGTAGTAAATAAACCATCAAAATATAGATTCCAAGGCTACTCCTTAAAGGATGTGTTAATGATGAACATTATGAATTCATCAAAATTTGAAATGTGAGTGGTTGTGTGTCTATGAGAGGGGCTTCAACAAGTTGATATGTAAGAACTTATCCCTTGATTGATTTCAGAGTAACATACTCTATGTCAAACTCATTAAAAAGCATGATTTATTTAGCCATTGTACCTTGGAAAACTATTATAGATAGTAGATACTTGAGTGGATCTACTTTTGAAATGACTATGGTGTTATTATTCAACATGTAATGGCATATTCTTTTATACTGAGAAGGTCATGGCCAGACAAGCTTTTTCAATAGGTGCATAGTTATGCTCATATGTAACCAAGGTTTAGCTTAGGTAGTATATGGCATGCTCTTTTCCATTGTCATCATTTTGAGCCAAGAGTGCCCCTAGAGCATGGTTGGTAGTTGATAGGTATAACATGAATGGCTTTCTTGGCATAGAAGATAATAAAACTAGTAGATTAACAAGATAGTCTTTAAGTTGTTGAAAAGCTATTTGGTAGTGATCATCCTAGTGAAATGCAACTCCCTTATTTAAGAGGTGTGTAAATTGGTGGAAATTGTCTGCTAACTGAGAGATGAAGCCTTAGATTGATGGATCTTTGACCTAAAAACTGTGGAGTTGCTTTAAATTAGTTGGTAGTGGCATCTTAGTTATAGCATGGACTTTAGTTAGATCAAATTCAATACCTCTATGAGACATAATGAAGCCAAGTAATTTACCTGAAGTTACACTAAACACACATTTATTTGGATTGAGTCTAACTTTATACTCCCATAATCTTTCAAATATCATATGTAACATTGTTGGAGGTCGACCTTGGTTTTAGATTTTCTTAATATGTCATAGACATAGTCTTCAACAATATCATGCATCATATCATGGAATATGATAGTCATTACCTTTTTATGAGTATAACTAGCATTCTAAAGGCCAAATGACATTACCTGATAAGAAAATGATCCCCATGAAGTGGTGAATGATGCTTTATGTTGGTCCTTTAGTGCTATTCTAATCTCATTATATCTTGAAAAGCTATGCATGACTGAAATCATTTGATAACCTATCATGGAGTCGACGATCATGTTAATATTAGGTAAGGGAAAATTAGTACAAATTTTGATCTCTACAAGATTTTTATTGATAGGTACCACATTAGAGATCCATTCTGAGTAGTCAATGGATTGGATGCATCCTACTTCTAAGAGTTTTTCCAACTCTTTCTTTAATAATACAATAATTCAATGATGTATCTTCTGTACATTTTGTTTTACCATTTTGGAATCAAGATTAACCACTAGGTGGTGTAGAACCAAGGTGGGGTATAAATATGGCATGTCAAAATAGACCCATGTAAGGATATCTACAAATTCTCTCAATAGAGCTGTAAATATGTCATGTTCCTTAGTGAGAGATGCACCTAATTTTATCCATTTTAGTTCTGATGGAGTAATGATATTTAACTCTATTATATCTTTAACTAGAGGGGTCAAACCATCTTGTAATATAGTAGGTGAAGAATTGAACTATTGAATTATGTCAGGGTCCTCCCTTAGGACTTGGTCTTCAACTTCTCCTAGGCATGATGAATTTGAGACCCCTAATGGGAGATCTAGCCATGTGATAAAAACAATAAAAAAATCTTGATAATTTTAATCAAATACTTGTTGTTTCTCAATGCTAAACTTGGATTCATAGGCAAGTGTATCATTGGTGGTATCCTAGTATAAATTCAAAGAAAAATTAACACCCACATCTAATGGTGCCTAAAATAGGTGTTCACCACTAGACTGGCCTTTATCTTTACTTTTTATCTAGTCAAAAAGCACCTCAAAGAGGTTTTCACTTTGGGACCTCAATTTTTTATTTATTTGTTTTTGGCTAAGGGTGTTCACTCACTCCAAAATAGGCTATAAGATCTAATGTGATTGAGAATCCTAATTTATGATCTCCTAATGGAATTTTGCCTCTAAGCCCTAAAAATTCACAAAATGCCTCATCATTTTGGAACTCATAAATTTACAAACTAGATTCTTATTGGTCCCAATCTATCAGTTGGGGATAACATAATGGTAAAGGGTTGTAATGAATGGCTAGGGTAAGGGTATAAATGACATTGTTATCAAATAGGTTGGTTTTAGCTAGGTCATCAAAGGTGAGGAAATGATCAAACTCTACTTCACTGTCAGCATCATCATCACTAGTCATTGGTGATGGAGTTTGAATAAGATATGTGGGTTCACCCCTAGGTGGTTTAAATCCAAGTCCATAATGTATTTCATACTTAGTCATGTAAATTGGCTCAATAGTTTCTTGTTGATTCAATCTGAGGCCTCTTCCTTCATAATTGTGATGCTCCACGATCTTATTGGGAATATGATACTTTTTATTTTTATAAGAATCAGCTTGGTTGTTATTATATAAGCATGATTCATCCCCTTCAAGAGGGTCAAGTTCTATGCCAGATGTTGGTACAAATGTGATAGTTCCCTTATCTTTGTTTTTTATTTCCCATACATATGTGGGTGACTTAAGGTTGCCCAAATGTTTTTAGATTCTAAGGAAGATTTTTAATATGAAATGTATCATGAGTCACATACTCTCCCAATCCATTATCTAAAATGGTGAAATGATTTGAATCTTGAAGAGGTAGCATATGGGAAAGGGAATCCAAGGTATTAGGATCTATGCAATTATCTGGTGAAGGATCAATTAGTATAGTCTTGCTTTTATCTTGCTAGGAACTTGGATTCATGTTGTACTGATAATTATAGCTTTGAAATTAGGCCTCAAGATTCTTGCAGTGTTCATATGGGTGTAAATCTCATAGAATATTCACTTCTATCCCTCAGTGGGAAAACATGATATATTGGTGCAACATTGATGAAACTACATGAATCTCATGTAACCAAGGCCTTCATAGAAGTATATTATATGATAAATGAAGATCAAGAACATGGCATATTTTATCATGGGTCAAAGGCTCAAATATAAATGGAAAACTAATGGTGCCTTGTGATTCTCTTTCCTGATTATCATAGGCTTTGATGGTTATTGCTTCTAGCTAGAGATCTGCCATTGTGTACCCAAGAAGATTGATGAGCTTTAGAGATACTATGTTGAGGTTGGATCCATTGTCTATAAGGACATGTTTCACTTTATGCCATCTTATATAAACTTTTATGTATAATGGATTATTATGGAGCAGGCCAAGGGAAGATAGATTGCTTTGGTTGAATGTGACTTATTGCGTTGGAGCTAGGTGTCTAACCAAAGATTGAAATTTATTAGGGGATATGTCACTATCAATAGTGGATTGGGTTAAAAAATCATTCAAGATGTTATTGTGGATTGATGATATTCACAATAAATCTAAAATAGAAATGTTTGATGGTGTCTTTTTCAATTGTTCCACAATATCAAACTTCTTTTCTTAGTTAGTAGTGAATGGTTTATTTCAAGTCTAAATGGTTAGTTGGATGACAAGCAAAGTGGTAGATGGTTATAGGCTTGGGATAGTAATCTTCAACCTTTGAGTTATGATTACACAATTAGGATTAAATACTAGACCATTATTGCTAACCGATGTTGGGAATGATGTGGGACTAGACAAGATAAGTCTCGATTGCCGGTGCACTCCTATGTGGTCACGTGGCAAGGATGAGTTGTTGATATAAGGTCCAAAAGGGGAAGTTATAGTTTTTTGGTTTGAATTTATGCATTCCCAAGCTAAAAAAGGATTATCCATGTAATTTGGTTGAATGTTTTTGTTTAGCAATGGTCTAGGCTGATTAGTGTTTGGTCTAGGATTAATGGAGATGGTATTAACACTACCCGCTACAATATGACCTACAAACCTATTATAGTAATGTGTAATTACATGATAGGTTTGTTAATTTTTACCATTTTGACCTTGGTTTTGTTCATTATTATGTTATTGTGGGTTTTATTACTGATTTTTTTGATTCTACTGGTTCTACCTTTGATTTTGATAATGTTGATTTTGTTTTTACACTGGCCATTGTTGTCATTATTGCTGATCATTTTTCTATTACTGATTGTTTTGTTGGGGAAAGGGGTTTTGATATATCTAAATGGTTTGATTAGAATTGGAAGCACCATTATCTAATTTTATCTCCCCATTATCCAACATATTCTCAATTAAATGATTGATTTGGACATATCTTCATAGATTATGCCTGTTGACCCAATGATAGTCACAAAATTCATTTTCACAATACCAATCAGGATAAGGAATGCCTTGCGAATAATGATTTTATATAGGCCAACTAATCAGATTAGTGGTATCAATATTTTGAAATATAGACTTAATAGGTTCTCCTAGGTCACTAAAGACATGGCATGCAGGCATAGTTCTCCTGGAAGGAGGGGAATTTAATGGCAATGGCTACTATATTTGTTGTGCACATCTTGGTTATTATTCTTGTAGTATTGGTTGGAGAGGTGTTTGAGTAGGAATAAGCTAAAAAGGTGGTGCAAATGATGTTTTCACCCTTTAGATATGACAATATTTAGTTACTCCATTTCCCATAACATTTCTATTATGGCTGAATTACTTCGGTCTTTCTTGGTTATTAGTCTATGCCAGTTGTGATGCAAGCGCTTGAATTGGATGTTGGTCATTTACCTAATTGGTACCTTGACTTTTATTAGTTGAATTAAGCTTTATAACTCCATTATTGATGAGTTCTCACTTAATCAACAAGCCTTTATTGATGCTTTCCTTGAATGTATGTGCACATTGTAATTCTAAATGATAAGCTATCTCACTATGCAAATATATAGTAAACACAATGGATAATTATTTATATAGTAAAATATGGTTGAAATAACTTGCAAGGGCTCTCCCTCACTATAAATAACTTCAAAAACTCTCACCATCTTTTTTTTGCTTGCATTAATTCCACTAATGAAATCTAACACTAGAGATTATAGGAAACATGTTGCACAAACTTATCAAAAAAATCATCAAAATCTATTATTGAATTTTTGGGTAACTTTATAAACCACTCCAAGGATTGTCTAGCAAAGCTCCTTGGGAATAATAGAAAAAGATATATGTCTCTAACATGCGATAAATAATTTGGTTAAATGAGCTTTAGGGTCACCTTTCACTTTGTATTTGTCAAATTTTGGTGGTTATATCCAAAGGATACAGTATCTAAAAATACTCTAGGTTGAATGGGTAAGAACACACATCATACAATTTGAAAATTTTAATCTATTTACCAGCTTGAATGGTAGCAATTACATCCTTCATCTATTGCAATTATTGGGATAGGAAACTAGAAGGAACATTGGTTTGAGGGATAATATAGGTTTGGGTAGATGGTTGGGAGTTCAGAAGTGGGACACTTTGACCAGGGTATGATGGAGATACCTATTCAGGTACATTAGTTTTGTTGGTGAATGGACCAAGAATACACATACGTGGATTAGGATGTACTTGAAATTACATAGCTGGTTGTGTGATATTTTGGTTTGGGTTGTTGATAATGTTTTAACTTGGAGGATTTTGTGGTTGGGATAGAGGGATATAACTATAATATGCCTATTATTGTTTAAAAGGGACATGTTACTAAATAATCAAACCTTATTACTGAGTGGGAACTTGTGAACCAAGACCCTGTCTATAAATTTGTGGCACATTTTGAACCAATGATTGTCTAGTAGGTACTTGAGAAACATGGGAATGTCCTTATTGTAGAATTCATATGAGGAAGTGAAAATAGGTTACAAATTTGACATCTATTCCTGACTAATATTTGCATGTTGTTGACTAGTCATTGTTTGTTTTTTGATTGTCATATTAGTCTGTGACTGAAGATGTATGTTGTTGTTACCTAGTGAGGTGGAACATTAGTTGCCCCTGATTGAGGTGGAAATGTATTTATCCTCTATTTCATTGATACACTAGATTGTGTCTACTATTATGGAATACTACTCATTACTTATTGACAAGGATTAAGATTCATCATATTCTATTATTGAGTCATGACATTTGCCATTGTTTGATTACCTAATCCCATAGGTTGTACACTTAAGGAAGCAACTAATTGAGGTTGGGGTGTAGAAACTCTTATTCCCTGGTATGATGATCTACCCATGAGATTAACTATAGGCACATGTTGTTGACTAGTTATTTGTGTGATAGTACCACTTTGATTAAGATTGGATGTTATTTGCACATTATCCACTATGTTTGGCTCACTATTATATGTAGAGGCTGAAGACACTTCTTTAATAATGGGCATATTCACCAAGTTATCTATTGAAGTGGTTTGTATGAATGGTTTAGAACTTAGATTCTCTTGTCTAGTTAACTCTATAAACACTCTTATTGAAGGAACTAGGTCAATAAGAGGCTTACTCACCATATTCATCTGATTGAAATTATGTGCTAGATTCAAGTATGTTTGATATGTTGTCTGCATTTGGTTAAACTCATATTCCATGATGTTTTTACCTTGATTAGATATATTAGGGTCTTGATAAGTTGTTTGGACTAGAGCCATATGATTTCTATAAGAAGCCTATTGATCATAAATGATATTATGGGGCACTCTTACTAGACTTGGTAAATTTTCATGGATAAATTTTGCTGGAAACTTTTATGCTACCTCTATAGATCTAACAAAAATTTCTTATTTTTTCTCTAACAAATTTCACTCAAACAAAAATGGATCATACGTGAAAGATATATTAGTAGAATATGACTATTAAAAAATTGGTTCATCCACTTTGGGTATTGTAGCTAGGCATTGTGTGGTTTATTCTTGGTCTTGTTTTGAATAAGGTGGTGTGTTAACTAGATAGTTAGTTAATTCATCTTGGATTTGTGCCCCTAATTGATTATTATAAGAGGGATAAGAATCCATCTCAAAAACAATATATGTACATAGGGGTCTTGCATCATTTCTTCTTGTGAAACTACATTACTAATCCATATATTGTACATGAGTCCACTACAAGTGTAGGAATACATGTTGGGATCCATACTCAATGTTTTGGGATAAAAGGTTAAAGAGTTATACAAACTCTAAAAAGGATAGAATCTAAATAGATGATGTTCTAACTTGGTCTAGATTCACCAAAAGGATCTAAAGGTTTATGCAAAAATTTGTGATGAAATAAGCTAGAGTGAAGTATCTAAAATTTCACTCTTCACATAAAGATAAGCAAGTAATTTTACTAGAAATTAAAATGAAAAACTCTAAGGTTGAAGTGTATCAAATCAATCTAATCTAGGAAGTTAAAAGTTGCTAGGTCTTTTGGCCAAACATGACATCAAAATCTAGGCTCAAATAAGGCATACACTAGGACTCTTGGCCAAATGACATCAAAAGATAGACTTTAAAATAGATGAAAGTTATAATCTAACAAATTTGAAACACTTCTAACAAACACTAGGCATTTGATTCTTGTTCATGAACTTGATCAACTAGGTATAAGGTATGAAACAAAAGGCACTTATAGAGATAGTTTAATTTATCATAAATAATGGTATAAAACTTGGTTATTTTGATAAACAAGATAGGTAAATGTGAATAGTATAACTATGCTAGACAAAAAATCACAAAAATACACTTAGATTGGTCTAAAGATGTAGGAACAAATTTGAACTCTATGCAAGAGGGTCTATGGAATAATATTTTAAATGTTTTGGGCAATGATACACTACCCAAAATGTGTGACAAAAAAATTTGTTTCAAAAACTCTTTTAAGGCAAAGGCATAACACTACCTTTATTGACTCAAAATGTGGTGGTGCATAGATTCAAAGTAAAAGTTTCTAGCACAAAATGGCTTAAATCTATCAAGTGATGACAATGATCTTGAGCCTAAAATAGCCTTCAACCCAAATTAGAAATTGAACCTAAGTTGCCTCAAGTTTAGTGAAAATGGTGAACCCACTTAACACATCAACCTTATGAACTTATAAAGGTGAAATTTTGAATTTAGATTATAAGTGAAGGGCTTAAATAACTTTGGTAAAGGTCTAGACTCAATTAGGTAGCATAACTGCACCAAAGTGGATGATATGACTCCCATGTTTTTGATGAACTTTGAACAAGGCAAATTGATGATCTCCCACAGGTAGCATAATGCCACTTTGTTCAAAGGAAAATCAGGACTATGTGCTTGTATTGAATTGTTTGTTTACACCAAGTTTTAAGTTTAAACAAGACTTTAATCTAGGACAAGACCAACTAATTAATCACTCTTAGATCCTAAACTAACAAAGTTGTTTATTATTGTTGGAATCCATAAATATATGTCATTTGAGAGGATTTTAAGTGTTCATCCAAAAGTAAATGTGCATTATATATTAGGGTTTTTACACCACTCCTCTCAAATGATAATATTGTGACATGGACCTTGAGGCATACCTTACACCAACAATACTTTGTGGTAAGTGGGGATTTGTCTAAAATTTAATAGGTTTTTAAATGTTCTAGGGGAATCAATTACATAATGACTTTTATGCCAAATAATACAAAATAAAAGCATGAATTTTAGGTCTATATCACTTGGCTTGTTGTAAAAAGGTCTAGTCCTTTTTAAAACTAATATATCCTATTATTTGCTCAGTGTAGTGTGATGTCCAAAGTGACACTACGTCTTGTGTGTAACTCCAATTAGCAACCAAATGAATTCAATGCTAGGAGGTGAAACCCTAGGTCAAAACTTCCTTAAATAACTCATGAGAGGTGATGAAGTATCCCTTGTAACCCAAGTTTTCATAAAAAATGAAGAAAGCATGAAAGGAGAAAGACTTTAGGATTGTTTTCAAGGTCACCCAAACTTTGATGATTTTTTGGGGAGTGATTTAGATGAATTTATTTATAAGCCTTGGACTAGGATACTTATAATAAGAATGGCACTTTTGATTACAAGGGTTCCCTAAAGGGGAAAAATGGAAGATCATACACGTAACATCCCTCTATTTGCCAAACAAAAATTTCAGCTAGACAACTAAGTAAACACAAAAAGCTTTAAAAAAGTGAGTTCGTTTTTAAGCCCAAATGGAAAATGAGGTGGTGTTTATTTGACCCCTTGGTATTGGTTGTAAACTTTGAAAACTAATGCTAAAAAATTACTTAAGCACCTTAATATTACTTTAAGCACCCAAAATAATGTTCCTAATTCATTTTAAGCATGAAAAATGTGATCTAAACATGTTTTTAGCAAATGTCAAGCTTTGTCCTACAACAAAGATGTTAGCATATCCTTTAGCCTTAAAGATCTTTTGGGTTTGAAACAATGAACTTTAAAAAAGAGCTATCAGGTCTATGTTTTAAGAAAAATAGAATGACTGATGTCAGTTATATAACTGATGATGGTTACATTTTTTAACCAATGACGGTTATCTAAACAACATTGATTATACCAATGTTACTGATGATAGGTATCCAACTGATGTCAGTTAAGCTATACAAATAATGCCAGTCTTCCTAGCTGACATTGGTTATTGTGTAAACCCATGTCAAATAAAAATGGCAAAATAAAATTAGAAAATCATTTTTAAGAGTGTTAATGGTCCAAATAAATATTTTAAAGCTATATAATGATCTTCTTCATGTGTGGGATGCATCTAGTCCCACCAGGCATGCCATATGTGGATCTAGGAATTTGACTCAAGAGAGGATGGTTAGTATGGTGTTAGTTCCAAAATGAAAACAAAATGAAATAAACACACTAAATACCATAACATCTATATGCCTAGACACTAAGGAGAGCTTAGTTAATAAACATGAAAAAAACACACATCTAAAATGCAAAAGAAACTCTCTTTTACCTTCCTTGGATGCTCAAAAATACTCGTTGTAGTTGCTTATTCGGCTTGTGTTCATGAAGTCCTTAGCATTTGAAGCTTGGCTACCTCCATCTATCCTTGGCACCTTTGGCTTGTGGCTTGGCTTGGATTGAAATCAATTTGGCATGGTAACACTAGTTTCTTAAATATTTATAATCAAATTTACATTATAACTTTGCATAATCATGTCATTTAAAGATATTTGAAGATAATAACTTTACACCAAAATAGCTTAGAAATGATGTTGATGGCCTCTTTATTTATAGAGTTTTGAGATTGATCAGAATTAACTTGAATCATCTATCTCAAAATTAAGATGTGTGTCTAAGGATTAATCTAATTATGCAATTAATATTGATAAATAGGCTCATCAATATTTGGCATAAAGGAGAAATTAAGAGGCATGGAGGGCTTTGATGAGACATGGGAGGCATGAATCTTGATATTTTGTGGCATTTATGGCCTAGGGATGTCATTCCAAGAAATGAGGTCACGTGATGATGTAGATATTCAATATTCATTTCCAAAAATAAGTTTTCAACAAGTTTTTATGGAATTATTAATTATTCCTTGCTTTAGATTAATTAGATCTTAATAATGATTAAGCACTTTGTGCACAAATTACTCAAATTGATTAGAAATGCCTTGTTATTGGTCCAAAATTTGACTAGATTAGAATTAGAAGGCAATGTTAGATGAATTGAAATTGTATCCCCATTTAGGGTTTTACCCAAAAAAAATAATGAAGACACACATCTCATGCAAGATATTTGATAGAAAAGAGCAATCCAGAGAATCTAGGTTCAAAATTGGCATTTTGACTTGAAATGATCTGATCAAAGTTAGTTGGCCCATAAATTAAATTACCCCATTTATGGAGTACCTAGCCAAAATCAGCACATGAATATGTTAGTTTCACATTATTTAGCATGTTTTAATGTATTTAGGCCAAATTGTACATTTTGGGTGGAAATTGGTCAAAAGCTTGGTTAGAGGTCATTAGTGGTTAGATTTTATTGTCCACAATTTACCCTTATTTGAGAAGGTGTTACAAGCTATAAGCACAATAACATATTCTCAAAGAATGAAAAATTCATATATGCCTACAACTGTACTGATGATAAACTAACTATATGATGCCCCCTCGAGGGAATGGTTGGCATAAGTAGGTCAGCAAATGGTCCCTCGAAAAGAAAGAAGCAAAATGAGGGGACCAAACAAAGGAAAGATGATGGGGTGAAAATACAATGATATCGAAAAAGTATTCAAAATCATTGAGAATGCAAGTGGGGTGGTGTACAATGATTTGCCCAAAGGTACTTATAAACATTATACCCCAATAGTGTCAACATGGTATGATAACATAATGATTTTCCCAAAGGTGGTTATAATCATTGAGAAGATGTGTGATATAGGATTTTGACTCAAGGGAGGATGGTTAATATGGTGTTAGTTCAAAAATAAAACAAAATGAAATAAACACACTAATAACCTAACATCTTTAGGCCTAGACACTATGGAGAGCTTAGTTAACAAAAGAAAATGAGAAACACAACTAAAAACTAACAAATGAAAACATAATATTTCCTTCACCTTCCTTGGATGCTCCAAATGCCTTTGTAGTAGTGGTTTGCTTGGTTTATGATCACAAAGTCCTTGGCAATGGAAACTTGGGGACCTCCATCTCTCCTTGGCACCTTTGGCTTTGACTTGCCTTGGCTTGGAATCAATTTGGCATGGTAACACTAATTGCAATGGATTTTGGAGATATTTGAGAATAATAACTTTACACCAAAATAGCTGAGAACTGATGTGGTAAGTCTCTTATTTATAGATTTTTACAAATGTCTAAAATCAACCTAAACCATCCATCCTAAGATTTAGATGTGTGGTTGAGGATTAATTTAATTTTTGGAATTAAGTATATAATTATCCACATCATGACATTGGAAAAAGGGGAAATTAAGAGGCATGGAGGGATTTGATGAGGCATGCGAGGCATGAATCTTGATATTTGTGGCATTTATAGCCTAGAAATATCTTCCCAAGAAATGAGGTCACCTAATGATGCAGATATTCAATATTCATTTCCAAAAACAAGTTTTGAACAAGTTTCCATGGAATTATTAATTACCCTCTAATTTGGTTTAATTAGCTCTTGAGCATGCTTAAGCACTTTGTGCACAAATTACATAAATTGATCAGATGCCTTATTATTGGTGCAAATTTTGACTGGATTGGAATTTTAGGTCAATATCACATGCATTATAACTATATTCCTATTTATGATGTAATAAACAACAAATAATAAAGGCACATTTCTTATGCAAGAGATTTGATAGGAAAGAGCAATCTAGAGCACCTAGGTTCAAAATTGGCACTTTGAATTATAATGATCTGATCAAAGTTAGCTATCCCATAAATTTCATTACCCCATTTATGGATATCTTGGCCAAAATCAGCACTTGAATATGTCAATTACACATCATTTAGCATGTTTTAGTGTTTTTAGGCCAAATTATGCACTTTGGGTGGAAATTGGTGAAAATCTCGATTAGAGGTTATCAGTGGCCATATTTTGGTGTCTAAAAGATGGAGCTACCCTAGTTAGGATATAAAAAGATGATAATAACATGCCCCTATATAGGCAAAAAAATTAAAGTGGTGACAACACAATTATTTGCCCAAATGTGGTTATAATTATTGAGAAATGCAGGTGCGATGATGTGCAATGATTTTCCCATAGGCAGTTATAATCATTGGACCCCAATTATGGAAAACATGATAAATGTGGTCAAGGAATATGATAACTTAACACAGAGGGTAATGATGAATTGGAATAACCTACTAGTAGGGAGATGCTTGTTTAAACTAATAAAGATTGAAATTCTTTCATATATAATTACTCTATCTGGGATATGATTATGATATAATCAAGATGTTAGTGCCAAAGAGATGCCACCATTTCTAAATAGACTTTTTTAAGTTGAGATTTGTTATATCACATGTTGGTAGGTATCAGGGTATAACATTACGAAGACATTGCCAAAATATGCATAAGGACTGACTCCCACAATCTAATACTCAATAGAAAATAATGAATAAATGATATAAACCATGATGAAAATGTAAACATATGATTATGGATGGATTCAAGTATAAGTGTGGGTAAGGAATAACCCAATGAACACACATAAATCGAATCAAGGCAATAGTGCTGAAAGTAAACAAACAAGCAGACAAACAAATAAAATAAGCAAAAATAAACAAATAAATAATGCAATAGAAACCATATGAACATTTCCCCTAGAAAATCGGTGACAATTTAATAAACAAACAAAATGGGGAAATAGGATCAAAGGAAGGGGGTGGTTGAGCTGTCTCCATATGCACTAGGAAAGTGGATGCTGCCTACATAGTTATATGGATGTAATATTCAGGCCAAATGTAGTTTTACCAAGGAATGGAAAGAATATAATAACTAAGGAAAACAAATAGAATATATGTGATAGAAGAATAGGAATGGTCTTACAAAATGGCAAGTGTGTGAGAGAAAAAAGCCAAAAAGGATGGGAAAACTAAATGACATGTGATTTGCTTGTAACTCAATAAAGGTTACCAAAATACTTAAGGAAAAGAATTGGTCAATGTCTTTGTTCTTTTATAATGATTTTTCAAATGTTTTTGGAATTTTTTTAAGTATCTAAACTTGATCAAGAATGATGAGATAGTAAATGGTTCAAGTTCACACAATAGTACGAGCATTTAAACTAAGGTTGTTCACAAAATGGTGACAGTATTCAAACTTAGGTTGCTCACAAAATGGTGAGATCATGGCTTAGGGTGATTGAACTGACCTCAACCAGTATTGAGAACTACCTACATAGTCCCAAAGTAGGACCTCAAGTCACTGTAGTTTCACCCTATAGAGGAGGAATTTGACTAGTGTAAAAGTCAATTGAAACAAAATGGGCATAGTTCATAGAAAGACAAAATATGACATCAAGACTTAAGAAGTGGTAAGTTGGTACATCAAGTCTTAATAAATAAATGTTTCCCATAGCTTTCCCATAGGAAATTATAACTTGAACACAATGTCATGGATCAATGGTATTAATTTTCCCAAAGAGGGTTATAATTAGTAGCAAGACTGGTGGTAAGAAAGTAATAAAAAACAAAGGATACAACTATCAAAACTTCTATTAGACTATCCCAAAATATAATCTATGTCTAAAGTAGTTGAACTAACTGATGAAACTGATCAGATACCTTGATGCTAAAAATGCATAATTAATGGTAAAAATAAGGTCAAATGGACTAGGCTCTAAAACACACTAGGTTGATAGAACAGAAAGGTAAAGTGGTTAAGGCTAAGAAGATAGATACAAATTAAATTTGTACAAAGAATAATAGTGATAAAATGGCATAACTGAAATGGTCCTTCTAGATAATACACCTTAGCACTCAAGCATAGTACTGCTTGAGATGAATAATATTCATTATCTCAGGAAGTTCATTTCTATCTGGTGTGGAGTGCTTATATGCTCCTAATCCATAATTTGTGGTAATGATGAAAGTCCCTACCTAGTTTGGTTTGAATTTTTCTTCATGCCTTTTCTTAGCCATGGTATTCTTTTGGTTTTCTTTAAGAACAAGATCACACAGTTCCAATTTTCTATACTTAAAATGCTGATTATAGTGGCCTTTGAATCGATTCTGATATGATTGAAAATTGTTGAGCATGGTTATGCATTTCTCATCAAATAAGTCTAGCTCTTACATGTGAGCTACTCAATATTCATAATCATCTAGGATAAACTTGAAAGAGATATGTAGTGAAGGCAATTTGACCTCAATAGGAAGGATGGATTTACTACCATAAATAAATGATTATGGAGTGGCTCCTATGGGGGTAGAATGATTGGTATGATATGGCCAAAGGTTATGGAATATCTACAAGTATCAATCATGACTGACATCATTGACAATAATTTTGAGAATATAGATAATGGTTTTGTTGGATGCCTCAGCTTGGCCATTACCTTAAGGGTAATATGCTATAGATTTTTTTTGTGTGATGTTATATTCAGTACATAGTTGATCTACATCCTTGTTCTTGAATGATCCTCCATTATCAAATATAATGTTAGAGGGGATACTATAGTGGCAAATTAGATAGTTGAAAATGAATTTGGAAATTGGCTTTCCAGTCACGTAAGTAAGGGGTATAGATTTAACCCAGTTAGTGAAATACTTGATGGTATTAAGGATATGTTTATGGCTATTAGATGAAGGAGGGATTGATTTTCCCAATGAGTTCAAGTCCCCATATATAAAATGGCCATGGTGTCAACATCGGCTTTAATGTTTTTTCTTGGGCATGAATAAGATTAGCATGTCATTGAAATTTGTCACATTTTTTTACATATACAGTGGCATCTAGATCCATTATGGACCAATAATAACTAGTATGCAAGAGCTTTATAGTTAGGACTATCCTGCTAGAATGAGTGCTACATACTCTTTCATGAACTTCCCTTAACGCTACTATAAACTCTGTCAAAGTTAAACAATGAAGCAGACTTCCATAAAAACTATGATGGTAAAGGGTGGATCCAAGTAAAGAATAAGGAGTGGAATGATGAATTAAGGATTTGATTTGTTTTTGAGATAGGTTAGGTGGAAAAACTTGTTCATGAAGGTAGTTGTAAAGGTCTAAGTAGATATAATTAGGAGCAATAATATCACAAATCATTGTAATAGTTGAAGGTTCATGAGCTGGTGCTGATAAATTCTTGATGAGGAAATAATACTCTCTACCTTTATCTATTTTGTTGAATTAAAGAGCCAATAGTAGCCATGACATATGTAGTTATATTACTAGCCCTTGGTATGTGCTCAAACTAAATGTTGGTAATTTTTTTTAAGATTGTTGATCATTGCTTTATATGGAACTAGCTTGTCATCTTTGGTTTAAAAATGATCAGCGACCTAATTGATGATTAACTAAGAATCACCTTAAACATAGAAATGAGATATATTCCAATATAGTGCTTGTTAAATTATTGAAACAAGTTCTTCATATACAACCATGTTGTTTGTACAAGGAAAGTGGATTCTGAATGATTTAAGGATTAGATCCCCCTGTGGTGTAATAAAAATAGTCCTGCCCCTGATCTATGTGCAATAAATAAACAATCAAAATATAGCTTCCAAGGCTACTCATTTTGCATGTTAATGATGATCATTATGGATTCATCAAGAATTTTACATGTTAGTGGTTGTGTGTCTATGAGAGGGGCTTCAACATGTTGATCTGTAAGAACTTATCCCTTGATTTCCTTTTGAGTGACATAATCTATGTCAAACTTACTAATAATCATGATCCATTTAACTATTCTAAATTTTAAATCTATTGTAGTTAGTAGTTACTTAAGTGGATCTACTTTTTAAATGACCATGGTCTTATTATTCAACATGTAATGGCACAGTTTCTTAGCTGAAAAGACCATGGCCAAACAAGTTATTTAAATAGTTACATAATTTTGTTCATATGTAACCAGGTTATGACTTAGGTAGTATATTACATTCTCTTTTCCATTGTCATCATGTTGAGCAAAGACTACCTAGAGCATGGTTGGTAGCTGTTAGGTATAACAAGAATGGATTCCCTGGCATAGGAGGTAATGAAATAGTTGGATTAACAAGATAGTTTTTGAGTTGTTGAAAAGTTGTTTGGCAGTGATTTTCTTAGTGAAATGTAACTCCGTTATTCAAAAGGTGTGTAAATGGATGGAAATTGTCTTTTAACTAAGAGATGAAGCATCAGATTGATTAGATCTTACCAAGTAAACTATAGAGTTTCTTTAAATTAGTTAGTGGTAGAATCTCAGTTATAGCATAGAATTTAGTCATATTAACTTAAATACCTCTAGGAGACATGATGAAGCCAAGTAATTTGCCTAAAGCTACATCAAACATACATTTCTTTAGATTGAGTCTAACTTTGTACTCCACTAATCTTTAAAATATCTTTCACAACACTACCAGATGGTCAGGCCTGGTTTTGGATTTTCTTAATATGTCATTGACTACAACTTTTGTAAAAAATGACTACATAAGAAGCATTCTATACCAACACCTAACCATAGATAACCCTTAAATGATAACAAAGGAAACTACTAAAAACCTAACAAATATACTTGAAAATGTTTCATAGAAATGGAAATAACTTTGAAAAAGCTTCAAATCTAAGGAATAATGACATATAAGATAAATATCGTGCAAGGGTAAAAATTACATAACATTTGAGATTTGTAAATGTGGTTTTGAATATAAGGTATTTAATTGTACATAGATTGAGGGTTTATCACAAGGCAAAGGTCATTAGAGCTCAAAAAACTCAATTTGAAATTTAAAAAAATGATAAGAAATCACTAAAATTCTTAGTTTATATAGAAAACCCTACAATTAATGTAGTTTCACACTAGTTGGTGGCAAAACCTTAGGGTGCTTAAAATAGATCCAATGTCCTTCAAGTTGAGATGCTTGACATGTGGAAGGTGGAGCTCACTGAGCAATTTTCAAGTTTACAATTTAAAATTTTCTCATAGAGTTTTAGATTCTATGGCTTAGATTTTTTGAAGAAGGTGGAACTCATCTAGCAATTTTATAGTTTACAGCTTTGTAAGTTTCTCATGGAGTTATATATCTTATTTTTTGGAAGCTTGGTGGAAGGCATAAACCCAAACGTAATTTTTAAATTGCAAATCTTGCTTCAAGTTCTAGATCCTATAGGAGGGGATATTTTGGCTTTGTAATATTTAGAGCTTGTCATGTATTTTGCAATTTGAAAAATTGCTAAATGTGTGCTGAGTTCCAAATTCTACTAGTTTGGAATGGTAGTTTCTTTATAGGATCCAGAATCCATGAAGCCATTTGAAAATTAAAAATTGCATCCATTGTTCTAGATTCTGTAATGTAAAGGGAAAAAAAGTGTTTTTGGTGTTTTCATGGAATTTTCTAAAAATTGAAGGGGGGTCTCCCTTAGGGTTTTAAATGTTTATGATATTTTTGAGGCTAAAATATCAAAAGTACTTAGATGAAAATTCCTAATAGAATATGAAATGAATAATGAATCTTTAATAATATAATATTTCATTCTTCATTAATATAATTTATAATATTTTAGATATCATAGCACATATTATTAATCATTCTCCATTATTCATCTTTTTTTATCTTTCTAAACCAATCAAATTATTTCAAAATTTAGTCTTTTCATTCTCAGGACTACATTGGAGCTATTCTAGGACATGTCTTAGCTGATAAAAGGCAATTTTTAGCTTGCTTGAAGGTAATTTTTCAATTAAATTTTCTATTCCTTGTCACCTACCATCAACTACCCTCACCAATAATCCTATAAAATCTCATCCCTAATCCCCACCTAAATCTTCATAAATTATCATAATAATTTCTATAACTGACTAATCCACCTTGACCCACTCACCATCTTCCTCTAGAATTCTCTACAAATTTCTAATTCCTAAATTGCACCTACTAAATTATCACATCAATTTAGAGCTATTGATGTCAATCCTCTATGTCTCACTCCTATCCATTCATCCCTTCCATGTGGATCTATAATTTGAAATACACCCCATGCAAAGAAAGATATTTAAATGTGAAAATTTGTAATGAAATATTGCCATCACCTTGTCAAACAAATAATCTAACATTTAGAAATATGTTATCTAATTCTTGATTGATCAATATAAATCAACATTCTACATGAAGCATGATTTATTCAATTCATTTGGAGCACATATATAATGTTAAGGAAGAAGAATGTACTTATGAATTTGAGGTATAATCTTTGTTGTTTATGCTTCCTTTATTTTTCATTTGAATGATTGTTTCTTTATGCTCTAATATGAGGTATTATGATTAGTATTTCTTTGTTTATTCTATGGATTCTAACAAATATAACTAATACTTATTACATAGAATAATTATAGGAGAGCTTTTGTCTCGCAGTGGTAATCTAGAGTCTTTGTAGGTAGATGAAGAGTTATCATTCATATGAAATGAATAGTCATTACTGAATATTTAATAATGAAATATTTCATTCTTAATTAATGTTATTTGAGATATTTTGGTTGACACCAAATCTGATCATCCATCGTATACTGACAACATTATTTTTTAATGAAAAAAAAGTGACTTGAAGCACTTCTTTATTCTAGATGGATATAACTCCATCCTTTCCTAAATTTTACAAAAAAAATTATAACTATAATATCAATCATAAAGGAACATCAAAAATCATAGTTATGCTTCAATTTATAATTTAAGTTTGGGTATATTTGGGCATGGATGCAACATGTAGATCAAATACAAAAAAGAAGTTAGAGTGGGTGATTACAAGAGAAAATTCATAGTGTAAGATGGTAACCACAATTGTAGGAATGCATTTGATTGTAGAATTTATCATTTCCTCTAGGATTATCGGGAAGAATATAAGATCAACTCAACATTCATGATTATATGCATTTGTAATGATAATTATTTACTATACATTTGTGGTTTTACATTGACTTTTTTTGAGAATGAGATGTTGTTTGTCTTTTATCTATATAAACACTAATCCATATATTTTATCAAGATGCATTCAATTCTTAGGGATATATTCCCTCTATTCATAAAGAGTCCATGTCTACCTAGTTATTGAATTAGGGGAACAACAATGAAGATCATAGATTTTGGATTTGTTATAAACTATCTTTGAAGATTTATTTTTTAATTTGTTTAAAACCAAAATTTCTTCCTTCTATACTATATTCTAACAATCTTAGATACATACTTCACACCCCATATTATATCTTGATTTTATGACATTGTTCATGTGTTTACGAAGGCCTTGTGTCATAACTTTCAACTTATTTTTTATTATATTTATATTAATCTAATTAATTAATTTTAAGGTGTTACTCATTCCTTTCTTATCTCTATAAGTTGTGCTAGTAATCCAGGGTATCCACCTTTATTCTTACCTTCATAACTTCCCATTATCATTCTAATAATAACCATTGTCTTAATCTTAAAATTTTCATTCATTAAATTGAGTTGTAAATTTAGGCATAAGAGCTAGTTTAATACTTACATCATTAACATGTTTATTAAATATATTAGTTTAATCAATATATAATATTTTTATTTTCAATAATTTTTTGAATCGTGAAAATTATTTCTTTTTAACTCAACCTCTTCATTTCTAATTAATTTCATGTTAATTAGCTTACACATTTCATTAGATGTGATCGCATAATGATGATGATGATGATGATGATGATGATGATGATGATGATGATGATGATGATGTTGATGATGATGATGATGATGATGATGATGATGATGATGATGATGATGAATTCATTCATAGTCATTATCTCAATGGCGTTTGATATTAACTAACATATATATCTTAGAAAAATCTACATGAATGACGACAAAATATATCATTCTCTGTGTGCCTATTCCACTTATGTCACAAATTTAATATGATATATATGCCTCAAGAATGATATATGTTGACATATTTGAATAAATTTATCTAAGGTATGTATGCTAGCTTATATTAAACAAATATGAATTTATATATTTTCTAAAAGTATGTAGAGTTATGAACTTGAACTCATTAAGTAATAAAATGTAAAATATTATTAACTAACACTATGAACTTCTTCCAAACATTAAAAAAGGAATGCAAAAATAAAATGGTATTGACGCTAAATATCCCTTGTTCAAAGTGGGATGGAAAAAATAGTAGGATATTTAGATGACTCTCAGACATAATTGTATGAATCTATGGTTTCTCTCGAATAACCCTCCCCCATTATTTACTTTTCAAATGACATACATGACCATTTGAGGGTCTCAAAACACATTTTAATATTTTTTATGTTTTTTTTCTATTTTTAGATATAACATATTTTTTTACCTAGACATGAACATTAGTTGAAATTGGTCCATTATGTTAATTTTAGTGTTTAAAAGATATGTTGAGGTTTTCAAGCCCATACTAGCTTGCATGCAATACTTTTAAAAATAATAGTTGAAAAATCACTAAATGAAAGTTATTAAAAATAACAATTTTATAAAAATTACATGTGTTAGTTAACTTTAGGTTCTATAGGTAGATTTTGATTTATTTAACTTTTTTAGTTATCATGTCAAATCTGATTCTAATTTGATATTTATTTAAAGACTTTATCATAATATTTTATTCATTTAATGAGAATCAACAAAGAATTTTACTTTGATGCATTTTTTGAGTTTATGTCTATTGATCATTTTAATTAACTAGTCAATGTTTTCATTAGATAGTGATCCACATCCCAAGAGTGGCTTAAATCCATATTGCAATGTTTTTTTATGTGTGTACAAGGCATTGACACTCCAGATTCTATATTGTAACTTATGTTTTTCCATGATGTGACTATATTAACATTTAAATAATTTAAAGTTGGCTTAACAACATATGTAAACACCAAATACAGACCCTGAGAAGAAAATACAAGGTGATAATTAACATGTAAATGGGGAAATATTTCAATGTGTATTGATAAATAATGGTTAGTAGTAATGACATGATAATTCAAGTGATACCATATGCCAGGGGGCCTATATTATACACTAAACCTTTATTCAAGCTAGTTGTTGTATTTACATGACTTGAATCACTTATTTTAAAGGTATCTCTTGTTGAAGGTGGATGGGGATGCCAAGAGCACTAATTTGATTTCAATAGGACTCCAAGTTTGATGTGTGTCTTTAATCAATCATGCAATGTCACTAATATGAAGAGAACACATTAAGGTTAGAGAGTCTATCTTGTTTCTTCCATTCATCGATATTAACATTATAGTGTCATTGAATAGAAAATTTTACATTCTTCCATTATTCCTTACACTAGTGGAGCAACTACTAACATAAAAATTGTCTTGTAGACATTGACAAAACTCATGATCAATAGTTTTGACAAAAATTGTCTTGTAGATATATATTGATCATGATTTTTGTCAGTGTCTAAAAGACAATTTCTATGTTAGTAGATGCTCCACTGGTGTAAGGAATGATGGAACAATGTAAAATTTTCTATTCAATGACACTATACTCTTTTATATATATATATATATATATATATATATATATATATATATATATATATATATATATATATATATATAAAAGAGTATAGTGTCATTGAATAGAAAATTTTACATTGTTCCATCATTCCTTACACCAGTGGAGCATCTACTAACATAGAAATTGTCTTTTAGACACTGACAAAACTCATGATCAATATATATCTACAAGACAATTTTTGTCAAAACTATTGATCATGAGTTTTGTCAATGTCTACAAGACAATTTTTATGTTAGTAGTTGCTCCACTAGTGTAAGGAATAATGGAATAATGTAAAATTTTCTATATATATATATATATATATATATATATATATATATATATATACAGTGTCATTGAATAGAAAATTTTACATTCTTCCATCATAAGTTACACCATTGGAGCATCTACTAACATAAAAATTGTCTTGTAGACACTGGCAAAACTCATGATCAAAATTATATTCTACATTAAGGTTCCAGTTGGAATGTGTAGACAATTTTGTTATTCATAACCAATCCCTTGATCATATTTATATAATATATTATATTTAGATAAGATAAAGATAATAAATTATTATTGGCACAGTGGTAACATGATAATGCAAAATTATTTTAATTATGTAATTTTGATAAAGAAGCATTTATAAAAAAAGTAAAAAACATAGACTAGATTGTAGGATCTTAATCTAACTTAGTTTTTAGGATTGAAAGTATATTTCACCACTAATATTAATGAATATGCTACACAATGAAATCTAAATTTGTCAATTGATATAATCACAAAAACCACTTATTGACGATTATGATCCAATAAGGGATTTCTACTCATGATTATGTCAATCATGGGATGATTTTTCAAAATAACATAACCAATAACGACTACCACTACCACCTCAAATCATTGAAAATATAGATGTATTTTTACATAAAATAATTGCATCTCAATCAATTTAATATGAAACTATAAATAATATGTAATTAAAAAAAATATTTTGTAACTTATGTTGATAACATACAATTTACTCTTATTATGTACATTTAATTTATAGAAAAATGTTATAATTTATATTACATGAAAACTCCATGGAAGAAAAAAATGTATTAAAGGGGCCTCCAACGTGGACACTATGTGTTACCACTGTGTAGAACAATTTAAATGAAAATAATTTATGATTAATGTAGTTCATTATAGAATGCCAAACATTAACAATATTGATATAAAATAAAAATCAATATAACTATTTAAAGTTAATGACCCACAAATTGGATTCCTTTTGTCTTTTTAGGCTCTTTCTTCACTTGCATTTTTCAAATTCAATATTGATGGTGCTTATCAAGGGAATGTAGGGGATTTTAGTGATGGATGCATCATTTGGGACTTCATTGGCTCTTTAATCAAGGAAACATCTTTCCATATTTTTTAGGGTACAAATAATGAATTCAAAACTCATGCATTGTTTTTTGCATTCAATTGGAGGAAGTAAAAACACGTGAGAGTGAGATAAAATTGTCAAGTATTAGTCAGAATTTTAGTTGGCTTACCTATGATTGACCTATATTAACCTAGCTTAAGATTCAATATTATCATATTGGAGGAGGGTTCTACAGAGGATTTATATGAAATTTGTTTTCTAATCAAATAATATTAAGAATACATAATACATTTTGATCTATATGATAATTGTTTTGACCATACATATGTTTTCATTATTATAAGTATTATTTAAACATTGTTATAACACAATGGAAGGATTATTGACTTACTCAAATTGAGGCATACTTTGTTTTACCCATAAATTCCATAATGATATGATCATTTGTTATTTACTTGAAAATAATTTAATAAGGGTTCCCATGTATACCCTTTAATATAGACATTTATAACTTTCTTTGCATTAGTGTGTGCAAATATGATAGTCTTTTTTATCATCTGAATTTCATGATAAAATTATGACACCAAGGTAAGTGTTCATTATAAATGTTGCTTGTGAAGTTTATGGTACAATTATAAGTTCTAAATTGTATGGTATTTATCCTCAAACATCATTTTATTTAACTCTAGAATATATCATCAATAATGTATCTTAGAAGTGTAAAATATCAATATTAATGCCTTTTTTTGACTGATAATAATAAAACATAAATGTTGGTAATTAAATACATAAATTTGAGCACTATTTTAAGTATGATAGTGTTCCATGTCTGATGAATGCCTTGAATATGCATTATAATTTTTGTTTATGTATGAGCAAGACATTAACATACTAGATTCTATCTTCTAACTTATGTTCATCCATGTTAAGAGAAATTAACACCAAACATTGACTCTGAGAAGAAAAGGCAAGGTGATAAAGGACATACAAGTGGTGAATGATTTCAATGTGCATTGGGTGGTAATATTTAGTGGTAATGACATGGAATTTAAGGTGATACCATGTGACAAAGGGCCTATAATGTATGAAAAATACATATTTAGGTTAATGGTTGGATTTTCATGACTTGCATTACTCATTGTAAAGGGTTCTATTATTGAGTGTGGATAAGGATGTCAAAAGCATTGATTTTATTACAGTACGAATCCATCTATGATGTGCAACTTGTATCAAAAATGTAATGTTAATATAGTGTAAATAAGATACTAAGGTCATAAAATTTTTTTTTTCCCCATTCATCCATGTTATTAATACATGGAAACCCAAAAATAAAACATTACATGCTTCTGACATTCCTTGCACCATTATCCCAACTGCTAGTATAAAAATTGACATGTAAACACTGACATTACTCATTTATAAAATGATATATAATGTATTTAGAATGCTTGGTTTTTAAAGGTATATATAAAATTTATCAAAGAGTTTTGCAATTTATTCTCATATTTAATATCAAAGCTAACCATGGCTAACTAGTAGATCTTGAAAATGGTAAACTTGCTACATGACATGATAAAGAAGTTAGGCTAATAAAATCTCCAAATAAATGACTTAAAATAAGTATTTTAAAAGTCTTAAGAAAATATCGCTAAATTTAATTATTTAAACATTTATCTTTAATAGTAATAAACTAAAGTTTCATTTAAATCCCAATGTTATGACCCTCAATATTTATTACTTCTTGAAATTACATTAAATGGTGATAACTCTTATAATTATTTTGTCTCTAAGTAATGATATGTAATTTTAGTCATCAAAATTGATATTGATAGAAGCAACAATTTTATTCCAAACCAATTTGCATTTTCTAGGTTATTAAAAAAAAATTGGATGTGAATGGATATTCAAAGGCATAAATATATCACCAAACACATTTTACATTTCCCACGATTTTATTGGAAGGAAGTAAAGAGTATGGGTGATATAAAGTCCGATAAAATTTTCTAATAGTTATAAATAACAAAACCTTAATGTAATTTTGGTCATCTATTGTATGCATGTAATTAGACAATTATGGGCTCAACATCACTATATTTTTTTAATTATTCATGATCATATAGTTATATATTATGACTAAAACTTTGGTTGCTTGACCAATGAACGTGAAATTATCTTGGTAAATTTAATCCTACAAATGTTTTGAAACCAATTAGAAAATGCATCTTGTGTCAAAAATATAACACACCTATTAATGAGGGTATTTGACTGCTTCAAGTTCTAAACATCTAAGGTTTACTAAACATATCTATAATTATTGATGAGCATAGATAATTGAATTAATTTGGACCAAGCCCCCTAAGAATGAAGGATATGCATTCAATGGGAAAATATTAGCATATTATATGACATTGTTGAGAATTGGAGATAGAGAAATGAATGGGTAATGAATAAGAATCTTCCAATCTAGTAATGATGAAACCAAACAAACAACAAGGTTTTGTGAAAAAAAGTCCATGAATAACAAAATAATGGAAAGAAAATCATAATTACAATTTGGATAGCAATATAGCTTTATAATAGCTTGTTAGACATGGGCACCACCAAAATCTTCCATGAAACAAAATGTATAGGAAAAAATAATGGGGAAAAACTGAATGATCGGTTTTACATTTAATCAAATTAGATAAAAAAATGGAAACAAATAAACACTTTTGTTTCTCATTGAAAATTTGCACTAAAAATAGTTTCCCATTTTAAATTTGAAGTAAAAAAATGACAAGAATAAGATGAAGTAGTGAAATTCCTAAGTAAATGCCTCTATGACCATATTTTTTTTTGAACATATAAAAACCATGATTTGTTTTTAACTTATTCAAATTGTCATGTATTTTGAACATTTTGAAGGTTTTTTGGAATTAACAAAGTGGTAATTAATTGGTTGGATGTTTCAGGTCTCTTTAGATGACCTATCATCAAGAAAAGAGATTGAAGTTAATATTGGGTTATAATTGACATGATAGCTTGTTTATAGTTTACACAACTATTTATTTATTTATTAAATGCAAACAAATTCACAAATTCCCTATTGCACTCATATATAGGTAGTTTTTAAAGATTTAAATGAAAGAAAAAACATATTTTATGTTTACAATTTTTCATGGTATTAATATTATATGATATTCATATTAACATATAAATAGAAAGTAAAATAACTTAAAGCTATAACATAGTGTAGGTTGTAGTTGAACCAAATCTTTAGCTAGTGAGATAAACCAATGTCAATATATAAACACTCTTGTTTCTCATTGAAAATTTTCACTAAATATAGTTTTTTAAATTTGTATTGCAAAAATTACAAGAATAAAATGAGGTAGTGAAATTCTTAAAATAAATGCCTCTATGACCATATTCTATTTTGAAGATATACAAACAATCAATTTTTTTGAAGATATTCAAATTGTCATATATTTTTAACATCATGTAGGTTTATTAGAATCAACTAAGTGATAATTATTTGTTTGTATGTTTCAGGTATCTTTACATGAAATATCACCAAGAAAAGAGATTCAAGTTGATACTAGGTTATAGTTGACATGATGGCTTATTTATAGTTTACACAACTATTTATTTTTTATCAAATCCAAGCACATGCACAAATTCCCTATTGCACTCGTATATAGGATTTTTCTAAAGATATAAATCAATAAAATACAAATTGTATGGTTATATTTTTACATTATATTAATAATATATGATATTCATATTAAAATATGAATAAGAAGAAAACTAACTTAAATATGTAGCATAGTGCATGTGATGAAAGAAATATAGGAATGTTTCCCACCATGTTAATGGTATTATAGAGGAACCAAATCATTAGCTAGTGAGATATGCCACTTAATTCATAATTATAAACTTATATAAATAGGGTATTGTGAGTCATGTTTGAAATATTGGAATTACAATGAATGATGTTATGGAAACATGAGAAGCAGATGAAATGGTAAAGAGACTAATGATATGAAAAGAAGTGGAATGGATGAAGAGGAAGAACCATGAGCTGAGAGATGATTTTCCATTAAGGAAGTCAACAAAGGAGAATCTTCTTACAAATTGTTTTGGAAAAGTAATCTTATTTCTTTTTCTTTCCATTATTTTCCATGGATACTATACGTAGTTATGACGATTGTATATTATTGTTTATATTTTATCAAATTATATGAATGAAAATTTAATACTGATGATCAGTTTCTATACAATCTTTTTTCATAAACTTTACATGCAAATTTTATGAAATTAAGTTTAATAGTTTACAAGAAATCATAATAAATATATATAATCAACACAAAATTGAGTAATATCTCTTTAGTAAGGGGAATGTAGGACCAATGAACTCACAATATAGGTTTTTATAATTTATTTTAGTATGACTTGGTCTATGAAATGGGCCTTTCATTGGGGATAAAAATGAATACATCCATGTAGACTAGATTTGATCAAAGAAGAAATTTGTTTTTATTACATTATATCTTTCATGGCTATTAAAAGTTATTTGTTTTTAATATGTTGGTCATTAATTTTTTATTATAATTGAAATTTAATTTATTTTAATGTTAGGCATTGAATGTGAACACATGTATGTCATTACAACCTTCTAACACTCCCTTTGGGTGCCACTATAGGAGTGCCTCTTGGCATAATTACATTACATGATAATAATCCAAAAAATCTGAGTTATTTTTAAGTAGAAACTTGTATTAGAACATAAGATAATGACCAAAATCTGGTTTGTAAATCATTTAAATAAAAATTATATTACATCACATATTAAAAATCAAAATATATATAAGGATGAATGTAACATGAGAACATAAAGATAATATACATTAAATCACATGTTGAAAACCAAAAACAAGAGAAGGATAAATATAACACTGAATGAAATTAGATAAAATAATGGAAATAAATGAACACTTATTTCTCATTAAAAATGTATGCTAAATATACTTTTCCAAATTTGTAGTAAAAAAATTATGAGAATAATATGAGGTGGTAAAATTCCTAAAATAAATGTTTGTATGACCATAACATTTTTTGTACGTATCAAAACCATCATTATTTTTTAATTTATTCAAATTATCATGTATTTTGAACATTATAAAGGGTTTTTGGAATCAACTGAGTAGTAATTATTTGGTTGGATTTTTCATGTATTTTTACATGAACTATTGTCAAGGAAAGAGATTGAAGGTAATACTAGGTTATAATTTATATGTTTACAATTTACACAACTATTTATTTTTTATTAACACCTAGCATATGCAAATATTCCTTATTGCACTTGTATATGGGTAGTTTCTAAAGATTGAAATGCAAGAAAATACATATTGTAAATTTAATGTTTTTTCTTGGTACTGATATTATATGATATTCATATTAACATATAAATAAGAAGTATATCAGCTTAAAGCTATAACATATTGTAACTTATAAAATCATTATAATAAAGTTTAATAATGTGTTAAAGGTATTTTAGTGGATCTAAATACTCAGTTAGCGAGATATGAAAGTTAGTTTATAATTATAAATCTATATAACTAGGGCATTGTAAGCCATATTTGAAATATTGGGATTGAAATTAATGATATTGTGAAGAGATGAGAGGTGGAATAAATGGTGAAGATATTGATGATAGGAAAAGAAGGGGAATAGATGAAGAGGAGAATATGTGATTTGGGAGATGATTTTCCATTGAAGAAGTCAACATGCATGGCTTTTCTTATAAATATTTGGAGAAAATTTGTCTTATTTTTTCTTCTTTCCATATAATCAATTGTGATAAATGTATAATTATTCATTTGATTTTATCTAATTATACATATTAAAATTTAATATTGATGAGCAATTTTTGGATAATTTTTTTACATAAACATTAAATGAAATTTGTTGGACATCAAGTTTTATAGTTTACTATAACTCCTAATATTATATAATCAACATAGAATCAAGTAATAGCTATTTCATAAGGGGAATTTGGGATCAATGAGTACACAATCTAGGTTTTTTGGATTAATTTCAATATGATTGAATACTGAGAAATGGGATTTCCATTGGGGATAAAAATGAAATAATTACATGTAAATTGGATTTCATTAGAGAATAAGTTTGTCTTTATTACATTATATCCTTCATGTCTATTAAAAGTTATTTATTTATAATATGTCGTTCATTAATTTCTTATAATAATTAAAAGTCATAATTTTTAATGTTGTGCTTTAAAAGTGAAAACACTTATGCCATTATAGCCTTCCAATGCTTGCCACAAGTGGCACTATAGGATAACCTCTCAACATAATTACATTACATGATAATAAGTAAAAACAAATCTATGAATTATTTGTAAGTAAAAACTTGTATTACACCATAAGATAACAACCAAAAGTTGGTTTATAAATTGTTTAAGTAAAAACTTATATTACATCATGTAATAACAATAAAATTCAAGAAAAGGTTAATTATAACATCAAAATTCAAATACAATATACATTACAAAACATGTTGATAACTAAAATAAAGAGAGGGATGATTGTAACATTGAATCAAATTAGATAAAATAATGGCAATAAATGAACACTCATGTTTCTTGTTGAAATTATGTGTTAAATATGGTTTAGTAAATTTGTAGTCCAAAAGTTATGAGAATAATAATAGGTGTTGAAATTACTAAAATAAATGTATGTCTGACCATAATATGTTATGAACATTAAAAAACCATCATTTATTTAGAAATTATTCAAATTATCATATATTTTCAACATTCTGAAGTTTTTTAGAATCAATCGAGTGGTAATTATTTTGTTGGAAGTTTTGTGTATCTTTAAAAGACCTATCATCAAGGAAAGAGATTGACATTGATTCTAGATTATAGTTGATATGTTTAAAGATTAATTTTTTTATATTAAAGCCTTGCATACACAAAAAATTCTTATTTCACTTGTATACAGGCATTTTCTAAATATCAAAATGCAATTTTTTCCTTTAAAGTTTTACATGGTACTAATATTATATGATATTCATGTTAACATATAAATAATAAGTAAAAAAATCTTAAAGTTTTAACTTAGTTCAAGTCATAAAATTATTATAGTAAAGTATCCCAACTTGTTAAGGGTATTATAGTGGAACCAAAACTTCAACTACTAAGATATGACACTTAGTTTGTAATTATAAAATTATATAAATAGGGCATTATGAGCCATATCTAAAAGATTGGGGTGCCAATGAATGATTTTATGGAGAGATGAGAGGTGGAAGAAATGGTGAAGATACTAATGATAAAAAAATAAGGACAATATAGGAGCTAAGAGATCATTTTCCATAAGAGCAATAAAAAAAGTAGGTTATTCTTTAAAAAAATTGGATAACATTTATCTTATTTACTCAATTTTCCATTGTTTTCCATGAATACTATAAGTAGTCAAGTGAAAAATATATAATTATTCTTTTGATTTTAACCAATTGTGAATCAAAATTTAATATTAATGAGTAATTTATGTAATTTTGTTTTTCATAAACATTACAATCAATTTGTATGACTTCAAGTCTTATACTTTACTAAAATTCATACTATTATATAATCAACCCAAAATCAAGTAGTAACTCTCTCATAAGGGGAATCCTGAATCGACAAGTGCACATCCAGGTTTATTCGATGTATTCCAATATGACCCAAAAGTAAGAAATGGGCCTTTCATTAGGGATAACAATGAATATATGATTAAAGATTATATTTTATAGAGAAATAGTTCTTTTTTATTACATTATATCTTTCACATATATTAAAATGATACGTTTTAAAAATGTCTGTCATTAAAATTTTAAGATTATTGAAAATTAATTTTTTTAATGTAGGCCATTAATATTGAACACACTTATGCCATTACAGCCTTACAAAAATCCCCAGGGGTTCCATTCTAATAGAACCTCTTGGTATAATTAAATTACATAATAACAACCAAAACCAAATCTATGAATTGTTTTTAAGTATAAACTTGTATCACACCATAAGATAACAACCAAAAGCTAGTTTTTAAAGTGTTTAAGGAGAAACTTATATTACATATCATAATAACAATCAAAATCTAGATCAAGATGAATCTAACATGGGAACACAAATAGGGTATACATCACATCACACATTAAAAACCAAAAGCAAGTAGAGACAAATGACTATAACATGAAAGCATAAAGATAATTTTCAACAATAGGCTCTTTATCACTTTTATATTTAAGGGACTAATACACCACCACACACATGTACACATTATAACAACTACAAGATTGTTGGTTTTTGAAACTAATATATCCTTATGTAAATACTCAAACTCAACCACAATACCACATCCCAAAAAACATTAATCCATAACTTTCAACTCTCAATATAGAAAAGCTAAAACCAAATAATAAATAATATGAATAGTTTAGGGCACAACTATAGGGCTATTGGAAGATGGTGAGATTTTATTCATTAACAACATTTTGACCTAGAATGTAATGGGTGTGGAAAAATTCATACCCTATATCCATGTGAAAGAACTCACTTCCTCACACTACTGTAAGCTCCTCGTACTCTCATAATGACATGTCCTTGCCTACAGCACTTAATTAAACACCCCTACACTTTCCACTATGTATTGAGTACATAATAGACATGAACAACATAAATCATCCCTATGATTACATGGAATGCATCCCCTATGCTCTATCAAACACCCTTGATTTGGGGTTGGGAGTTTTAGTTAAAGGGTGATCAATCACATACACTAGACCAAAATAAGAAATCCTACCAGAATATTTCATTAGATTCTATGGTGAAATTTGAAGTACCATGTCATTATCCATGCCATGAAAATAAAAAATTATATTACTCTTAGTTTCCTCCCCCTGTTTATGAATTCCAACATTGACATTCACAACATTGAAGCAAAATGAAATGAGTAATGTGATAAAAATACTGATTACATAATTTCTTCCCATTTTGTAAATATGAAGACAGACACCTCCCATATACATAGCTAAATAAATACAAAGAAATAATAAACAAGAGTAAAGGATAAATAGTAAATAAAAAATGAGTTGTATTCTTAGATAAATCTTTACATCATTTTCTAGAGTGTTATTTTCATCAAAGAAAAGAGAGAGAGTGAGGATTTTGCTAAATTAGTCGAAAAGTGAAAGCAAAGAAAAGATAGAGGAAGGTTTCCCTACAGTAGTAAAAAAGATTTAGAAAATGTAAAGGTTTATTTTTTTCTCATGTCCAATAGCTAAAATATCTCACTTTATTATTTATTATTTATTATTTAGTTTTTATCAACATGAAGTGGATTTTAACTAAAATAATAATATTGATTAATTATTATATATAATCTCTTTTATAGGGTAAGTTTTAATAACATGAAGTAAAATTTAAATAAGATAATAATAATTAATAAATCAATGTGTTCCAATTAAAATAAAAATAATGAACATAAAATACCTGACAATGAAAGCTTAGTAGTGAATGAGTTGAGTGTTAGAAGTAGGAGGTCTCAATGTCCATTATTGAGATGACAATTCTCTAACATATTTCCCACACTAAACTATGGTAGGTTATTCATGAAAATTATTTGATGAAATGGACTATTGGCTCAGTGTTCAACATAACTAGGGTAAACCTATGGATTGACATGTGTGTTAAACATGATGAGTCAAGTCCACAGCCTATGGCTAAGAATACTATTAACCATTTGTTTTAGTTCTAATTATAAATAATTGTTACCCAAATTTTTTTTATAAAATGAGATTTGGGAGAGTTTATTAAGGGGTTTGGTTGTTTCAAGATCCACCCATGTTCAAATCTATAAAAAGTCATATGAGGCTAGATATGGCCATTAGTTGTATTCTCAGGGTTATTATCAGCTATTGGTATATATATGGTATATATGGGGATCTGGGGCCCTAATTGTGTGTAATATTTAATCCATTACAAGACATAAAAATAAAAATTAAATTTTATGCATTGATTTCCAATATTGAGCAAGAGGGGATATGCTAAGATTCCTTACTAGATCATGACATAACTCATTCATTTATAAATCAAGATCAAGATAGCTAACCCATTTTTGAAGAGCCTCATTTTGATGTATTTATCTATAAACATCCACACACCTTTAAAGAGACTCTCTTTGATGACCTTGGTCCACCTGTCTTTGAGGAGATCCTATTCAATGAACCCATGATTAAAGAACCCATAACTGACAAAAAAATAGTCATTTTACCATTGTACAAAATACTCTAAAGAGTGAATAATAGGTCCTACATGTTTCCACATTCTAAAAATCCTCATCCACATCAATACTGGAATAATAAATAAATATGAAATTAACATTATCATCATAATCAAAGTAATCATATCCATAATCTACATTAGGATCAAAATTAGTATCACTATCACAATCAAATTCATCATCAACATCAATAATATCAAAATTAACATCCTTTATAAGTCCCATCACAACATTTAAATTTGAGTCAAAATTATATCCAACATCATCATCTGAATGAAAATCATAATTGTCATTAACATAATCAACACCACAATCAACATTAGAGTTATTATAAAAAATCACATCTCCATAACCATTATGAAAATTGTCATTGACATCAAAATTAGAATCAAGATTGTACACCACCATTTACACACCTATTGTATAGTAGTATAACAACCTTAGCGATCTTTCTTAGATTATAGAGAATGTTTTGACTGACATTTAAATAGGTACTCTTAGTATCCTCTACAAGGATTTTACTTCCCTCAATCCATTCATAGAAATTATTAATCCCTTAATTTATATCCCTTACCTTTTATACAACATCAACCCTTTCCATCATCTTAAGAATCAATATCCCACAACCATCGATTGAGAGTAAAAGAATCACACATTGTCAATCTTGTCCCACAATACTACATTAATTATAGATTAAAAAAAGATTGAAGACATTATCTAGTCAACATAACACATCAATGAACTTAAAATCATCTCCTCTCTAACAACATATCTTGGGGAATTGAAAGTGTCCTTCCATCAAATGAAATCAAATAATCAGCCAAATCAAAAATTATCATTCCCTACTAAAATCTTCCTTAAAGAATTAGTAGATAATAAAATTCCAAATAAAAAATTGAAGTCCATTAGTGAAAACCTTTTTGAGGCACTAGTGGGAAATTAAAATCAAACAAGTTTAGTAAATAAAAAATAATATTTTAGTGAAAATCTCTTTGAGGCACAAATAGATGAGTAAATTATCTTTGCGTCATATAATAAAGATCTCATACATATAAATATTAAAAAAATAATAATATTCCAACCATTTAGATCGTAGAATATAATATTATTGAGCTATTTATCCCCATAATATTCAAAATCATGTCGCATAAAACACAATTGAAATTTTTAGAATCAATAATAGTTGGTATGATTGTTAGTCCCTATTTTTAGTCTACTAATCATTGTACATTCCTCCACAATCATATCATCAATACAAATCCTATAAATTACCACCAAATCATATCTTTAATCTAATCCTAATCATACATCACCTTTGAGGCAGCACTTCATTTGGTAGATGCTAAAAAGACACATAGTTGAAATGTCTAGAGGAAGTAGAATCAACCATAAATGAAGATAACAAAAACATAAGTGGATATAACATAAGAAAAATAATTTTAGTGTCAAATATATCTAGAACTTATGTTTTTTTAAGATAAATGGCATAAAAATTTAACATATCATACACCTCTAATAAACCAATATGCTATAATGCAATAAAAAAACATTAATCTAATGATGAAAACCAATTTATTAGTGCCCTGGGTAAGCACCATTATGAAAACTAGTTTCTAATGTTATGTTTAAATCATTAGTTGTAAACAAGTACCTTGAAAATTTGGGTAAAAATCTACTTCATCCCTCCATCGAGATCATAACATCACTTTTAAGCCACATTTGCATCAAAATCCTTATCGTTCAACCATCATTACCCATTCTAAACATCTTGTGCCATCTTGTTTTCCATATTATTATGTCCATTATTTATTCCTATCTTGGCCTTTTTAAGGAAATAAAAGATGTTTTGTGACCTATTATGGAAACATCTTAGCATATCCTCTAAGTATCTCTCAGGTGATGGGACATCTAGTTCAAATGTAATATGGTCCTTGGAGATCCCTTTTCCATTCCTCATTGTCCCTTATCCTTTTATCACATCATAAAAAATCTTATCATCATTCCATCTATCAATATTCACCCATCCTAGTCACTAATATCAATTTTCCCTTTACAAGAGATCCCCTTTTATATTTATCTATCCAAAAATCCAAAAACACATAAAAACATAATATCATGATGTCTAAAAAATCTTAGTCACCATGTCTTACATCCTAAGAAAAATCTAAGTCCTTATCCTCATCAGAATCCACATCCCTTATGAAAGAATTCATTTGCAACTATCATATCCACTTGTCTACAAAATCTAACCTCACAAGATATATTATTATCTAGGGGAAAGAACCAAGAGAGAATGGTGAATCATGAATATATCACCCATCCCATGGATTTTATATCTAGACAATAGATAAGACACTCATCATATAAGATCAATACATCACACCATCTGCATGTAAATATTTACATTCTCATTTAACTTGTATGGTCTCTTATTATGTTTTACTTGTTTGAATGTCATTTATCATGTCTATATCTTTGTCTAATTATCTATGTTTGTTTACTTATTACATAAATTCATTAAAGTCTTTGATTACTAATTTTATGGATATATTTATTTGTCTTTTATCTTTTTAATCATTTGTGCAATAAAATATGGAAAATATGTCATCTTAGTTCCTTATACCAATGGTGTGTAATGTTACATGATAATTATACAAATTTATTTTTAATCTTTGTGTATTTTGCATTAGTCCAACATGCATTTTGATAAAACATCATCAAGATTACATATATCATGGTTCATACTACCTAGTGCAACATTAAATCATGATTGCTTATGCACATGGATCTAGATATGGATAAAACAAATCCGCACCCTTACCATACACATCTTATCATCATCAAATTAGTCATCTTATCTAGATCAAATATCTAAATATAATAATCTAAGCTCTTATCCAACATCTTAACAGTCATATCTAACATCCCTATCATAATCATAATCAAGTCAAATTATCCATCAAACCTATCCAACCATAATTTATAAAACCTTTCCAAATAATATAATTTATTTAATAATAAATAAATTATCATCAAATAAAACATCTAATTCTAATCATATATAACAATAAACTATTAATAAAATCATTAATCCTTCATCTAACAATCACAATTTTAATTATCACTAATTTAACATTTCTACTAACAATGGAATCATCTCATATATCTTTGATCAATTCAATGATATATCTCATCCATTTCCTTGGGACATCATTGGGTTATCAAAATATCTAATATATCATATAATTTTTCATCACATTCATCCCTTCTTGAAATAACTACATTACTTTGAGGTCTATATAGACTGTGCAGGGATTTCTAAGTCACATGGGGTATTTGAGGTCAACTCAACCATAATATCACAATCATAAATAATAATCCAAAATATTATAAAATCATTAATAATTCATCATTTTATTCTAACTAATTATTTATGTCTAACTATCATCCTCATTAGCCTAAGTGTGAAAACATCAGATTGCCATGTTCACTATGGCTCAATCCTAGCCATCGATCCCTTTCATATGGTTTTATAAATTGAAATACACCCCCATGAAAACCAAGATATTTTAATGTGAAAATACTATAATGAATAGTTCCATCACATTGTCAAACAAACTAGCCAATCTAAAATAACAAGCTATCCAACTCTTGAGTCATCCATAACAATCACCATTCTACAACAGGAGTAAATCCTTCATATCATTTGTAGCACATGTACAACATTTAGGAGTAGTCATGTAATTTATAATTTGAGGTATAATATTTTTTTCTATATGATTCATTTATTTTGTATTTGAATGCTTGTTCCTTGTTACTTAAATATGAAGTATTATGATTAGGTTTCGTGTGGGAACCTTGTTTCTATCAAATAACTCTAATACCTATTACATACATTAATTGGATGAGAGATTTTATCTCATAGTGGTAAGATATAGAGTCTCCTTAGGTAGATGAAGAGTAATCTTAAAATTTTAAATGAATAACCATTCTTAGATATTTAATAATGTATTCTTCCATTCTTAGAAATTTTGGTTTTCACCAAATCTCATAGCTTGACAATTTTATTTTTTAAGGAAATAAAAAAGTGATTTGAAGGACATATTATATTTAGAAAAATATACCTCTATCCTTTCCTATATTTTATAATGGAATTTATAATTATAATATCAACCTACAAAGTGACTTTTTTATAATTTTATTTTAATAGGGTTGTATTAAACAAAAAATAGATAAAATAATAACTAAGAATAGGTGTCTACAACTAGTGAACATAAAAAATAAGCATCAATTTTTTTTTATAATGTTATAATGAAATGACATCTTTGATCATGGGTAAACCATCATCACTTAAGAAACAAATTGTGATATTACACCAAGAATATCGTAAGGTGCCTCAAACTAAGTCGATGTTGTTAATCCTCACAAAAGTACATGTTGTATATCCTAAGAAAATATTTTTAATGGATATAATAAAATTAGGAGGTAATATCATGACTTTCACTATGAACAAAATTTAGGTCTCAATAAAACATGTACTTTCCTCAAGTAATTTTATAATCCCAAACTAAATACATATTTTTTCCTATCAATGTTGCTACTAGTTAAGTTTATTAAATGTTTATGATTTTAGAGTGACAGGGTTGTATAATGTGCATTATAATGAATAAAGTATTTATAAATAGGAACCAATTAGAAACAAACCATGTAACATAAAATTATTTTAAAAATGGAAACCCCATGTGGGTAAAACTAGATAGAAGTTGTAAATGAACATTTTATTATTCATCCCTCTAAGTAAGTTGGCTAATAAAAAGAGATATAAGGACCATAAAACTAACACTTGTAATTTACCATCAAATTTTGTAATGGAAATAATAAAAAGAACATAGAGTAGTATCAACTTTGAATAAAATTTAGGTGTTAATTTGATTTGTAGTTTATTGAACAAAATTTTATACTCGAAATTAAATGTTTTTTTCTATCACTATTCTAGTTAATTAAATTAATGAGAATGCATAAATTTTATATTGTTATATACTAGAATAATATACCTCACAATTAATTCAATACTTTAAAACCATACAAAATTAGAAAGGAATGGAAAGAATCACGTAACACAAATTATTTTTAACCTAGAAACAAAAGTGTGGGTAAAATAAGTTCAAAGTGGTAAAGGCACATGTTATTCTTCTTCCCTTAAAGAAATGAGGCCAATAAAAATATATAAGGAGTATATAACTCTCACTCCCTATTGTTTCTTATCTTTCTAATGTTGCAATGGAAATAATAAAAGGAGCATAGAGTAATATCAACTATGATTAACCAACTACTCCTTCCTACTCTCTCAAACATTCATCAATTGATTAAAATATTCATCCCCTATTTGACTTCAATTCCTTATCATTTTATCTTTCTTGTATATATCTAGAGAAATTCATTGAAAGATCAAAGTTTATGAAAAATCATGATTATAATATCAATCAATTAATGTTTCTACTTTTATTGTTCATTTCATTTATGTGAAATCACCACTTCACAAAATAAAAATTATGAAAATATTATAAATTCTAAAAAATCATAGTTTTAAGCATATTAGTAGCTATGTTACCACCACTTGATTTAATCAAAAGTTTTTTAACATGAAAAAATTCATGCATCTTTTGGTGGCCTAAAGTTTGCGTAAGGACTCAAAATTAGGTTACCATTTTTTGAAAGTTTATAGAATTATGATAGGAAATAATATATGCAAACAAAATTTAATTTTGACAAATTACACCATGTTTTTACCTGGGTGAAGTAGATATTATTTTCATTACGAGTGACATGAATAACGTTGCCACTCATCAGCTTTCCTTTATTTCATTGATCATGACATGTCCTTGGTGTTTAATGTAGTTATTGATTATTTTCCATCAATCTTTATGGATGCATTTTATCTTATTTTGAATTAATTATCTAAATAAAATAAAACATAGGATAATTAATATTTTTAAAAATATGTCTAAATTAAATAAATATAAATTCACCAAATAAATGCTAAATTACACTTTATTATTTATATAAACCACTAAGAAGACTAGGGTAACTATTTTCTTACTATTGTATTCTTATCTAAGTCTATGTGTAGATGGTAGAAAGGAGAAAAAATGGCTTTAGATTCACTCAAATCTGAAAACCAACTATGTTGACATGTTTAGATGACTCCATCAGATTTTAGATTATTTCACTAGATGAAGGCATGTGAATTTTGATAGCAGTGTTCCCAAAACATGTCATCAAATGTTTTTTCATAGATCTTTCTACCTAATTATAAACCATCATATTATGTGATATAAGAAGTTTATGATGTATGAAACCACATAAAAACTATCTCCTTTAGTTTTAAACCCTATATCCACTTGTGAAATTAAGTTTGGACATGTAAAAAGGGAGGATAAATGGGTTCATATGATATAAACCACTACCCATTGACTGGGTGAGTGTTGCCTACATCTCCAATAATTTAAAGAGTTCTCAAATCACACATTGTCCTTCTAATTATGTGAATGTGTGTAATGGTTTGAATTTAAAATGGATGTAATCTATGATCTAGATTTTAATAATTAACAATTGGTACTTAACTTAACTTATATCTTTCACACTTGGCTAGCATTTGTTCCTTGTGACTGATTTATGATTTTGTAATTTTAGTGTTGTCTTTCTCAATGTGGAAGTGATATATTAGGACTTATTAACACTTATTTAATATATGATATATAATCAATAGTCTTAGACCTATTACGTGTAAAGAGATGACTCTTTTTATAGACAAGGTAGATGGAGATGGATAGTTTCATAAATTTAGAGCCATATGAGAGTCTCAATTAGATGATGATCAATCACATACACTAGACTAAAATAATAAATCCCACCAGAATATTTCATCAACTTCTTTGGTGCCATTTGAAGTACCATGTCATTCTCCATGAATTGTAAATAAAAAATTATATTACTCTCAGTCTCCTCCCCCAATTTATGAAGCCCATCATTGAAATTTTCAACATTGAAGCAAAATCAAATGAGTAATGTGATAAAAAAAGCCCATTGCACAATTTCATCCCATTTTGTAAATATAAAGACGGACACCTCCCATGTACACAACTAAATAAATACAAAGAAGCAATAAAAAAGAGTAAATAGCAAATAATAAATAAATAATTATTGTTATTCTTAGATAAATATTTATATCATTTTATAGAGTATTATTCTCACAAAATAAAAGAGAGAGAGTGAGGATTTTTCTAACTCAGTCAAAAAGAGAAAGAAAAGAAAAGAGAGAGGGAGGGTTACCCTACAGTAGTCAAAAGGATTTAGAAAATTTAAATGTTTCTCTGTTGTTTCATGTCCAATAGATGATATCTATCTCAATTTATTATTTATTATTTAATTTTTATTAATGTGAAGTGGACTTTAACTAAAATAATAATACTCATTAATTAATATATATAATCTCTTTTATAGGGTGATTTTTATTAACATGAAGAAAAATTTAACTAAGATAATAAGAATTAATATATTGATATGTTGTAATTAAAATGCAAATATTAAACATAAAATACCTAATAATTATAGCTTAGTAGTGAGTGAGTTGAGTGTTAGAAGTAGGAGGTCTCAGGGTCCATTCTTGAGATAACCATTCTTTATCATAGTTCTCAAACTAAACTATGGTAGGTTATTCATGAAAAGTATTTGATTCAATGGACTATTGACTTGATGTTTAATGCAACTAGGGTCAGCATGTGGATTGACACGTGTTAAACATGATGAGGTAAGTCCACAACCTATGGTTAAGAATACTATTCATCATTGGTTCTAGTTCTGATTAAAAATGATTGTTACCCAACATTATTTTAGCAAATGAGATGTGGGTGAGTTTATTACAAGGTTTGCCTATTTCAAGCTCCATCTAGGTTCAAATATATAGAAATTTATATGAGTTTGGTTGTGGCCATTTTTTATATTCCTAGGGTTATTGTTGGTAATTTATTTATATATGGTATACATGGGGATATGGGCCCCTAATTATGCATAATATTTAATCCATTACAAGACATAAAAATAAAAATTGAATTATATGCATTGTTGTCCAATATTAAGCAAGAGGAGATATGCCAAGATTCCCTTCTAGATCATGACATAACTCATTCATTTATAAATCAAGATCAAGTTAGCTAACCCATTTTTGAAGAGCCTAATATTTATGAATCTATATGTAACCATCCATATACCTTTAAAGAAACTATCTTTGATGTCCTTGGTCACTTATCTTTGAAGAGATCCTCTTCAATGTACCCATAATTAAATAACTCATCATTGACAAAAAAAATATTCATTTTCCCATTGTATAAAACAATATGAAGAATGAATAAGGTACTTGTGGACAAGACAATCCAATAGGGCCTCCATGTCTCCACAATCTAAAAATCGTCATCCACATTAGTATTAGAATCATAAACAAATATGAAATCAACATTATCATCACAATCAATGTCATCATCAACATCATCTACATTAGGATCAACATTATCATCACTATTACTATCAAAGTCATCATCCAAATCAATAATATTATAATTAACATCCTTTATCAGTCCCATCATAACATCTAAATCCTAGTCAAAATTATATCCAACATCAGCATCTGAATCAAAATCATAATTATCATTAGTATAATTAACACCACAATCAACAGTAGAGTGATTATCAATAATTAGATCTGCATCACCATTATCAAAATTATCATTCACATCAAAATTAGAATCAAGATTCCACAACACCATTTACTCACCTATTATATATTAGTATAACAACATTAGTGATCTATCTAAGATTCTTGAGAATGTTTTGACTGACATTTCAATGAGTACTCTTAGTATCATCTACAAGGATTTTACTTCCCTCAATCCTTTCATAAAAATTACAAATCCATTAATGTATATCATTTACCTTTTATACAACATCAACCCTTTCCACCATCTTAAGAATCAATATCCCACAACCATCGATTTAGACTAACAAAATCAAACATTGTCAAACTTCTCCCATAATACTGCATTAGTTGTAGATTCAAAAATGATCAAAGACTATATCTAGTCATCATAACACATGAATGAACTTAAAATCATCTCCACTCTAACAACATATCTTTAGGAATTATAAGTGTCCCTCCATTAAATCAAATCAAATAATCAGCCAAATAAAAAATTATCATTCCCTACTAAAAGCCTCCTAAACACACTCGTGGACATTCAAATTCCAAATAATCATTAGAAAAATAAAAAAATTCAAGTTCATTAGTGAAAACCTCTTGGAGGTACTAGTGGGAAATTAAAATCAAACAAGTTTATAAAATAAAAAAGAATATGTTAGTGAAAACCTCTTTGAGGCACAAATAGATGAATAAATCATCTTTGCATGATATTATAAAGATCTCATATACATCAATATTAAAACAAATAATAATCCTTCAATCATTTAGATAATAGAATATAAGATTATTGAGGCCTTTATCCCCATAATATTAAAAATCATGTCACATAAAGAACATTTTAAATTTCTAGAATCAACAATAGTTGATATGACTATTAGTCTCTATTTTTAGTCTTTTGATAGTTATAAATCACTAAAAAATCCTATATTCGATCCAAATCCTATACAATACCACCAAATTAGATCTCTAATCCAATACTTATCATACCTCACCTCTTGGGCAACACTTCCTTTGGTAAAGGCTAAAAATATGTCTGGTTGAAATGTCTAGAGGAAGCATAATAAACCATAAATGAAGATATAAAAAACATAAGTGGATCTAACATCAACAACATAATTTTAGTGTCAAATATATCTAGAACTTGTGTTGGCTAAAGATCAATGGCATCAAAATTAGACATCTCATATACCTCTAATAAACTAAAATGCCACAATGTAATTAAAAAAACATTCATCCAATGATGAAAATTAGTTTCTAATGTTATGTTTAAATCATTAGTTGACAACAAGTACCCTGACACTTTTGGGAAAAATCTACTTCATCCCTCCATTGACATTATAAAATCCATTTTAAGTAACATTTGTATCAAAATCCTTATTGTTTAATGATCATTACCCATTTTAAACATGTTGTGCCATCTTGTTTTCCATATTATTATGTCCATTATTTCTTCCTATCTTGGCCTTTATAAGGAAATGAGAGACATGTTATGACCTATTATGGAAACATCTTGACATATCCTCTAAGTAGCACATAGGTAATGGGACATCTAGTTCCTATGCAATATGGTCCTTGGAGATCCCTAGTCCCTTCCTTATTTTCCCTTATCCTTTTATAACATCATACAAAATCTAATCATCATTCCATCCATCATCATTTGCCCATCCTAGTCACTAGGATCAATTTTCCCTTTACTAGTGATCCCATTTTGTATTTACCTATCAAAAAATATAAAAACACATAAAAACATAATAGTCACCTTATCTTACATCCTAATAAAAATCTAAGTCCTTATCCTCATCAAAATCCACATCCCTTATCAAACTATTCATTTTCAACTATTATATCCACTTGTATACCAAATCTAACCTCACAACATATATTATTACTTGGGGGAAATAACCATTAGAACACATTGAATCATGAATTAATCACCCATCCAATGGATTTTTTTTATCTAGATAATAGGCAAGACACTCGTCATATAAAATCAATGCACCACATCATCTACATGAAAATATTTACATGCACATATTACTTGTATGGTCTTTTATTATGTTTGACTTGTTTGAATGTCCTTTACCATGTATATATCTTTGTCAAATTATCTACGTTTCCTTACTTATTGCATAAATTCACTAAAGTGTCTTTGATTAGTAATTTTATGGATATTTTTATTCGTCTTTTATACTTTAATCATTTTTATAATAATATATGGAAACTATGTCATCTTAGTTCCTTATACAATTGGTTTGTAATGTTACATGATACTTATACAAATTTATAATTAATATTTGTGTCTTTTGCATCATTCTAACATGCATTATGATAAAACATCATCATGATTAGACATATCATGGTGCATACTACCTAGTGATACATTAAATCATGATTTGTTATGCACATGGATACAAATATGGATAACATAAATCCACACCATTTACATCAACATCCTATCATCATAAAATTAGTCATCTGATCTGGATCAAATATCTAAATCTAATCATCTAAGCTCTTATCCAACATCCTAATAGTCATATCTAACATCCTTATCATTATCATAATCAAGTCAAATTATCCATCAAGCCTATCCAATCAATCATATATAAAACCTATCCAAATCACATCATTTATCCAATCATCAATCAGTCAACATGAAATAAAACATCAAATTTCAATCCTATATATTAATAAACTATTAATAAAATCATTAATCCTTTATTTAACAATCAAAATTTTAATTATCACTAATATAACATTTCTATTAATAGTGGAGTCATATCATACATCCTTGATCAATCCAAGGATTGATCTCATCCATTTCCCTAGGACATCCTTGGGGCATCAAAATATCTAATATATCATATAATTTTGCATCACATTCATCCCTTTTTAGGATAGCTACATTGCTTTGAGGTCTATATGGACTTTGTATGCATTTGCAAGTCATACAAGGTGTTTGAGGTTAAGTCAACCGTAATATCTCAATCATATTTAATCATCCAAAATATTCTACAATAATTCTTCATTCATCATTTTATTCTAAGTATCTATGTCTAACTATAATCATCATTAGCCTAAGTGTGAAAACATCAGGTTGCCATGTTCTCTATTATGGCTCAATCTTAGCCATAGATCCCTTCCATGTTATTCTTTAAATTGAAATACACCCCCATGTAAACCAAGAGATTTTAATGTGAAAATGTTATAATGAATAGTTCCATCACATTGTCAAATAAACTAGCCAATCCAAAGAAACAAGATTTCCAATTCTTGAGTTATCCATATCAATCAACATTCTACAACAAGAATAAATCCTTCATATAGTTTTTAGCACATGTAAAATACTTAGGAGGAAGCATGTAATTTCTAATTTGAGGTATAATCTTTGTTTTCTATGCTTCATTTATTTTGCATTTGAATTCTTGTTCCTTGTTACTTCAATATGAAGTATTATGATTAGGTTTAGTGTAGGAACCTTATGTGTGAATTTCATAGTTTCTATCAAATAACTCTAATACCTATTACATAAATCAATTGTAGGAGAGATTTTGTCTCATAGTGGTGAGATATAGAGTCTCTTAGGTAGATGAAGAGTCATCTTAGAATATGAAATAAATAGCAATTCTTATATATTTAATAGTGTATTCTTCCAGTCTTCATTTTAATGTAGTTTACAATATTTTTGTTTGCAACAAATTGTGTAGCTTGAATTTTTTTTTTAAGGAAATAAAAAATATTTGAAGGACATATTTATATTTAGAAAAATCTACCTTTATCCTTTCCTATATTTTACAATGGAATTTATAATTATACTATCAACCTACAATGTGACCTTTTTATGATTTTATCATAATAGGGTTGTATTAAACAAAAAATAGATAAAAAAACTAAGATTAGGTGTCTAAAAATAGAGAAAATAAAAAATAAGAATAAAAAATTTATTATAATTCTATATTCAAATGACATCTTTCATCATGGGTAAACCGTCATCACTTAAGAAATAAATTTTGATATTATACCAAAAAGATGGTAAGGGGCCTCAAATTAAGCTGATGTTGTCAATCCTCACAAAATTACATGTTTTATTTCCTAAAAAAATGATTCTAATTGATATAATAAAAGTAGGAGGTAATATCAAGACATTCACTATGACCAAAATTGAGTTCTCAATATGATATGTACTTTACTCTAGTATTTTTATTATTGAAAATTAAATACATATTGTATCCTATCAATGTTTCTAATAATTAAATATATCAAATAGTTATGATTTTAGAGTAATAGGTTTGTATGGGTCAGGGGCTTAGTTCGGTTGGTTATGTATTTCCATCGTGCTCTGCAGGTCAATTATTCGAATCCCCCCTGATCCCGTGGAACCAGAGGGCGTGCCGACTCATCGACACTGCCGATCACGTTAAAAAGTTTACTCGGTGGGCACCTGGGGGGTTTGTAGGCTCTGTACGTGTAAGGTGACAGGGCTGAGTCTCCCCCCCCCCCGGTCTAAGTAAAAAAAAAAAAAAAAAAGAGTGATAGGTTTGTATAATGTGCACTAGAATGAATAAAGTATTTTAAAACCATAAATAATTGGAAAGGATTGGAAAAAAACCACATAACATAAAATTATTTTTAAAATGGAAACCCTAATGTGGGTAAAAGTAGATAGAAGTTGTAAATGCTCATCTTATTCTTCTTCCCTCTAATTAAGTTGGCTAATAAAAAGATGTCTAAGGAGAATAAAAATCACACTTTTATTTTATCCTCTAATTTTTTAATGGAAATAATAAAATAAACATAGAGTAGTATCAACTATGAATAAAATTGAGGTGTAAATATGATTTGTAATTTACTAAACAAAATTTAATACTGTAAATTAAATGTATTTTTTCTATCACTATTGTGATTAATTAAATTAATGAAAAGGCATAAATTTTAGAGCATTATATATGATTAGAATGTACCTTACAATTAATTAACTAATTTAAAACCATACAAAACTAGAAAGGAATGGAAAAGATCACATAACGCAAATTATTTTTAACCCAAAAACAAAAGTGTGGGTATAACAAGTTGAAAGTGGTAAAGGCACATCTTCTTCTTCTTCCCTTAAATCAATGAGATCAACACAAATATATAAGGATCATACAAATCTCACTCCCTATTGTCTCTTTCTTTCTAATGTTGTAATGGAAAGAATAAAAGGAGCATAGAGTAATATCAACTATGGTTAACCAACTAATCCTTCCTACTCACTCAAACATTCATCAATTGACTACAACACTCCTTCCCTCTTTGACTTCAATTCCTTATGTAATTACCCTTCTTGTATATCTCTAGAGATATGCATTTAAAAATCAAAGTTTATGAAACACTCATAATGAGAATATCAATGGCTTATTATTGTTACTTTTATTCTTCATTTCATTTATGTGAAATAGCCACTTTGGGAATTAACAATTATGAAAACACAAAAAAAAAAGAAAATATTATAGATTCTAAAAACTCACCACTTCATGCATATTGGTAGTTATGTTACCACCACCTGATTTAATCAAAAGTTTTGTAACATGAAAAATTCATGCATCTTGTGGACGCCGTAAGTTTACATAAGGACTCAAAATTAGGTTACCATTTTTCAAAGTGTATATAATTATGATAGGAAATAATGTATGCAAATAAAATTTAATTTTGATTAATTACACCATGTTTTGAATTGGGTGAAGTAGATATTATTTTTATTAGGAGTGACACGAATAACATTGCCACTCATCATCTTTCCTTTATTTCATTGATCATGAAATGCCCTTGGAGTTTAATTTATTTATTGATTATTTTCCATCAATTCTTATGGATGCATTTTATCTTATATTGAATTAATTATCTACACAAAATAAAACTTAAGATAATTAATATTTTTAAAAATATACCTAAATTATACAAATATAAATTCACTAAGTAAATGCTAAATTACACTTTATTATTTATAGGAATCACTACGAGGACTAGGGTAAATAATTTTTTTATTAATGTATTCTGATATGAGACTATGTGTAGATGGTAGAAAGGATAGAAAATGGATTTAGAGTCACTCAACTATGGAAACCAACTATTTTGACATGTTTAGATGAGTCCATCAGATTATGGATTCTTGCACTAGATGAAGGCATCTGAATTCTGATAGGAGTGCTCTAAAAACATGTCATCAAATGTTTTTCCATAGATCTTTCTACCTACTTATAAACCATCATATTATGTGATATTAAAATTTTATTATGTGTGCAATCACATAAATCCTATTTCCTTTACTTTGAAACCCTATATCCACTTGTCAAATTAGGTTTGGCCATGTAAAAAGGGAAGATAGGTGGGTTGAGCTAGTATCAACCACTGGCCATTGACTGGGTGAGTGTTGCATACATCTCCAATACTTTGAAGAGGGCTAAAATCTCACATTGTCCTCCTAATTGTGTGAATGTGTGTAATGGTTTGCATTTAAAATGGATGTAATCTATGATCTAGATTTCAACAATTGACAATTGCTAATTAACTCAACTTAGCTCCTTCACACTTAGCTAGCATCCACACCTTGTGACTAATTTATGATTTTATAGATTTAGTGTATTTAACACTTACTTGATAGATGATATATAAGTAATAGGCTTAGACCTTTTATGTATAAATAGATCAATCTTTTTATAGACAAGGTCTATGGAGATGGATAGTTTCATAAATTTATAGCCATATGGGTATAGATAGAGGAATCCATAAAGACAAAAATATTGATTTAATAATCAAGATACAATTTGATAGCCATGATAATTATATTAGGCACATACTAAGGAGTTTTTGTAGATAAATGATATCAAATCAAGAAGGTCAAACCCATAGAGGGCATGTGGATATAAGAGAAATGTATCCAAGATCCTTATGTGTTCATACAAGTTGTGTAATGTAAAGATAGGTAAATAATGGCACTTATAAGTGTATAATACATGATTTTAGTGTCTAAATGATCATGCCCCTCATTTTTAGTATCTATTTAGACCAAAAAATACTTACGTATTTATGTGATATATAGATATCTCCCCTATACCTATTTGAATATTTTGTGTAATTGTTGGTGTTTTCTCTTGACACAAACTTGTTAATTTTTTGACCTTTGATTTAATTCATCTAAAATTATATTGTAAAATATCTTCCTCATGAATCCTTTTCTCATCATAAGATGATGTTTCCCAATTTTATTGTTCATCCCTATGTAGAGTATGTATGTTGGAAGGTAGTATTGTAATATTACTACTTGTGCAACATGGAATTTTTGTAAGGATATATAAATCCTTAAGAAAATAAGCTTTAAACACATAATTTTACCTCCTTCCTCCTCCCATGAAATAGTAGTGATAAATTATTCCTCTTAGTAGAGTGAATTGATTACCTCTTATAAAACTAGTTAATTCAACCTCTTATTTTTTTTTTAATTTGATTTATTTCATGGTTTCACTGTTATTCTCCATAAATGGTTTTTTATCATGGTTATCCCATTATTATATCTTATAGGTTATCTTTCCTAGTGATTCTTCATGATGTTGGCATTATTATGCACCTTCCTCTTGATGAACAAAAGAGTGACTCGAGATTCCTTTTATGTTTTTTCTCTTACCCACATAAGAGAGTAAGCCAAGATTTAAAATGTTAAAAACCATGTTTTAATAAAAAAATCATGTTACTACATCATTTAAATTCCAAAATATACTACATTACCATCCATTCTCAATTTACAATGATTACTCATACTAGATCTCATTGTTATAGAGGAAACATGCATTATGAAATGCATTGTCATTGTAAATGTTATCAATGTGTGCATATAACACTACTAAAAATTCAATAGTATATTTTAAACATATCCTAAACCACATAAAATGTGCATATAAAAACTAAATAATGTATGCTAAATATAACCATATCTATTGCAACTCCTTATGAACATATTTTTTATACTAAAGACATGTTGAAATAATCTTGTCTAGTCAAAGGGATACCCATCTATATATTAAAATTTGTGTATTATGTTAAAATTATAATTATACATCATTGTTTTAATAATTGAGGTGACAAAATGCACGTTAAAATAACTAAAATAGTTGAAATAACTCTTTATTTTACAAAAATCACTTGTCCATTTTCATTTAAGACAAATGTGAGTAAATATTTTAAAAATTTAAACAATGGAGTAACATAAAGCATCTTATTATCCATAATTTAATGTTTTTTTGCTATATTTATTTTCCCAACCTCATGCTTTAGATCGTTTCCATCTTATAGTTCATATATCTTTAATATTTTTTCTTTGCAATTATTTTCATGTATTATGAGTAGAAGGCTTCCTGTGCTTACCCATACAAGTAGAGTTAGTTCCCTATTTTGTCTATCAAATAATGGAACTATACAACAATTTAAACACACATTTGGATTGTTATTCAATTTCAATACATGGGAATGTGACTCATCTTGTTGTTCTTTGTAAATCATGCAAACGCTTAGTCCAATAATTAAATGAAAATTTCTTACCACTACTTCCTTATAATGTAATGAAGTTATGTGAGATTTGTTCTTGTTTCCATGATTCTTTTGATTTGGTAGGCTCTTCTTCCAATTTTTTTTATGGTCGACCAGTCTCTGATGAGGATATATAAGGTCCTTAGGTTATTCATATACTCATAGTGTAAAATTAACCTAAATATTTTAATCTTTTAAAGATATTTGGATTTAGTGATTATTAGTTCTTATCCTAAGTTAGACTAGGATAAAAATAGATAGAAAATTATTAGGTAATTAAGTATTATTTCATCCCTATGTTGGTTTCAACAAAAGAATGTGCATTTATTTATTATATTTTATCTAGTGATTGGTAGATAAACCAAACACATAAAATTTATTTAAAGGTGTCCTTCTAAATATAATTGGGTAAAAATTGTAATCAAAATGAGTGGAAATTTGGTACCTAAATCAAGCACATGTAAATCATATTTAAAGGCTTCCTTTTAAAATACAAACATCTATAAGGAGTATACAAATCACTTCCTATGTTTTCTCATATATTATATTCATGTAATGCAAAAAATAGAAGGGACATAGATTAGTATCAACTATTAATAGTTTCCTACTCCTCGCTATTCACTTATACATTCACAAATTTAATCTAACACTCCTCTCTTCATTTTTAATTACTTAGTTAATGAACCTTTTTATACATTTATGAAGATGTTCCTTTAAATATAAAAGATTATGAAACACCTATAATGAGAAGATCAATTAGTTCTTACCGCTAATTTAATTGCTCATTTTATTTGAGTGAAAAATCCTAGTGGGTTATATAAAAAAATCCATGAAGGTCTTGAGGTGAATTAGATTCACAATGGTGGTGAATAGGTTTAGAAGGTGTATCATTACATAGGCAAATCATGTGATTCCACACAAAAAATCACATAAGGGATGATAGGTTTTTCTAAAATACACAAATATCAAGGAAAGATGACCATCGATATGTTTTAAGGCTATAGACAAATAATGACATGATGCAGATGAATGACGAGAGCTAACAAATGAACCAATTTCATATAGGTGAATGTTAATACCATACAAAAAAATATTAACATTATGTAGATAGATGTTTTAACCATGTAGATAGACACTAAAACCATGTAAATGAATGTTGAAACCATGTAGATGAACATTGAAACCATATAGATAGAGCTTGGCACCATGTAAACAGGCATCGATATCATGTAGGTAGGCATTAACATAATGCAGATGTATGCTGACACCATATAGAGGAATGTTAGAACCATGTAGATGGATTTTGGTACCATGTAAATGGTATCTAACATCATGTAGACACTATTATGGTGCAGGTAGATGCAAACAAGCTATGGTTGATCACTAACATGATGCATTTGATCACTGGCATGGTTTAAGTGATTGTCAGCATGATACAAGTGATCACCAACATGATGTGGGTGAATTATAACATTTTTCCTACATTTTTACTTCATGTTGTGGGTGATCTATTATGGATGATCACTAACATGGTGCAGGCAATTGCTATCATGGTGTGGGTGGATGTTGGCATAGCGTGGGTGAATAATAACATGGTGGGGATGGATGAATTTCTATGCTATGCATATGATCACTATAATAGTTCCAAAATTCATACAAGGGTTACCAAGTGTCCTATAAGTTATATCCTCAACCCTCATTTGATGAATTTGATTCCACTGCCACATCCTCACCCATAGCAATTGGAGGAATATCTTGTAGATTTAACTGGCTATTATTTGCAGAGTTAAAAAGTTAACATTATTCAAGGAGATAATTATAAATATGAAGAAAAATATAATTCACAAGGGGTTCATAAGCAAAATTTATATTTAGAGTGTCAAGAGTTATCAAAAATGATGATGCGCCTTTACAAGTATTACCATTATTTTAGAAATGTTGATACAAAAAAATTGAATCAAGAACTAGTCAAGCTGCGTCTAGTAACCAATTTAAAGAATACATTAGATACATCCATAATCCATACAAAATCATATGGGATGGCTAAAATATGCTTGAGAATGTCTATTTTGAAGCTTTGGGGTATGATTTATATGATTGGTAGTCAAGAGATGGTGGTTGAACAACGACCAGTCAATAAAAAAGATAAAACCATAGGTAACATAAATTTTAGACTATTGCATGGAATTTAAGATTCAAGACCAATCTCTATGTTGGTTGCCAATATTTAATTCTATATAACAGTTCAATATTTATTTCACCAAGGGTTTCATCTTTTTATTGTTTGATCATTGTTCAACTACCATCTCTTGTTGTTCGTTATCCATGTCATATAAATCATGCCCTACATCTTCACAATAGAGATTATTAATTATTTTTTTTAGCTAGGTCATATGATTGTAGATGAATTTTGAAGCTATCCAATGAATATATGACATGGTTACGAGAGGTATCTTTACCAATTCTTGATTCTATATTTTTCATATCAATTTCCTTTTAAAATAAAGGTAATACTTATAGAATATGCACCATCATTTTTTCTTAATGCTAACACATGGAATTAGATTTAACCTTACAAACCCCTTGTAAATTTTATTTATCTTCATATTCAAAAATCTCCCCTTTAACAAAATGTGAACTTCCTATATCTATAGGATAGCTAGGCAAATGTAAAGGTGCACATGTAGTGTTTTACGTATACATTTCATTGAAATTCACTTTAGTATCCTTCAATAGGTTAGGTATATTTAATGATTCTTTCTCTCAAAGTTTTAAAATTATGAAATGAGACATTTTAATTATTATTTAACTATAACACAAGCCAACAAACAAAGAACAGTAGTTAATTTAAAATTTAGTGCCTATGCATATCGGTGTTTATCTGTATAGCACCACCATCTCCCCACATCCTATCGACATCCTCTCACATTTTTATAGAATTTACCCACATCCTATTATCATTTACCTAAAATATACTATTGTATGCCAATAGGCTATAGTTGGACACCAAAAAGCTACAATCAAATGCCCATAGGCTACTATTAGGTGCCCATACTTGAAGGCTATCATTGGGCACCTGTAGGATGTCATCAGGTTCCAACACTCATTATAAAGTGTTGATTACTAGACGTTAAATACAAACCACCAAAAATTCCTAAAGTCACCCAATGGGATGTGGTGAATTCCTCTGGATAGGATTTTGAGGTATTAGAAAATTAAATTTATGAGGTATTAGAAAATTAAATTTATATAAGGAAATTTATATTCAAATCTAAGTGAACCTATCCTCAATATTAACTTTGACCCCAAAAATTGAAGTGATCCTACTTTGTCGGCCACTCCATAAAAATCACCAAACAGTGTCTTCAAAAAAGGGAATTTTCATAGATTAGTTAAGAATCACCACTAAAAAAACCTTGAGTGAAGCCATTATTGAGGATATGGTGAAACCTACACTTAGGGAACTAACATTTACAAAAGTACCATAATAGTTGTCAAACTACACATAAATATTGAAAACATTATAGTTTGAGTAGACCAATATTTATTTTACTTCCACCTATGCATTATCCAATGGTTTTGCAACACTAAAAAAGTCTTATAACTTACAATGTTCATAAATTTTCCATATATATTCACACTAGTTGACATTATTTTAAACGTGTATTACTCTATGAGATAAATCCATCCATGAAATCAAAATTGACATTTGATTATGTATATTATGTGTTTCACCTTATTGAAGTATCTATGAGAATTAGTAATTCACAACATTGTTGCTCATCAACATTCCTTGTTTTCAATGATCTTAACATGTCCTTAGACTATAATGCATTTATTGATGAATTTTCAGGGATCCTTATAGATAACAATCTAGACAATGACTTTAAACATGACATTTAAGATTAATATAGAAATCTACTCAACCACAAAGATTTTAATTTCCATTGAAAGTGTTGACATGAATCAATCAATAAGATTGAATTCATCATACATATTATTTGCTTAAGTGCCTAGCTTGAGATATTAAATAATAATACACATACCATGTTGGAATCATTGTATAATTCCATTAGCACATGTGGAACCTACATTACCGAAAAGGGCCCATCAAGATTGAGCTTTTTGAAAACAAAATTAAGGGTCCTCTAATGACCTCTTATCTTTTATTATGAATACCACAATACCATTAATTTTATTACTATTTTTTGTATGTAAAAAACTATATTGAACCCACCAAATGGGATTATTTATAATCGCAAGAGGGGAATTCTAATTTTCAAATATAGCCTTCATAGACCACAACTGAGCATTTTTCTATGAACATTGAACCACATTACCAATGTAACTAAGTCACTTGATACAAGGATTCATTTTATTTTAATTTTAAAATTACAGTAATAGTTTTATATATTACTGTCATGGCACTATATCAGTGGTATAATATTTTTCTAACCCATTATGTCAATACTTTTATCCTATTGTTGATTAAAGACTTTTAGGTTATCATGTTCTTATGTGCTCCCTTTTTTATTGTTAAGAACTTATGCCAATATGACTTGATGTAATTATTTTATTATGTCGTCATTATTAACCCTTTGTTGAACATATTCATGTCTCAATGCTTTAATATCTCAATGTGATTTTGATTATGGGGTATGAATCTTTCCACCCATTTACTTATGACTAGTAGTGTAGTATTTTTTAAAAATTAATATAAGGGCACTTTTCAATCAAAACAATTTGTACCATCACTAAGATAAATTACAACAAAAAGGAATGTAATGAATAATTAATTTAAAATTAAGTAAAAGTTGTGGATTATAGATTTATGAATGACAATTGCATTTAGACAAAAGTCTCTAAGGTATTTTTAATGAGCATGTAATTAGAATATTACATTAAACCATCTATCTTTGGGGCATTTTATCAAATGATTCACATCCATTTTGCCTTCTTAATGGTCCTACATTTTTCATACATATTTATGAAGGAATTTTTAACTATGACATTCTAAATGTGTGTGTGTGTGTGGGGTGGGGGGGGGAGGAGTTGTGTACACACACCACACACACACACACACACACACACACACACACACACACACACACACACACACACACACACACACACACACAATTATTTAATGGAACTCAAAACCCCATTTTGGTATAAGTTGCAATAACATATTAAATTTTAGATTTTGTATTTACATTTTCAAGTTTCATTTGGATAAAATAATGTGAGGCCTTTATGATGATCCCAGTTTTGCATATCAATTAGTCATTATATTATAGAAGAAAACATTTTATGCATTTGTCAAATAATTCACATACCTTACCTATGTTTCCACATTTAAAATATGTGTATACCAAGGCACTAAAAATCATGAAATATTTTTGAGTAAAATACTTTCTACTGGATGAGATCACATCTTATTTGAACATTTTATAAAATAATTCTCATGAATTCTTAGCATTTAAACATTTTTTACCCAATGGTATTAGGGAATTATTAACTAGTACATTGAATAACATCCTTTTTATTATTATTAGTAATTTACAAGGTAGGAACCATAGGAATAAATTTTCAAATACAGTACTTTTCATTTTCCCAATGAAAAATATTAAAATACATATTCCTATAGAATTAATACAACATTAAATGTTCCTCATTTAATGGCTATAAAAGTGGGGTTTAAAAATACACTTCATTTATTGATGAGCATGTAGTACAATTTATTAAAGATAACATAGCAAGATGTATTCTAGAATTTATCTTGCATTTATTGAATGTACATGTATATGGTGTCCAATGTTTGTGTGTGTGTGTGTGTGTGTGTGTGTGTGTGTGTGTGTGTGTGTGTGTGTGTGTGTGTGTGTGTGTGTGTGTGTGTGTGTGTGTGTGTGTGTGTGTGTGTGTGTGTGTGTGTGTGTGTGTGTGCGTGCGTGTGTGTGTGTGTACACACACCACACACACACACACACACACACACACAATTCTTTAATGGAACTCAAAACCCTATTTTGGTAATAAGTTGTAATAACATATTAAATTTTAGAATTTGTATTTACATTTTCAAGTTGCAATTGGATAAAATAATGTGAGGCCTTTTTGATGATCCCAATTTTGCATATCAATTAGTTATTATATTATAGAAGACAACATTTTATTCATTTGTCAAATAATTCACATGCCTTATCTATGTTTCCACATTTAAAATATGTGTATATCAAGTCACTAAAAATCATGAAGTATTTTTGAGTAAAATACTTTCTATTCCATGAAATCACATCTTATTTAAACATTTTATAAAATAATTCTCATGAATTCTTAGAATTTAAACATTTTTTACACAATGGAAAAAACCATCGAATGATAACAAAAATGGGGAGGAAGGGCGAACGCAACATTTCACTAAGAAGCTAGGGCAGCCGTGCCCTAGCTCTGAATTGCCTTGGTCGTTGGTGTGTGGGGGTGGAGCTAGAGTGGAACGCAAGTAGAATAGATTGGAAGGCCGCAGCTATTTAGGAACCTGTGTGGGAAGCTGAATTGCATTGTCAGAAGGGGGAGAGAAGGGGCAGCAGGTGTCACAATGGAATAGGTGGAACAAAGCGTCCTGAAGGGAGATAGGAGTTTTAGAGATGTGGTAGGTAAGGGACTTCAAGGGCAAGATGCCAGACTGAAGGAGGTTGCTGATGCCATTCAGTTCTTAGGGGTGCAAGGTAGTGGCTCGAATGGTGGCTCTAGAATTAATAAGGTGAATGGTTGTCTGGAGCGCTGCAATGAAAGGCCAAAACTAGTCATTCCTTTTGACATGATTGCGGAAGATGTGGAGTATTACTCCAAATACTCTCTGTATTGCAAATTCTTGGGGATGAAAGTCTCTCTCCCTTTCTTGGAGAATTGGGCCAAGAGAGTGTGGGAGCCGACTGGAGAGATGGAGATGATGTTGCTGCAAATAGCTTTTTTATGGTGACTTTCAACTACTTGGAGGATAGAAACTGGGTGTTTGAAGGAGTTCCATATTTTTATAATCAAGCTGGTCTCTTCATGAAACCATGGCAAGCTGGTTTTAATCCCACAGAAGAGTTACCTCAAATGCCAATTGAATGCTGCCAAGAAGATGTATTGCTTATGATTGCTTCAATAATAGGAAAACTGGTGGGTGCATCTACACAAACACTTGGGAAGAAAATCATGACATATGCAAGAATTTGTGTAGAAGTTGACCTGAGCAGACCATTGCTGGATGCGGTAGAAATGTGTACAGGAACATACTCGTGGTTGCAGCAACTGGATTATGAGACCCTACCTTTTAGATGCCTCCTTTGTCATGAGTATGGACATTTGGTTCGAAGATGCCCGAAGAATAAAATGATAGACCAACAACCTTCTCCTGTGCCTCCCTTGAACAGGGCAACCCCTGAAGATAAAGGAAAGAAGATGGGAAATGGAGGCATAAAGGACTTTGAGGGATTCATGCAAGTGAAATCTAAGGGCAAAAATAAAGGACTTAAGAGGACTTTTCTAGAGCGACAAGGGGAGGATTCCTACAATAGATTTGAGATACTAGAGGAATTAGGGCAGCAAGAGGTTTTGCCGAGTCTAACTATTGGAGAGGAACGAATGGAGGAGTGTGAAGGGGTTGTTAGTGTCATGCCATTTTCTCCAAAGAAGACAGCAGAACTACCTACTCTAATGATTTTGGATAGGTAGGGGGAAGCATTGAATTTAGCAACAGCATAGTAGATAGGGGACAAGGCACAAAAATTGGGGAGAAGGCTTCATAGGCAGGGGAGGATAAGGTGGAAAAGCAAGGGAAAGCCCCACAGTGCTTGGGGATTCTTCAAGATAGCAAGAAAGGAGCTATAGACAAAAATGTCAAGGTAATAAGAAGGAAATATTTGGATAGACTCAAAATGATTGGAGAGAACTTAGTTGAATCGGGGTCGATAAGGACCTTAGAATCACATTTTCCTCCTCCCTCGAAATGATTGTGTTATCATGGAATGTGAGGGGCCTAAATAGTAGGCCTAGACAAAAAGCTATTCGTGAATTAGTCAGAAGTCAACATTGATATTCTTTTTCTTCAAGAAACCAAAGTGACAGTGGATTTCATGATGGACATTACCCTGAGGATATGGGGACAAGGGTCATGCCAATGCATTGGGGCCCAGGGGACAACTGGTGGTTTAGCATGCTTGTGGAATCCAAAAAAGGTCAAACCGGTGGCATGGATGGCATTCAAGTCAAATTTATCATTGGTTGCCTTATGTATGGATTTAGGAGAGTATCCTTTGCTCTCGAATGTCTACACCCCCAGTGATATGCAAGGTAATATTTTTGTTTGGAATAACATTAGGCTGATCCGTATTGAGTTTCCTTATTTACCTTAGATTGTTGTGGGAGATTTCAATGTGATTCTGGATAGCTCAAAAAAAATGGGTGGGAACACTAGATTGGAGCCGTCTTCTTGTCTCCTCAGGGACAAGATCTCGAAATTAAATTTGGTGGACATTAAACTAGGTAATGGCTGATTCACTTGGAATAATAGAAGGTCGGATAATAGTTACATTGTTGAGCGTATAGATAGATTTTTGGTGTCTTGTTTTTGGGTGGGAGGCAGATGGATGCTTAGCTTTGAGATCCTGGATTGGCAGAATTCAGACCACTGGCTAATCAAATTGAATATTTCTTCTGCTTTTTAGCATCAGAAGCCACCTTTTAAATTCTAGATGATGTGGCTGCGAGATCAAGAATTGTACAGCCGAATCTCTGAATGGTGGAGGGAAGGATGACCAGCAGCTGGGACAGCCATGTATGTGTTTGCAAAACTCCTTCAATTTTTCAAATACCAACTTCAGAGATGGAATAGGTACAACTTTGGAAACATCTTCCAAGAGAAGAAGAGGGCGCAGGAAGAGCTAAATGACATTACCAAATTAATTAGGGAAGAGGGACTTATAGGATCTTTAATGAATGAAGAAGCAAGGGCTGTGAAAACCTTGGAGGAGTGGGAGTTGAGAGAGGAATTTTTTTGGAAATAGAAATCCAGGGTCGATTGGCTACAAGGAGATAGAAACACTGCTTTCTTCTTCAATTCGATCAAAGCAAGGCACCATGGAAATGTTATTAGTTCGCTGGTTACGAAAAGAGGGGAAATAGTATCATCAACTAGAGAAATATGTGATGAGGCCAAACAGTATTTCAGCTCTTTCTTCCAAGAAGGGCAGAGGGATGAGGAGGTGGAGGATTTGATTTTAGCCTGTATTCCCTCCATTGTGACTCAAGACATGAAGGAGAAATTGAGAAAACCTATTTTAGAGGAAGAGCTAAAGAAAGTAGTCTTTTTGATGAAGAAAGGAAAGGCTCTAGGACCGGACAGGTTTCCGATAGAGTTTTACCAGGAGTTTTGGGAAATTATTAAGGGTGAGTTGCTAGCCATGATGCAGGAGTCCCAGACCAATAGGCAAATGTTGAGGGCACTAAATTCTACTTTTTTGGCCCTCAATCCAAAGGAGGAAGGGGCTGATCGCTTCAGTCGATTTCGCCCCATTTCTCTTTGTAATGTCATCTACAAAATTCTTTCGAAGCTGATTGCTGAAAGGTTGAAGAAGTGCTTAAAGGAGCTGATTTCGGAGGAGCAAAGTGGTTTTGTGGAAGGAAGGTAGATCTTGGATGGTATCGTGATGGCTACAGAAGTGATTCATTTGATGTCCAAATCCAAAGAGAAGGCAATGTTCATGAAGCTTGACATGTCCAAGGCGTATGATAGGGTTAGATGGACCTTCCTACACAAGGTGATGGAGGCCTTTGGCTTTAAGAAGGATTGGATTGAGTGGATCATGAGCTATGTTACCTCCACATCTTTCTCTGTACTGGTCAACGGGGAACATTCCAACCTTTTTAGGGCAGCTAGAGGATTGTGATAGGGAGATCTACTATCCCCTTATTTGTTTCTTCTCCTAGCAGAGGGTTTAGGGTGGAGGATTAGAGATTATACCAGAAATGGGGAGATTCAAGGATGGAATTGGGGTGGCGGCCTGCCGGTTCTCTCTCACCTTCAGTTCGTTGATGACGTGGCTTTGTTGGGAGCTGCCTCCATGAGAGAGGCAAACAATATCTGTAGGTGCCTAGATACCTACTTAGAGGCCTCGAGATAGATAATCAATGAGGAGAAATCTTCCATTTTTTCTTCAATACTCCTCAGGCTATTCAAAGGAGAGTGGCAGATGTTCTCCGATTCCAAATCCGTAGCCTTCCGGTGATGTATCTAGGAATGTCTGCTACTTTGGGTAAACACTCTAAGGAGTCCTGGAAGGGGATTCTAAACAAGTTTAGAGTCAAGGTTAGCCATTGGACTCACAGGTGGCTATCGTTTGCGAGAAGGGTTCAGCTGATCCAATTTGTGGTCTAAGCCCCTCCCCTGTATAGATGTATGCTGCAGGTGGTGCCAGCTAGTTTTGTGATGGAGCTAGACTCTTTAGTGAGGTAGTTCTTATGGGCTGGAAACTTGTTTGCTACAAAATGGATCTTATCAGATGGGAGGTGGTATGTAGTCTGAAGAGATTCGACAGATTGGGATTGAGACAAGTTACGATGGCTAGTACGGCTCTGGCAACCAAGCTTTACTGGAGATTGTGCACTGAGCAGGACTGGAGCTAGGCTAAAATAGTGGCACATAAGTATTTTCTAGTGAATAGCCATAAGGAAATTCCTAGATTTGGCCTGGTGGGAAGCGGTTCGGTGATTTGGGATACATTGAAGAAGGGGGTAGATTTAATTAAAAGAGGCTTATTTTGGATCTACAAAAGTGGGAGGGAGGCACAGTTCTGGTATGATTCTTGGGATGGATTTCCACCCATTGTGGTGCAGTACCCTCAATTACAGAATCTGGCACAAAGATTTAGCGAGGATGGATAGTGGAAGGTAAGTGATTTTAAAACTTTTGGTCATCAAAATCAGCTTTTGGAAGCAAGCTGGAAAAGTCAAGAAGAGTGGCCATTCAGGGGAACAGAGATGGATTGCATGGAGATGAAGGAGATTTTGGTTGGGTGCACCTATTTCACCCTTGTTGGTGTGGATGAGCTTTCCTGGTTCCCTTGCCCCAAAGGGAAATACTCTGTTTCGACGGGGGTACCAGGATCTTGTGGTGTAGAAGCTTGGGGAGGAAAGGGAGGTAACTTGGTGGAAACGGACATGGAACAGCT